>CM043316.1:100303646-100683646 GCA_023736055.1 Quercus glauca | reverse complement strand
TGCCCATACATATACTCAAAATGGTTTAGCTAAATCACTTATCAAGAGATTTCAAATTAGTGCTCAACATTTTCTTATGAAATCAAAATTACCAGTTTTTGCTTAGGGTCATGCTATTTTACATACTGCATCATTAGTTTGCATTAGGCCAACTGCTTATCATAAATTCTCATCATTGCAACTTGTACTAGGCCAACAACCAAATATTTTTCACTTGCGCACATTTGGTTGTGATGTATATGTACCTATTGCACCCTCACAACGCACTAAGATGGGTCCTCAACATAGACTTGAAATTTATATGGGTTTTCATTCCCCATCTATCATTAGATATCTTGAGCCTCTTACTGGTGATGTTTTTAAGGAATGTTTTGAGGATTGTCATTTTAATGAAACAATCTTCCCACCATTAGGGGGAGAAAAGTTGTTGCCTGAAGCACAACGTGAGATTTCTTGGAATGTTTTGACATTATCTCATCTTGATTCTCATACAAATCAATATAAACTGGAAGTTCAAAGGATTATTCATTTGCCTTGCAAATTAATTACCGGATGTATTCACCGACAATAAGAAAATAGTGAAATCTCACATTCCAGTTGCTAATACTCTAGTCACATTCCAGCTGCTAATACAACATCAAATGAATAAAAGCCACACCTAAAGCGTGGAAGACCTGTCAGTGTTAAAGATAAAATTCCCCGAAAGAGAAAAGTACAAGAAAAACAAGTTGCAGCCTATAAAGAGGCTATACCCAGGAAACAGGTCACAAAAATAATTGATCTATCCAAAACTCATGAACAAAAATCTCCTGAAAATAAATCTCTTGAAGAGTTATCCCCTAAAAAGGATCATGTACCTGAAAATAACGAGATCTTTATACATTATGTACATACAAGAGAAATATGTGATAAAAATAAAATTGTTAATGACAACATATTTTCATATAAAGTTGCTCTTGATATTACCAGAAGTAATGATAATGAATATGAACCACAAACCATTGATGAATGTCAACGTAGAAATGATTGGCCAATGTGGAAAGAGGCGATTCAAATAGAATTAAATTCACTAAGTAAACGTGAAATTTTTGGACCTGTAATTCGAACACCTGAAGGTGTAATGCCTGTTGTATACAAATGGGTATTTGTACGTAAATGAAATGAGAAAAATGAAATTATAGGGTACAAAACACGACTTGTAGCACAAGGTTTCTCGTAGAGACCTAGTATTGATTATGAAGAAACATATGCTTCTGTAATGGACGCAATTACATTCAAATTTTTTATTAGCTTGGTAGCAAAAGAAAATTTGGATATGCGATTAATGGATATTGTTACAACATATCTATATGGATTATTAGATAATGATATCTATATGAAAATTCCTGAAGGATATAAAATGTCTGAAACATATAATCCTACATCCCGAAGTATGTAATCTATCAAGCTACAAAGATCCTTATATGGGTTTTAGCAATCTGGACGCATGTGGTATAATCACCTCAGTGAATATCTTTGAAAGAAGGATTTGAGAATAATCCAATTTGTCTATGCGTTTTTATCAAAAAATCAGAATCCGGATGTGCTATTTTTGTGAATCCGGATTTGCTATTGTTGTAGTATATGTTGATGATTTAAATCTTGTAGAGACTCCAAAAGAGTTAACAAAAACAGCAAATTGTTTAAAGCATGAATTTGAGATGAAAGATATTGGTAATACAAATTTTTTGTCTTGGCTTGCAAATTGAACATCTTCCAAATAGAATTCTTGTTCATCAATCAACGTACATAGAAAAAGTTCTGAAGCAATTTTACATGGATAAAGCTTGAGCACTCCAATGGTGGATCGGTCACTTAATGTTAAGAAAGATTCGTTTCGACCACAAGAAGATGATGAAGAAACTCTTGGTCCTGAAGTACCATATCTTAGTGCAATTGGTGCTTTGATGTATCTTACAAATTACACACGACCTGATATAGCATTTGCAGTTAACTTACTAGCAAGGTATAGTTCTGCACCAACTTGAAAACATTGGAATGGAATTAAGCATATATTACGTTATCTTAGTGGGACTACTAATTTGGGATTATTTTATCCAAATGAATCAAAACCACAGTTAGTTGGAAATGCTGATGCATGTTACCTTTCTGATCCACACAAAGGCCGATCACAAACAGGATATTGATTTACTTATGAAAATACTGCTATTTCATGGAGATCTGTTAAGCAAACAATTTCTGCTACTTCCTCAAATCATGTAGAGATTATTGCAATTCATGAAGCGAGTTATGAATGTGTTTGGTTGAGATCAGTATTTCAACATATTCATGAGAACTGTGAATTATCATCAATCATAAATAGTCTAACGATATTATACGAAGATAATGCCGCTTGTATCACTCAAATTAAAGGAGGCTATATCAAGGGTGATAGAACCAAGCATATTGCACCAAAATTCTTTTATACACATAAGCTCCAGAAGAGTGGCGATATTGATATCAAACAGATACGATCATGTGATAATTTGGCTGATATGTTCACTAAGCCATTACCAACTGCGACTTTTAAGAAGATGGTGTATAACATTGGCATGCGTCGACTTAAGGATATTTTTACCACGAACAATGGAAGTTCTATGTACTCATGAGAGGGAGTAAATTTTCTAAAGGATGTGTGCTGATTGTACTCTTTTTCCTTCGCTAAGGTTTTTTCCCACTGGGTTTTCCTTTGCAAGATTTTAATGAGGCAATCTTAAGGCACTAGAAGTTATACAAGAATATTGTACTCTTTTTCCTTAGCCATAATTTTTTCTCACAAGGTTTTTCTTTGGTAAGGTTTTAATGAGGCATATTCTTAGAAAGTGCTCATCCAAGGGGGAGTGTTAGAAATAAAGTCTTACTGGAATGTGTAAAGTTTGGGCAATGAAAGGGTTATTTGGGATGTGTAAAGACTGAAATATGTAAAGTCTATAGGGGAGATGTATATTCATAATTGTACTCATTATTGTAACCTTATCCCATGAACTCTACAAGCATTCTAAGGTTCTATATATATGTGGGATCGCTTTACTGTTATTGTACACATCTAAGAGAAATCAAAAGGATTGTGGATGACCACTTGAATACAAAAGTTTATCAATATATATTTCTTGTTTTCTTCTTATTTAGTTTTATCTATTTCTATTTTTTTACAACAAATGTAAAAATATCAATTTGTTTTTTCTTTTCTCGTAAATTTTTTTTAAAATTGTTTTTAAACAAATGTCCTTAAAGCATCTATTAACAAAACAATCTAGAAAGAAGAATTTTCCTTTTAAAAAACAAGGAAAATGAATAGACTTTTATTTGACTAGAAGAAAAGTCTTTAAATATGCGCTAAAATGGATACTATAAGAGTATGTTTTAAAAAATATCTTTTATTTTGTATTAGAAATTAAATTTTTTAAAACAAGAATCTTACTTAATTTGTTAATGAAATAGAAGTGATTGCGTGATAGAAATTTTTGAGTAAAAAAAGAGATTAATTGCAGATAAACACCCTAAAGCAATGAGATAAATATATCATTTTCACCTAAAAAGTGGTAATTAAATAACTAAAATACCCTAACAAATTTCACATATTTACCAATAGCCCTATCAGTCTTCCTCCTTCCCCAAGTAAACAAGTTTTCAATTAGCCTTCAAGTTTTCTTCGCTAGCCTATGTTAGTTGTATGTGGCCATACTTACATATTTGGTAGTTTTTTCTTAATAATTAGGGATGGTAATTTCACTCCAATGTATCGATGCAATTTTTTTCCCCATAAAGGGTTATAGGAAGAGAACAAGGTGAAATCTTTGCCCTGACCACCATGACTGGGCCAAAACGGAGTTTGGTTGCTCTACCCCACCTCGAGTATATTTATTAAAATGCCATTATATTTCTTTTAATTGCAAAATTACCATTATGACCATTAGAAACTTGATATTTTTACTTAAGGCAACAATTAGTACCATTTATCACATCCATATTCTACATGTTTATCTTTTTTCCTTTGTATAATTAGGATTAAACCTCAATTACAATCAACTAAGTATTCTATTGCATGTAAGTCTTTCTTTTAACGGAATTTGTTTTCATTTAAGTTCCATTTAGGATCTGTTTATTTTGCTGGAACTAAATTTTTTTGACTGAAAGTACTGTAGATAAAGGTAAAAGTTAGCTGAAATAGTACAGTGGGATCTATAAATAATACCAAAAAGTATAGTGGGATCTATGAATAGTAGTAAAAATAAACTGAATAGTACAATAAGTTAGTAAAAATAATTTTAGCCAAACGGACACTTTAGGGTCTGTTTGGGATCCGCTTATTTTGCTGAAACTGAAAACTTTTTGCTGAAAGTACTATAAATAAAAATAAAAATTAGCTAAAATAGTACAGTCAGACCCATGAATAGTAGCAAAAATAAGCTGAATAATAAAATAAGTTGGAAAAAATAATTTTTGCTAAACACACACTTGGGATCTATTTGGGATTCGCTTATTTTGCTGAAACTGAAAATTTTTTGCTGAAAGTACTGTAGATAAAGGTAAAATTTAGCTGAAATAGTACAATGGAACCTATAAATAGTACCAAAAAGTGCAGTGAGGCCTATGAATAGTAGCAAAAATAAGCTAAATAGTAAAATAAGCTGGCTTTTTAATTTGGAGCCAAACGCACACTTAGTCTCCAAGTTGCTCTATGTCCATTCCCTTTTCTCAAAGTTGCTTAGTGTAGTTCTGTATTTCAATTTAGGGTTTATTTGGAATCCGCTTATTTTGCTGAAATTAAAAACTTTTTTGCTGAAAATACTATAGATAAAAGTAAAAGTTAGCTGAAGTAGTATAGTGAAACTCATGAATAGTACCAAAAAGTGCAATGAGGCCCATAAATAGTAACAAAAATAAGCTGAATAGTAAAATAAACTGGCTTTTTAATTTTTGCCAAACATACACTTAGTCTCATGAGTAATTTAGTTGTAATTTGTTGAAGTTGTGTAATAATGCATGATGATTGAATGATAAGTAGAAGTATGAAAGAGAAGACACACATTTACGTGATTTGTGGCCCGATGGCCTACGTCCATGGTTAGAAAGCTCTTGAACGACTACATATTGATATTAAGCACTTTTATATTACAATAAACCCTATGTAGTGTTTATTTACTAAGGACATCTAGAGTAACCATAGGTTAATCAAACACTAACCTAAGATTAATATGCTTATTCTATAAATACACGATTCTATAATTGGTTTGAACCACTTGAGCTATATTATGTCTAATACACTTAGCTTCAAAGCTCTTACTTATGGTAGTGAAGTTCATAATTGTGTAGCATAGTTACTATAACTTTACCAAATCTTGAAATTGTCATAAACAAAACACACTTTTATAACCTCTTCTTTTTTGAGGCAATTCCAAACCCAAAATCCTTCAACATGAGGTCAATTCTCTATCTCAAAATTGCCTCAAGATCAAAATGAGACATAACCTCAAAGTCACATCGAGGGGTAATTTTAAAAACAAATAAGTGAAAGTTAGGTGTAAAATCACGACTTCTTTCAAAATGAGAAATAAAAAGTTAATTTGGGCTTTGGGTACTCTATTTGATTGAAGGGTGTTTGGTAGAGGTATTTAAACAACAATTTTCATTATTTAAGCAATACAACACGTATTTCTATAACATTTTTTCACCCCACACGTATTTTCAAAAAACTTAAACAACGTTACTAAAGCAACATTACCAAACGGACCCTGATTTTTTTAAACAACTTTTTAGTTTATCTTCAAACTATTCTATTGTTAAATGTTCTGTTCATATATATATATATATATATATATATATATTTTTTTTTTTTTCCCAAATGCAAAAACACACTATTATTTGAACTTTCAGCACGAATCCCAAATCCAAATTAACCCTTCTGTATCATCAAACAAAATGCCAAAAAAGAATGGGGCAAAAAACAGAGGAAAAAGGAAAAGGTAATGGCAGCATGGCACTTTGAAATTTGAATTGTAAATCTCATCTCAAGCTAAGGTTGTTCTTTAATTACTTATTTAAGGTTTGAACTTTGAAGAGCTGGAATGGCAATCTAGTAATAATATAATATAAGAAAATAAAGGTCAATTGAAGTTTTTCTATAGATTCTTGTAAAGAACAGTGGACCAGACAAAGGTGTCTCATGTCTGATGTCTCAACCTCGATGTCAACGCCTAACAAACAAATGAATAAAAGCTTAGTTCTAATAAAAGCCTGGTAAAAAATTGAGGTACAGATGCACTTTAATAAAAGCTTATTTCTAATAAAAGCCTCGATGTCATGCCTCTCTTATCTCGTTAGTCATTACCCAGAGAATGGACTCTCATTCCCAACTAAAATAATAAATAAATAAATAAATAATGGTAGTATTAGTACTCTTATTAGGTAGAAAATATAAGGTGTTTCGGATGCAAGCATTCTCTCACTCACATGAGGGTGAGTCTCATGTGGGATCCACTCTCATGTGAGTGAGAGAATGCACTTGTGAGACTCATTCTCATATGAGTGGGAGGATACATACATTTGAAACACCTAATACCACATTCTTCCTATGACCTATCTATTTTAAAAGCTCATTCAATGTTTTCAACAGTTCCTGATTGCTTCTTGAGTTCAACAGTAATTATAAACGATAAAACTTTCATCTTTTTACAAAAAGCTTTTTACTTTTTGAGACACTGCTAAAAAAGAAAATTCAATTTTGAACTTAGATTCACTTACTGAGGAGTATGAATTTGATGATCAAAACCACACTAAAGATTACTCCGGCTAAGCAAGGCAATCGAAGGTCCAGACTCCAGAGGTTCAATAATTGAAGGTTTATAAGATGAAGATACAATCAATAGTTAACTGATGGATAACTACAACACATTATTTAAGAATCAAAAATCAAAATCATAGTTTATTGGATAAAAATTTTGAGTAATACTAATACTAAAGACAGTTTTTTTTTTTTTTTTTTTTTTGCAGCTACTAACATAATTTGCTTGTTATGATTGGGAAAAATAAGAATAACTTTCACTTTTAATTCTACAAAATATTGTATATGTAAAGACTAATTGTAAAATTGTAATAGCATTCCTAACTTTTCATGCCAACACAACCAACACTCAACAGTCAACACACGTAGAACTTTTTATGGAGGACCAACCAAGCAAACCAAGTTCTCATCCCACGCAGCACTATTGTATTGAAATGCATTGGATTCCCAAACACTAAAAGCTGATTCAAACCGTCTGATTTTTAGTGGACAACGGGTTCCACCGTATCAAGTGTCTTTTTATTTTTCAAAGTGCTCCCGCTAATTGTAGTAGAACTCAAAACTCAAAAGTTAAAATAGAGCCAACTTGGTTTCTAGTAAATATGTTTAAATTTTATAAAAAAATATATAAAAATACGTATTATAATATTTAAATAATAATTTTTATTATTTAAATACAGTTAAGAATTCATTCAAATGCACAAGGGAAAGCCTTGATATTGTGGTAGCACACAACAATGCAAGTGGAAAAACAACACCAGATCTTAACTGCCCTGACTTGGAAGATCTTTTGTCGGTTTTCTTTTTGGCTCTTTTCGCCTCTTTTCACGTACTGGCCAAACGGGTTGTGCCTTTTCATGATTTAATGGCCAATAAAGTAGGCATAGTGTTATAGTGGGTCTAAAATCTAAAATTCTAAATTTGTAATATTGTGGCAAAGTCAGGGGCCAAAGCATCACATCACAGCCACACACACATATGCATTCGAGCGGGATGTAAGATGAAACCCCATTTGTCCGTTGCTTCCTTTTGAATTTCAAATATCAATGCCCCGTATTGGACACAACAAAACCCACCCACTTATCCCACCAAGCAAACCCACGTCTCTCTCTCTCTCTCTCTCTCTCTCTCTCTGGTTTCCATATTTTTTTCTTCAAAGAAAGCTTTCTACTTTGACCTCTTTTTTTGTTGTTGCAAAAACTACTATCTCTGTCTTGAGTTTAATGTTGATTGTAAAATATCAGTGATACCCACATTCTCTTTCTAAGCAAAGTTTTGACCTTTGAGCTTTTAGTAGCTCAGTTTCCTCAAGAATCAAACAGTTTCTTGCTTGTGCTAGCTAGCTGGAGAAGAGCAAGATCTCTTAAGTAATGGGTGCTTCAGGGAAATGGGTAAAGGCTCTTATAGGTCTCAAAAAGCCCGATAAAGAAGACCATGTAAGCTCTCATCTATTACTTTCTAACACTTTCATTCTCCGTTTATGCATAAAGTCTGAAACTTTTTTGTTGTGTTTAGGAGAAGGTGAGTGGTAAGAGCAAGAAATGGAGGCTATGGAGGAGTTCTTCAGGGGATTTGGGGTCCTCATGGAAAGGTTTCAAAGGAAACCACAGAGCAGCTTCTGAAGGGTCTGATTCTCCAGTGGCTGATGCTTTTACAGCAGCAATGGCCACAGTGGTTCGTGCTCATCCTAAGGATTTCAGGGCTGTGAGACAAGAATGGGCTGCTATCCGGGTCCAAACTGCTTTTCGTGGCTTCTTGGTAAATGGGTCTCTCTTCTATTATCTTTCCCTTTTTCTCTGTTTGGTTTCTGAGATGAATGAAAAAGAAAGTTGAAAACTGGCAGATGAGCTCTACAGTTTTTGGATATTTTCATATTCTTCTATTTTCAAGGCTCTCCAGATAAGTATATGGAGAGTTTATAATTTTTTTTCTTTTCTTTTTCGGTTTGAATACTTAATAGATCTGATCAGCTTCCATAGATGAGAGGGTAAAATGGTTGACCTGAAGCTAAGCACGTTAGACTTGAAAAATTATAGTTATCTTATACGTCATTAGTTTATTTCACATCGAAAAGTTTAGTTCTTGATGTTTTAAATTTAGCTCCCAAAAGCAACGTTGCAACATTGGATTGTTTTATGCTACTATGTACAGCTTTAATAGATGAGGGGGAAATGGACAGAAAATTTCAAAGTTTAATGTAGAGGAAATTAATTTTAAACTTACATCCAAGGGGTCCTAAATTCAAGTCTCTTAATCAATACCTTAGGGCCAGTCCTAAAAGATTCTTCCATCTAATTACCAAGAGTGTATGGGATGGGCGAATTACACATGCAGGGATTAGTGGGGGCCCTTATAAAGAAATGAACTTTTCTTACAAATTGTATTCCAGGATTACTATAGTATGATGGGCATTAATTTCCACACACTTTTTGTTTTACATCCTCAGTATTCATCACCTATTTCACCTTTTAAATGTGGACATCAATAGAAAATGTGACATTACACTTGAAATTATAGACGTTTACGAAGTGCATATTAATGAGTGTGAGAGGACAATTAGCTATTGTATGCTATGTGCAGCAACAAAAATATTTTATCCTCAGGAAATCAAATGATTAGTATAGTGTGATAAGTTCCAGGAGTACTTATTTGATGAGTAACTGTTTGTCTATTAAACCTGTTAAGAACTCATCTTTATATCATTGAGATTTAAATCTTTTTCTAAGAATGTTTCCACTTATTTTGGGTGTTGCGTTCTGTGAAAAATTGTAGGCAAGAAGAGCTTTGAGGGCCTTGAAAGGAGTGGTGAGGCTTCAAGCTCTAGTTCGGGGTCGACAGGTGAGGAAGCAGGCTGCTGTAACACTGAGGTGCATGCAGGCTCTTGTTCGAGTTCAGGCTCGAGTTAGGGCTCGTCGTGTCCGAATGTCCATAGAGGGACAGGCTGTACAGATGATGCTTGAAGAGCGCCGCACCCAGGCTGATCTCCTAAAAGAAGCTGAGGTACCACTACCACTACAAACTGTCTTGGGTCCATTTCTTGTTGGTCTCATCTCAGTTGATTTTACTCAAATAAGGCCTTCTGCTGATTCATTTTAATCGTTAAGCAAAACTAGCCAGTTTGTATTTCACATTCCTTGTAATGCACATTAGAAAGAGTTTTAATTTCAAACCTTAATTTTCAGGAGGGGTGGTGTGATAGCAAGGGAACATTGGAAGATGTTAAAACGAAGATACAAATGAGGCAGGAAGGCGCCTTCAAGAGGGAGAGAGCAATTGCATACGCTCTAGCTCAAAAGGTATAAATGGATTCGTTTGAATTTTAGTTGCTTTCTCTCCTTCACCCATGGCCCTGATTAGTCAATAAAGGGTCCATAATTGATTCCAAAATTTTGGGATTAAGACTTTATTGTTGTTGTCTCTCCTTCATATGAGCAATATGATTCTTTTTTTTTTTTTTTTTATTCTTTTTATATTCTTTTTCAGCAATGGAGATCAACCCCCAATTTGAATTCACGTACAAGTGCCTTAGTGTACCCACTCAAGAATCATGAGATTGACAAGAACAGCTGGGGATGGAGTTGGTTAGAACGTTGGATGGCTGCCAAGCCATGGGAGACTAGATTGATGGAACAATCCAACACTGACCCCTTGGAGACAACACCACCTCCAAAGAGTTGTGCAGATTCCAATTTAGGCACACATTCAAAATCTTCTGAACCGTGCTACGTGAAGGTCAGAAAGAATAATGTCTCTACTAGGATTTCTGCTAAACCTACCCATAATGGACAAGTTGCTCGTTCATCTTCAAGCCCGAGTTCCGAATTCCGGTATGATGAGAGCTCTGCCTCATCTTCAATCTGCACATCAACAACACCAGTTTCTGGAAACACTGGATTGGCTTCTGAGAGAACAGAAGATAGTAGCAGTAATTGTAGGCCAAGTTACATGAACCTGACTGAGTCCACTAAGGCAAAGCAGAAATCTTGCGGTTATCAATCTTATAGAGTCCAGAGGCAGTCAATGGATGAGTTCCAATTTCTCAAAAGGTCAGCAGCTTTCTCTAATGCTGATTCTAAAAGCAGTGCTGGTTCTGAGCCTTCTTCAATCAACTTTTCCAAGCCGCTTCACCTGCCAACCCGATTGGATAAGTACTCGATGAAATTAAGGTAAAATATGGAGCATTCATCTCTGTTTGTTCAAGAAGTTCAACAGCTTGTTGTTCCATAGTGCCTCTATTTAAGAGTATGTATTAAGTTTAAGGAGGTTGTATAACTGAGCTGTACTGAAACATCCCCAATCAGTTAATGCGATTTGATTCAAGGGTTCTTTATTTGTAAAATAGTTTGTTTGTTGCTACTTTGCTATTAAGTTATTTGGAAGAGGTCAATTGATGAAGAGTGAAATGCTAGAGGAACTAATGAACTTGAGCAGACCGTAATTTGTTTTAATGCCAGGAGACTGAAGAGACCCAACAATTTTACATGGATTAATTAACAAAAACAAATCAGGATAACATCAATTCAAATTAAAAGCTTAGAGCAAAGACCAATGAATATGTCTTCAGAAGACATGGTTGTATTGTATGCCTGGATAGTAGGCTTCGAACTGATCTTTTTTGTAATATAAGTTTACAACAGAGGGAATTGATATCAAGATGATCTATTACCATTTCTTGATGCCAACAAAGTTTCAAGTGTCATATTGAGTGCATCACAAGTATGACTGGAAAGTTTACTAAGCCATGTTTAACAAATTCATGTTCGTTTTATTACTCTAAGCTTGACACCATGCTTGAAGTTGAGAATTATGCCATATTCAAGTTCCAAAGGTTTTTCCACGTTAGGTGAATGTCGAAATACATATTTCCGGTATAAATGAATCAACGAGAGCTTTATTTCTTGGATGGAAAATTTCTGACCAATGCATGATCGAGGCCCAATTCCAAAGGGTATAAAAGCATAAGGATGCCTTCGCTTTTCTTCTTCACAATTTGGGTCAAATCTCTCTGGCCTGAACATTTCTGGGTCTGGGAAGTTCTTTGGATCTTTTGCTAGAACTCCAAGTGCTAGCCAAACCCATGTCCCCTGCTCATCAGAATATGAATTACATGACATAAGGCACATGTACAAGTTCTAGTCCACATTCTAATATACACACAAACATAAAGGCCGTGGCATACATAAAATACCTTTGGAAGAAGATAGCCTCCTATCTCTACTTCTTTTGATGTTTCTCTTGCAACCAATGGGGAAACTGTGTAGTACCTCATTGCCTCTTTAATGACCTGCACTCAAACCATCAAAAGAACAATGAAACTCAATTGTTGCATAGGCCTCATTGCAGGTAAGATATATTGGGAAAGGCTATATGTGACTATCAAATACAAAAAAAGGAAAGTTTAAGAGCCTTACCTGTTCAAGGTAAGGGAATTTGTTTTGAAGATCATCAGCACTTGGCATCTGATCAGGTGGAACAAATCCATCAATCTCTTCAAGTAATTTCTTCTCAACTTCTGGATGTCCAGCAACTAAATAGACAACTGAAGACAATGTGAAGGCTGTGGTGGCTGAGCCAGCAAGCAAGTGTTCATAAGTAACTGCACTAATGTAGTCTGGGGTGAAGACATTCTTTGATACCGTTTGTGACTCTCTCGCGTTCAATATGAGTGTCAAGAAGTCCTTCGAATCTCGTTCCCGAGTTTTCATTCTCTTTGTCACGATCTCATCAAGCCTGCCACTCAGTTTCTGATTGTTATGCTCAACTTTCCAGTCCATAGTGCCAGGAATTCTCTTCAGGATCTGCCTAAAAGGTTCCTGAAGTATGGGGACAAGTAGACCGAGAATGATTGAAAATGAGCCTGATAAGTCCATTTTAAGCTGTGTTGTGGAGTAGATGTGCTTGTTAATAAAGTCTGAGACTTCATTATCGTCATTTTGGTTATCATCAATGTTAACTACATCACTGATTGATTGCGGTTTAGAGAGGCCAAAGTTGACACCAAAGGCTGCTTGTCCGATGACATCAGTGGCCAATTTGAGGGAAAGGTTAGAGAAAGTGATGTCTTCTTCTTTCAAAGAGTGAAGATTTTCAGTTGCAGATTCTATAAATTCTTGCATGGTGGGTATTAGACTGGCTAGGTGTGATGGCTGGTAGACTGATAATATTGTGTTTCGCATGGTTGACCACCTAGCATCCCTGCAAGTAATTCCAACTCCCATGAGTATATATCTTAAATGACATTCTTGATCTGCTGCCTTCGAAGTTTGAACTTCTCTGTAGAGAGTATTCAATTCGCCATTTGGCAACCAGATCCTCATTTCACTAGAAATAAAGAACTCCCCTAGTTCATTGCAGGAGGTAACATAACTTTAGCCTAAAATGACATGCAATTCTCAATAGAGTAAAAATTATTCACCTTAGGAAAGAATGTCAAAGAGATTTACATGGTCATAAAATTTTGTTTTTGAAACATACATGGAAATAATATATGTATGTGCAAAACTCAAGCATTTAAACCATATATGACACGAACCCTTATTAAGTCACGGGACGCAATGGGAAGATTTCATTTCACAGTTTTTGATTTTATGTCTTGGATCTAATAGTGTACGAATTGTTTAGTCATTTAAAATAGTACTAGATATACATTTAGATTTGTAATAATTATTCGAAACTATAAAATTGATCTATTTCAAAGGCAGATGATCATTTTCCAACTCGTTTGGTGCATCATGAAGGAATGGTTCAAATGATAAAAGCACAGAGTACACCTACAATTACAAATTAGGTAGGAGCATGTCATTGTTGTAGTTACAAGAAAATACCTGGTGAAGAAGAGCCCCTTTTGGTGAAGAGGGGAGGCCGAGATTGGTGAAGGTATGCTCCTGTTTGGAATATCTTTGAATTTCTTTATTCCTACTTCTTTACAAAGCTCCGGATCTGCTACAATTATCAGTGGCTGTCTGCCCATGTGAAACCTGCTCTAAACATAAAATTTTAATTAATTTTCCTATGTAAAAGCATGCATCTTTGTCCTTTTTTTTTTTTTTTTTTTTAGGATTTTGCTAACAATAATTTCTATTTTTAGAAAACAATTTCTCGAAAATTGAAAAAGTATTAACAGCTTTTTCAATTTCCAAGAAAATGTTTCCAAAAATAGATAAAAATATTTTTGCTATTTTACTATTTGGATTTCGGTGTGCAATTAAATCTAATTTTTTTATTCCAATTGGATCTACACATTTGGGGTGGGGGGTGGGGGGGGGGGGGGGGGGGGTTGCTAACTCAACGGTAGAGTACTCGACTTTTAAGTGCAACTGGCAATTTTTACACATTTGTATGAAGCAACGTCTTAGTCGATACTATCTCTAGAGCTTGTAAGACCGCGACTGATCCTCAAAGGAATGAATGGAAAAAGCAGCATGTCATATCAATGTGGAATTCTGAGAATATTTTATTCTTAGCGGATCGGTTCAAAACTTTGTTTAAATTCTTGACAAAAAAAAAAAAAATGAAATTTTGGGTTAAGTAAATAAATGGATAGAGCCCTATGGCTCCAATTATAGGTAAACAAAAAAATAAAACGAGCTTCTGTTCTTAATTTGAACGATTAGTCATATCTATTCTTAAACGTTAAAAATAGATTAGTCCTTGATGTGGGAAATGCTTTTCCCATAAGTGGATCATCGATTTATTTTTAAATCCTAATTATTAGTAGTTGTTCTCCATTAGAGTGTGGGGGTAAATGTGTAGAAAAAGCAGTCTATTGATAAAGATAAAATTCCTTTTTTCCAAAATCAAAAGAGCGATTGGGTTGAATAAGGGTACACATTAACCGAACCATTTTTTTTAATATATATATATATATATATATTTTAATATGTAGAATTTAAAACCATGAATTCTGTGTTATATTATACTTTGCAAAAGTCCTATCATCAATTATCACCCAAATCATGATCACTCAAAACTCCTTTGTCCCATCTTTTCCTTTGATGATTGATAACTCAGTCTTGAAAACAAAGAAAAAGCATGTTTTACTGTTGTGCTCTTTTCCTTTACATTAATAAAGTTTTAATCTAAAAAAAGAAAAGAAAAGAAAAGAAAAGAAAAGAAAAAAAAAAAAAGGAAAATAATAAATTTATTACTAATTTCAAAACAAAATACTTCCAAACTACTAATGCAATATTAGTGTTATATTAATGACATAATAATAAATAAATTTTTGAATTTTTTTTTGTTTTTGTTTCTATGTTTTAAGTTGGCCTATCAATTTGGAAAAAGAAATAAAATTTGGAATTAACTGTAACATTGGAATTGCGTGGCATGGGAAAGTGGAGAGGCAACATTATTACTAGTTTTCAGTAAGCAAGGTCGGCCAGCCCTTGAATGTGGTCATAAAGTGCGGCAAAAGCTAATGTGCAATCCAATTAAGAGTATCAAACAGTATTAGGATCATCTCCACATTCCTTTTGCTTATACTATTACCTTTATAATTTATTCACTTGAGCTTCTTTCTAATCTTGAAAGTGCAATATCATTAAATACCATACTATGGAAAAAGAAAGAAAAGAGATAGACCCAATATTGCTAGGTCCCATTTGACCAAATCATTAAATCCTTTGGTCCCCATAAACCGTCTCTAACCCATTGGACACATGGTCTCTTCCACTTTTGAAAGAGGAAGATAGATTATTGAATCAATTATCAACTATTAAAAAAGATTGGTGGCATTTAGTGGACTAATGGTACCACCTTTTTATCTATCATATTGTCTTAAACATTCTTTTTCATAGATACTATGATAGATAATTGAGAAAAGACTTATAACAAGATTTAGAAGTTGAAAATAAAAGTTAAAAGAGTCTTGTATGTTGGCGGTGTTTCCAACATACGCATTTAGAATTTAATTTCTTTTTTTCTTATTGTAATTATGGAATTATAAATAAATAAATAAATATATATATATATATATTCATATATAAATATTTCCAACAGAATTTAAATTCTTTTTTTCCTATTGTAACTATGAAATTATAAATATATATATATATATATGAAAAAGGACTCAAACAAGAACACTGTATAGTCTGTACTGACCTGAAAATAGGGCCATATCGTTTGGCAAGGACTGAGAACACATCAGGGCCATATTTAGCGAGCAAGGGGAGGTGTCCAAGCAAGGGAATGGTTGGTGGGCCAGGTACCCTTCTCACACCCCAGTAAGGTCCATACATGTAGCCCAATACTCCTGCTACTATGGCCAACACTGTGAAGAAGATTGATACCGCAGGAACACTAGTAAAGAGCAATTCCATTCTCACAAATCTTTGAAGGGTCTCAAGGCAAAAGGCCATATTTTGAGAGAGAGAGAGAGAGAAGTGATTGGTTTTTGCAGGAGCTTGATATAAGACTCAGTAGTATAAGTCAGCCTGGTTTTATACAGAGGGTGATAGGGGTCCCCGGTTGGGAGTGGGTGGGCAAGGAGAGAGTGGGGGTGTCTCACCAGGCCTATTGATAGTTAATCGGCACTTTGTCTGCATATGCATCATTATATTGCTGAAATGGATGCCCATCGTCTATAATGTTTTTTTAATGTATCTATGTACCAAGTGTTTGCCATGCTACAGACCCTTTACGCCAACACGTACACAATTCTATTTTAAATTAGGTGCACACTTAAATTTTTAATATTTAATCCGGACTATGAAGTCATGAATTTCAATATAATTATATTTTTCCTTCTCCACCTACAACCATAAGTCAAAAAAAAAAAAAAAGATCAAACAGTTGCTAACTGGTTTTCAGCTTCATAAATTAGCTGATATGCTTATGCCACTTATGTGTGGCACCATTGGTGCCACACATAACTGGTTTTGTAGTCTCTTTTCTTTCACTCATTTGGTGCCATTTCGACTGGATAGAGTATTAGACAATGTGTAAGAATATGGTAAACCTCCTATATATGGACCCTCTTCTGTTTTCTTCTTCTTTTTTTTCTTTTTCCATATAAAAGCTCATAAAGGTTTACACGTAACTACGAAAATGACTAATGGATTAGGTTTCTTCCATTTCGATTTCCAAAAAACGATAGTGGCTTAGACTTTAGTTTTAATTTCATAAGTGTTTGAGGGGTCAATACTGGTCCTCGGATACCCCATTGCCCTGCTCATAGAGCACGTGTATCTATCCCCTACAAAGCACTTCTATCTTTTCGGTTCATTGTATATAAATTCTAACCCAACTCATGGATTAGATGCCCTTCAATCCCTGCCGTATAAACACAATATTCCTCCACTAAGTTTGGATCTGACCACATTCATAGAAACTAGTTCTATTTAAATATTAGGCGTGTGACATTTTAAAATCAGATAGTTTTAAAAAAACTCTTGTTTGTTTGTAATAGAGGAAGCCCAATCACCAAATTATTGTAGGAAAAATGCCTTCATATAGCATTTCTACACAAAATTAATTGTGAAAATATTATGGGTCCAAATAAGATTTTCACAAACAATAAAAGGAACAAAAAAAAAAGAAAAAAAAAATAGAAGATACACTCTCACTGTACCAAACCCCAATAAACTCCATGCTACTCTATTTCACAAACACAAAATTAACAAAAAGAAGTTATTTTCACTCTTTGCAAGCAATTGCCGCTCCACCACTCTCTTGCTCACTCTCTCTGCTACACGAAGGCGCGTATATATAGAGCAAAAAATTTTGTGTCGGCAAGGCAGTACTCTGTCCATGCAAGAAAGTCATGCCTCATCATGATATTGCATTCAAGGAGATGTGATATCAAAGTCACGCTGCTTGACAAAATGGCTTGAAACAACACAATATCCAATCCTGATATTTGGTTGCATTGGAAAGAAGCCAAGCCACCTAGTCCATTTAGGTCCCAGGCTTGACATTTCAAGCCACATTCTGACATAAATCACATAAAATCAAATACCTTCTCAGAATAGCAAAACAAAATAGTTCAATTTTTATAGTCCACTCAAGTCCATAAAAGCTTAAGATTAAAACTAATGCATTTTTTTTTCTTTTGGAGGTAAAAACTAATGCGTTGTTGTTGTTGTCGTCCAAATAAACATGTGGTTATTAGAAAGGACCGGCCTAAAAATTGTTTTTAATGTATTAGTCTTCATTAGAAAGGGATATCCTTTGTTTGGAATGAAAATGACATTGCATGAGATTCCTTCTCATCTTATCTTTGTCTCTAACATGCTTAATCATGTGATTATATCAGTGCTCTGTCTATGGTTAGAATTAAATACCATTGGTGTAGGGAAAAGAGAGGATGGAAAACCGAGGATAGAAAACGATGGGGTCATTATCATTTTCCTAATTATTTTGGTAGTATTGGAGAAGACTCAACGGAGAGAAAGAGAAGGTATTTTCTCCATGGGGGGCTCCACAAAGTTTCTTCACTTCAAAACATACAGAAAACAGATGATTTTACGTTTTCACTTAATCAAATTTTTTTCTTATACACAAAATAAATGGATAGGGGAAATAACATAATTTCACTTTCATATGGTGTCATCTTTACAAATTGCTGACACCCATTTCTTATGAAGGCCCAAATATAAAGCAAATTATTTCAGGCCTACTATCTTTATTTGTATCTTTTTTATTTTCTCACATTCTCACGTGACATAAACTCATTAATGGAAAATTTGAAGGAATATTGTATGGAGGTAAAAGTTCTTGGATCTGGTTTAGTCAACATATTTCCAAAAATTGATACAAAACCAGATTGTTCTAATTTCCGAATAAGAACAAAACTCAAGCTTGCCATTATTCTAGATGTCCAAAACCAAAAGCTTTATTCCTTATACAAGGATGGACATGTGCCTTAACCTATTATAAAGCCTGCTCGCAAGCCATGCATTAATCAAATCACATTTTTACCCCCACCAACCTTATATAATAAAAGTATAATAGTAAATTCATACATATTTTAGAAACAAATGAAATTTTTATATGTATTTTGTCCTCTGTACGAAACAGACAAGAAGGGAAATAAGAATATTTTCTTACCTCTTATTTTTTTTAATTATCATTTCCATATTTTCCATCAATCCAACCAAACAGGCCTGATGTGCATGTGTTAGTTCAGTCTGCTGCAATCCATAATCACTAAAAGTTTAGAACTGAAGCTCTAGCAAGATGTCATCCTACCCTGCTTCACTACAGTCTTCACCAAGGAGATGTCTCTTCTACCATACAGAAGAGATTAAGAGAACCTTTTTCTCTATTCAATTCTTTTATAATTTACTAATTCCTTTATTTTATTAGTTCCATATTTTTACACTACATAGGTCCAGATTGAACACCTAGCTCTTTCTGTCATTCATGTCTACTTGTGACAAAACTCATAGGACCCATCCTAGTCTCCTTCATTATCCCAAAGAACAAAAGGCTTTTTTTTTTATAACAAAGAATGATATGATCTCTAGACTATTTCTTTAGTCTCCTTCATTACCCCATAGGGCCCATCCTAGCCTCCTTCATTAATGTAGCTACTGGTAAGTACAAGATTTACAAAATTAAAGATTAATTTATCATTTAATCCCAAAAATAAATAAATAAAACAGAATTGAACATAATCTAAGAGCATTAGCATCAGAAAATTCCAATTCTACTCTATTTTTCCATTTCAAAAAGCCACTTTATCATTATACCATATCATTTTACAATACCTTCAGCATCCCAAAACTCTATTTTTATTAAAATATTATTTTTTAACCTTTCTTTATTATTTCTTTCCAACCATTTTTCAATCTCATTTTCCTAGGCTGTTCAATAGTCACACACACACACAGAGCCACACACAGAGCAAACCCATTCAAACCCACACACAAAGCCACACACACAAAGCATCCCATCGCCACACACAGAGAGCCACACACACATCGATCAAAAAAATCATCACCGGAGCAAACCCATTAAAAAAAAAATCATCATCGGAGCTACCAGAGCAAACCCATATAAAAAAAATCATCACCGAAGCCACCATCGGAGCTCGCCATCAACCGATCATAGCCCACCGATCCAAACCCAGCTCGCCGATCCACGATGAGAGATGAGAAAGAGGCCGTGTGAAATCTTAACCCAAACCCAAAAACCCTTAAGAATCTCGATTTGAAGATGGGTAGAGCTATCTAGAGTCTTGGGTTTATGAGATGGGTAAATCGGCAAAGGGATTTGGAGATGGGTGAGGGTGAATCGGTTTAGCTACAGTGAGAGATGAGAGAGAGGCTTCAGCGATGGAGATGGGTGAATCAGTTGAGGTGAAGCTTCGGCGATGGAGATGGGTGTTGAAGGCCAAAATTTCACAAGAAAGCCCATTCTATGAAAAGTAAGGAAAGACCATGGGCTTTAACAAAGGAAGGCCCAATTCATGCAGCAAGAAGAATCAACATTGAGGCCTTATGCATGTTCATATTTCCAGCAAAAAGGCCATTAAAAATCCAGTGAAAGAACTGGGCCGGGATCCCCAGAGGCTGCCAGAGGCTCGGGATCCTCGGGACATGCACAGTTAAAATGGGATTGAGACAACTCAAAATGAGTACCACGAAATACAAGAAATGAAGAATAGATATGTCTCTCTCAAGCACCCAGTGGTGCAGCAAAGAATCAGAAAGCTTGGAGAGTGACAATTCATGAACAAAAGGCTGGTACCCCGGGGAACCCAGAATGAAGAATTATAAAGGTAAGTGGTTGGGAAAACCTTCAACCCAGCAGGAATTGATTCTACTCACTTAGGAAAAAGACAGCAAGATGGACAACCAAAAAGCTCAGTCTAAGAGGTGAAAGGCCTTGAAAGAAAAGAGGGTAAATGTAAGTATCCAAAATGGAAAGTCAGTAAGTGGCTTTTAGGAAAACATGACTAAAAGATAAAAATTATGAGAAACAGAGAAAGAATCAACGGTCAGAATAGCTGGCATAACAAGGGTTCGGTACCAAGGGAGCCAAGGGGGGAAGAATCAATGGTATCCAAACCCTAAAATGACACTATAAAAAGGGGGAAGCAGCCAACATTAAGGGGCATTATGCAGCAATAGAAAATCACAGAAAAATCATTGAGAAAACTCTGTCAAAACTCAAGGAAAACAGAGAAACATCTCCCGGTATCCCAGAAACAGCCACTATAGCACATACTCAGATCTAAAAGGATTCAAACTTTGTAAGTCTTAGAGGTTTAGATAGCCATCTAAGTCTGTAATTTTTGAGCTTATTTGGACCTTGTATCACGTCTTAGTGAGCATATTGTAATCCACAATTAAGAAAAATAATGAAATACCTCATATTGATTTGAGGATCGCTAACAATTATTTGGTGCATTTCTTTATTACGTTGTCTTCCTTTACTGTTTCTTGCTAAAATCCTTCTCACCTAACTATCTTGGAAGGCCAAAGCCCAAGCAAAGCCACTCGGACTTGAGTTCCAAATCCCACAAGTCTTGTGCAAAAGCACTAAGTCTGTAAGAATTGGGGCCAAGATCCTCGTGGCTGAATCATTCCTATTAAATTCATTTACATATACGTATATGTATTAAAATGTATATCCTAATCTAAGAAAACTAACGATTATTTGAGGATATGTGTATTGTATAGTGTGTTTTTTTATGTAGCACCTATAAAGGTAAAGAGAAAAAACAAAACTCTATTGCATAATAAACATGGAGAAAGATCATATAGCTCAGAGAACTAGAGATTCTGGGTTCTCACATGCCTAGTGCACCCCGGGATCCCACGACAGTATTCCTGGGGTACCAAGTGAAGGAATTCTTTTAAATGTTTATACAATAAAAGATAAACCTTAAATACTCTATTTCAATCTCCTTCTTATTGTAAATATTATGAACACTTATTTTACTTATTTCATAAGAGTAATTGTCATTTTACGAGACTTAAACACTTATAATGATATTTTATTACTTAGGAGGAATTGCATTTTTCACCTTGAAGAGTTTTATGTGACTTGCGCACAACTTGGTTTGTAATCAGCCCCATTTAGCTGCAGTAAACCAAGCCCAGTCCATCAAAACAACAAGTAAATGGCCCAAGATCCTTGTTTTCTACTTGGGCCTGTGTGCTAGAAATAAAGCACTCTCACAATGGGTTTTTGAGAGACGAGAGAGAAGCCGTGTGAAGCTTTAGCGATGGAGATGGGTGAGGCTGTGTGAAGCTTCAGCGATGGAGCTGCAGTGCGATGGAGGTGGGTGAGAGGCTTGGTGAAGCTTCAGCGATGGAAGATGGTGTGTGATGGTGTTTGGGTTTGAAGAGAGGAGAGAGCAGATGGAGAAACAGAGAAGGCAGAGAGAGAAGAGAATAGCAAAAATGAGAGAGATGAGAGAGAAATTTCAGGGGAAAAATATCATAAAATATATATATATATATATATATTTTTTTTTTTCTTTTACAATAATGCTACAATGCAATTCTACCTTTAGAATTGCACTATAGCAGAATGCCAAAAAAATTTGCAATTCTTACCTTTAGCATTCCCTGATGCAATAGATTTTAAGCCTTGAAATGCTAAATACACCTTACATATAGCCTTACATATGACATTAGCATTCCCCAATGCTAATGCTCTAACTACATACACATAAGGCATTACCATCCAACTAAACTACTGAGAAGTTACATCAGATAAAGTTTCAGTTGAGCACAAGAAATGGTACCTGAATAGCTTTGGCCAGATGGTAATCCACACAGCCATAGAAAGGGAAAAACAAGAAAGGCATCATAGGAGAAGGTTTCTTATACATCATATATGTTTTTTTTTCCCCTTTTTATAGTGTATGGATCCCACAGCCTCTTACAATCTGTAACACACTAGGGAAAATGCAGATATCTAAGCCAATAAATAATTATTGCAGAGACAGAAACAAGACGAAACTTTCTTGTCCATTAGTTGCAGAAAGCTAAACCAGCTTGCATACAGATACCTCCTTAGTTCACAGGGTATCCGGGCCACAGTCAACCCAAAAATAAAAACGTGTTTGTAGTGCTTATTCTAACGAGTTATGAGCCTAAACTTACCCAGAAGAATATAAATCCTTAATTGCAGCTTGGCCAAATACGCACAGACCTTATAGCCATTATGCACCAAAAATAGAAAGCCATATTAGTCAGCCAGCAAAAATAGAGACTACATTCAGAAACCGAGAACGGCTCATTAACAACATAAATAATAGTAATGCAAGCCATATAACAAACTAGTAACAAGAAGTCCATATCTACATCCGAGGAGAAAAATGACAAAAAACGTTTTGAGTACTTTCTGCACATAGCTAACATCTGCATGGATGAAGTTTCTATGCGTAGCTGATATCTACATATACAAATTAATGAATTGGAACTTCCCAGCCACGATAATTTAGCAAGGTATCAAACATGCACATATACAGCAGAGACTGTAGCTGTAGCTTGGAAATGAGTCAATGCTTAATGCCCTCCTTATACAAATTTCCGTTGGCTAGACTGCCTGCAAAATACAGAACATAAACAACAAATCATAAGCCTGTGAACAGATTCAAAGCACACTAGAAGGTATTATAAAATGGGCAAGCCTTAAGTATAGTTCCTTAGATGCTATACCTTATGTTTCCCAACTAAATTCAATCACATGACTACTAATGCAACAAAAATTCAACCACATGGTTACTGATGCAACAAAAACAATGTTACCTTTTTCAAAGAACAATAACAATTGAATTCAATCATGTGGTTCACTGGTCAATATAACCTTGTGATTGAATTCTATTGGGAACCTGAAGTACAGAACCTAAATAATTGTTCCTAAGTTTCACTGAAAAAATATATGGATGATTAAATTATCATTAAAGGATACAGAAGAAGAGCAAAATGTGTTGGCCTCTTTGCAACTCTCACCATCCCTGCTGCATAAGAAACCATACATTTATCACCCAGAGAACAAATATGCGAAAGTAACATAATGACCAAACTGGAGTTTTCAACACATACCTATTATGAGGCTATACATGAATAGAGTTGCAGAGACCGACACAAACACACAAAAATACCACAACATCATCATCTCATATATGGGGTTGGTCATGGCATCGACCTGAGATAACCATTTGATCGACGAGGTCTTGGAAATCATCACCCCAGTCATCAGGTTCTGCGACCAAATCCTCCACTTCCACATCAATTTCCGACTTATCACCAACCACAGCTTCTTCTTCCGGATTTTCAGTGACTAGATCTTCATTCAATAGTTCTTCCCATATGGTCTCATTGACAGAATCCAAATTGGCATCACTTCTTCTGGGTACTGAACTTGCAATTGGGTCATTGATATCACTGCTTGATTCATTGTCCAAGGCAGCTGAGAAAAATGTTTCCATAGTTGCCATTTCTTCTTGATCTTGGCTTGTAAAGTCCACAACTTGGTTACTGCCTGCCAACACAGACACTTCTTCTTCTTGCAAATTCTCCACACTTGGGCTTGCAGTAAGTCTACGCTTTCGTCCAATTTCAACACCCTGTAGTCCTCTTCTTTGAGCACTCATCTGACTAAATTGCTGGATAAAGGATGGGTTATTGAGTGCTTTAGCAAGAAAATTCATTAACTGTTGCTGTTTCCTCTCAGTGGTCTGTAACCTATCCTCCATTGCAATCATTTGTTCCCTTGAATTCTGTTGTTGCTGCCTCAACCTCACAATTTCGGCCATTAGCAAGCCTCGATCTCTCTTTAATATCTCAAGCTCACCTTCTAACCCATATTGTCCCAACTCAACACAAGCTCCTCCTCCTTGTTGTTGCGTACCCTGTGTGACATGTCTTCTTCTTTTGATGGTCTTTAATAGATGCTTTTGCCCTGCCAGAAACCCTTCGTTTGCGAATTCCCATCGATCAGGATCAACCTTTCTGAAACCCTGCATTCAATTACACCATTAAAAGTGATCAGAAAGCCTTGAAATTTACCCAAAAAAAATGTTGTAGCTGGTATGGCCAACCAAGACTAATCAAATGAAACCTTCAATAAATTATTTAAGTCACATTTCAATTAGCAGAAACCTAGGTAAAATATTAATTCACAGCCAAAAATAAAGAAATATAAAATCAAATTTGTGTGAGCAATTCAAACCAGCGACAAATTAGACAGCAGGACACTCAAATGTATGATTACCCAAGAAATAAAGTTAAGATGGAAAAAACAAAATCAGACAAAATCTAACTTGACATAGCTGTAATTTTGGAACAAGTGAAACAGAAGATATAAATCAGGTCCATATTTCATTAACCAGATAAAAGGAAAAAAGAAAAAAAAAATATTCTCTATGTTCAAAACATCATACAGTAGGCGTGCACACACCAAATTCTCTCAAAGCTTCAACTTTTACGAGGTCATTGAGAAGTGTGCAAACACTGAATTCAATGTTGAGTTAGCGGAAGCTCTGACACTAAATAGTTGAACTAAACACTGCAAACATGGCACTTGCTCACCAATTACACTTGCACACACCTCACTTTTAGACACCTACACGCACTAGCTCTTGACTCTATTTCACCCTACACACTTGTTACCTATGGCACACACTTCACCACCTCATACAACTTCACACATCTCTCACTTGGTGCTTTATGAGACTCTTACTTCAAACTTCACAAGTCTCTCACTTACCTCGTTACATCTATTTATACTAGATGTATGTTGGTTAGGAAACCAACTTGAAGCTTCTAGCTTCTTCCTTTTTATTGGCAATAAATTAATGCCTTTCTCCACCCTTCTAGACACTTTATAAATTTGTGGCTGAAGTTCTCCACCTTTCTAGACACTTTATAAATTTGTGGCTGAAATTCACTGGTGCAGGGAAGCTTCTAGAGAAAATATGAAAACTATCTTGGAGAGAATTCCAAAAAGAGAGCATGAGAGTAATGTCCGGAATTAGAGAGAAACTTCTAGAAAGAGAGAGATTGTGTAAGAAGTTCTAGAAGTTTCTAGAGAAAGAGAGAGAGGCAGTGCTTGATGTTTAACATTCAATTAGGATCAAAACTAGCATTTAGTAGAATGCAAATGCATTATAGATAATTCAAAACGTTAAGACGAAAATTTTCATAGCCTTAGAGTGCGATCTGATAATTAAGCAATACTAGCAATAGCACATGCAAACCAAACATAGTTCAAACAAGGGAAACGCACACTTGAGACTGATCAACTCATCAGAATGAACATGCAGCCAAGCCAAACTACCAAAACACTTATTCACTATTACTCAATTGTGAAGTATCTGAATGAATCATTCGATTTAAGCCCCCAGAAAGTTAAAAAACTTTGAATCAAAGAAAAATTTTGCACACCCACCAAAATATTCAAACAGTTCAGGGATTTGCAATAGTAGCAAAATGAAGAAAGCAAAACAGAGCTAGAAAAAGCAAACCCTGATTTAATTTTGCAAAATCGTCACCAACAATGCAAGAAAGGTCGCAACTTTAGCACGGGTATACAGTGATACTTACATATGTATTGAGCTGGCGAACGAAGCTTGAGAAATTACTGTGCTTGAAGTGGCGAGGAAGAAGGGTGGTGGAGAATTTGTGAGAGTCCCAAACAACGAAGCTATTGCGAGCTCCGCTCCACGAGACGATCGAGTCAGTTGCTGGGTCTTCCACCATTTCAAAGGTCTTGGTCAGAAATGGAGGCGGACCCACCTCGTGTAACCCCTCCATTGGTTGCGGTGAAATGCACGAAGATGAAGAGGACGATGATCCCACACCGTACGTCACCGTTTCTTCTTCCTTAACTATCACTCCCTCCATTGCTCTGTTTTCTCTAGGATCGAAACAGGAACAGTAACAGAGTCTTGTAGTGAATTTGATGCAAAATTTGAGTTTTTGAGAGAGTTTTCTGAATTGGGTGTTGTGTCAAAACTTTAAAAAAGTGAGAAATTTTGAGGCTATAGAGTCACAAAGACACAGTATTCAATGAAATTTCAGAGAGTCTGGTGACTTGGTATTGTTGTGAAGTGAAGTTAAATAAGAGTTTTTGAGAGTTTTGTGAAGTGGGTTAGTGTTGGAACTTAAAAAAAGTGAGACTTTTGAGTGTTTGACATGGCTGCTATAGCTTTGGGAAGCAGAAGAGAGAGGGAACGGGATTTTTATGGCGGTGGATAGGAAACTTCTAGAGACAATAGATATTTTTTCTGTGTATTGATGTCGGTCTTTGACGAAGCTTGTAAGAAGTTTCTGCCATTTGTCACTGACACTCATCAGAACATTACTTACTAGACATTCTAGAAACTTCTCCACGTTTCGATTTTCTGGGTTGGGCTTGGCTGCTATGGGCCGGGCTGGTTAGGCCGACATGATATATATGAGCTCACTAGGTAAGGACCATTAAAAATGGCAGCTCCACCAACAGGCCTCCAATAGCCGAGCAACAGACCATGGACCTCAACTTTATCACAGGTTATCCTCTTCTTTTTTTCCTTTTTATGGCAGTGATTTCAGTTTGCTCAACTGGTATATTCATCGAAAAAGAGATTTGGATTATTTAGGATTCGAATCCCACCTACACCATAAAAACTAACTAATGTTTTAATCTAATAATAAAAACTAATCATCTAAAAAAAAATTAATTGATATTTTGACTTGATGATAAAAGACCAGCAATTATATACATATGAGCTCACTAGGTAAGGACCATTAAAATGGCAGCTCCACCAACAGGCCTCCAATAGCCAAGCAACAGACTATGGACAGGTTACCTCCTTCTTTCTTCCTTTTTATAGGAGTGATTTCAGTTCACTCAATTGATATAGTCTTAAAAAAAGAGATTTGGATTATTTAAGATTCGAATCTCATCTACACCAGAAAAACCAACTAGTGTTTTGACCTAACGATAAAAACTAATTATCTTGAAAAAAAAAAAAAAAAAAAAACCTAAGTAGTATATTAACTTGATGATAAAACCAGTCATCATAGAGTAAATATCGTTAATTGAAATTCTGTCATTAAAAAAAAAAAAATCTTTTATGGATAATTCTATAATTAGGGGAGGAAAAATTTAAACCTCCACATCTCAATCAGAAGCGCCAAAAGATACTAGTTCAGTTACAATGTCGTCGGCATCTTCATCTTCTTCTTCTGTTTTCAGGGTTGTAGGGTACACTGTAAAGTACTTGTCAAATAGCATTTAATTAATTGTAGGCGTTAGCATTAGATGCTGAGGTGATTGAGGATGTTTTTGGTACAAAATTCTATGTCGGCCATCTCATCTGATTGAAAAATGGAAGGCTCATGGCTTGTTTACTGCCCCAATCTCCTGGGCCAAAATTTGGACTTTGTAGTTGGCTTATTCCTTCATACTAGTGGGCGTTGGCCTGCTAAGATCCATAGTCCACTAGGCCTTAAAGATTTAGACCCTCCATCCTCATCTATCAGTTTTTCTTTTTTTCTTTTTTTTTTGAAAGATCCTCATCTATTAGTTAAGTCAAAGAAATAACTAGTATTGTAACATAAGAAACGCATCTTATCTTTATTTATTTTTTTAGGTCACTTTCCCGATTGTCTAAATTGTACATGTAATATCTGAAGCTTTTTGGAAAATTTTCTATAATTATTACTCATGCTTTATAAACTCAAGAACTTTAAACATTATTTACTGTAATTTGTCAAAAAGTTTACTACTAAAACCCTATTTCATACAGAAATGTCGAGGGCACCTTAACCTTTTTTAATCATGGACATAGAGAACTTACATGAAACAATAGAAACTTCAAAAACCAACGAGTCTGTGCAAATCAAAATGATAATGGGCCATAAACAATGTAGTGGCCCATTGTATCTAATTGTTCAAGTTCTGGCCTTCTAGCTTCAAGGCTAGCTGGTGGGTTTCAACTTTAAAAGCCTACGAGGCTGACCGAATTCATTCTATCCAAAAGGCAACACTACGATCTATGATGGTTCAAACTTTAGGCATGGACAAAAGATATGATGGGCCTAAACTTCTCCATATCCTTTCTGAATGATTCTTTCTTTGCAGTACTGCTCTGAAATGGGCCCAACACACACTTTTTTTTTTTTTTTTTTTCTGTTAAGTGAACTTTTACACCCATGTTTTCATTAATGGAGAATCTGACTGTGTCACTTAGTTACCAGACTATTATAGGGTATTTGGTAGAGTAGTTTGAAAATTGTTATTTATAATTTTTTGAAATACGTGTGGGTGAAAATGTGTGTGAAAATGTATAATGTTATTTAAAATGTGAAAATATAAGTTTGAATTCACTCACCAAACAAGCCTTACAACTCTAACTTTCAGAGAAAAAAAGAAAAATATTTTTGAGCTATAATAAGAGATTTTATTTATTGGATAAAAATTCTTGCGGCTAGTCAATATAGGTACATCGTACATGGATTAATTATGCTCTAAAAAACTTTATACAATGCTACAGTGACTGATCTCTCTCTCTCTCTCTCTCTCTCAATGTATAAAATACATAAGAATATATATATATATATATATATATACAGGGGCGGAGGCACACATAAGCTTGGGGGGCCATGGCCCCCCCAAAGCTTTTGAAACCCCTATATAATACTATATAAAAACAAGCTGGCCCCTGCAAATGTATCAATTGGCCCCTCCAAAAAAATTCACATACCTAGTCTAATGTTAGTTTTAGTGGTTTCCCCTTTGAAATATGCTGTGGTTGGATGATCAATCAAAGAGCTGAGGCAATTATCTCTCAAAACTACATAGAATGACACACTAGTAGGAGTGATAAAAAATATTTGATACCATAAGTATGTCTCAATTTTATTGGCTGACGATTGAATGTATCCAAAGCATGGAACTATTAGGATTAAAGAAGGTATACAGAAGTAATGAAAATAATTAGCTAAGTGGGGTTGTCTAGCAAATTATGGCATATAAAATGACTAAAACAAAGTAAAAGTATGAGTTACGTTTCAGTCATTAGTCTTTGGTTCAGTAATTGACTGGAACAATTGTCATATGTGTTTATTTTGTTGTGGGTCTTATGCATCATACAATGTTAATTTCTTTATAGCATTCATTTTGAAATATGACTATTTTTACAATTACAATATTTTAGCTTCTCAAGTGGACTTCATCCAACAAAACACACGTTTACTCAAACCAAAAAAAAAAAAAAAAATACAAAGTTGTCCAAATGCCATTTATTTATTTATTTTAAGTAAACAAAAGTGCACTATGTTTGTGCATGTTCAAATGTGAAAGTCGCTAAAAGTTTATTGTTTTGCTTAAACTAGTGATTTATTTTTTTTTTTTTTTGTGGCAGTTTTAATCTTTAAGTTTCACTTTTTTATTTCTTTTAACTCTATCTATCTCACACATACATACACATAAATATATGAGTTATGACTAATGTACAAGCATGTAATTCGGCCCCCCCAAGTTAAAAATCCTGACTACGCCCCTGTATATATATATATTTATTATAGAAACTCACGACCGAGCGTGCAACAAGAAAAAGAATGAGCTGTGAATCTTTGGAATGACAGATGGAGCAAGATTAAACTATGCTTAAATCTCACATTCAAACTTCATAAAATGGTTCCCTTGGCTTTCAAAGTGATGTTTGCAACTACGTAAATACCAAATCAAGGGAAATTTTGACGTTTACTTAACTTCATTTATGCAGTTTTTTGACTGTTCATGCTAAAACTCATTCTCTGTCACTTTAATTAATAAAATAAATCCCTCTTCAAATGCAGCTCTGAGCTTAAGAATAGGGTTATTTTTTACAGCACTTGACTAGGGTTTTTTTTTTTTTTTTTTCTTTTTTTTTTCTTTTAATGGCATGGTTGAGTCATAAATTCATTATTCTAATAAAATAGTTTATTTGTTAAGCTAATTGGAATTCACAATCATTAAACAAATTATAGTATCATATTTACGTCAAATGAATGTGGTCAAGGACTGAAAGAGTGTGTTTAATTAATCATCAGCCAAAGAACCTAATTGGACCCCACGACGGGTGTCAAAGCAAAGAGGGAGAGAATTAAGGAAGTGACCTCATCTCATTGTCCCTTAAAAGTATATTCAAAACGTGATTTCTGGTCGTGGGGCATTAACTCATTAAAGCAAAGGCTCTATAAACCTAACATTTCCCCCTCTTATTATATTTATTAATGTATAGTTTATATGTTATCTATGATTTTTTTTTTTTTTTTTTATAACTTTTCCCCGCGAGTGAGTGAAGGGGAAAAAAAATTAGCATAAGGGGAAAAGCTTTTCATGGGGGTCAAAAAGTACACTCAATGAGGAAAGAGTTAAAAGAAATCTTATGTGCATCAAATCTTTAGAAATTCTAGGCTAGCAAGTTTTTGGTCAATGAGAGAAATATGATGATAATAATAATAATAATAATAATAATAATAATAATAATAATAATAATAATAATAATAATGTTGCATCATTTCCTACTGTAATACAAATTGAGATATATTATATACCCATCATCAAGACACTATACTAATTCGTTCAAGAACCGGGGCTTAAGTCTCCAGGAGGAAATTTCACACACATATACATTTAGATTAAGGTAGAGTATAAATTTTATCTTGTAAAAAAAAAAAAAAGATTGTAATTGTAACTATGTAAGTATAAACAAGCTAACTTGTGAAGGAGAGCATAATTTTCAAATTTTGGATAACAAATTTGGGGAATTATAAATCAATAATTAATAACAACATCCAATGACCCTTACCTTAGCTGGCTCCTCTTGATATTTCTCTAACAGTGAGGTTCATAGTTGAATCTCCCAACCTCAACATTAGGAAGAAAATAAATAAATAAAAACAACTATTTGAAGAGAAAAATAAAATAAATAAATGGATCTTAGACTAATATTATAGTATTAAATTTACATAAATTAAGATAATTATAGAGACAAAGACATTAGACACTAAGAATTTTCATATCTTCTCATAATTATTACAATTTGAGTTATAGAGTAATACTTTATATATTTTAAAAATAAAAAAAATTTTAGAGTCATACATATATAAAATAAAATAAAATAAAATAAAAAAGAGACTAAAGAAACACCGAGGAATCATTAAAATCATTGTCAAAACATAAAATAATGACATTAACAGAACTTTTGAGAAGTAGAAATTTCTTTATGGGCGATTGGGCGTTATTGAAAGAAATAGGAACTAAGGTGGTGTCTAATCATTAGTAGTTAGTGTTTTGTCTTTTGTTTTGTTTGTTTGTTTGTTTGTTTGTTTTTTTTTTTTTTTTTAATAAAAAATTTTATAAATGTGTTATTGTCTCATTTGGACCAAGTAAAGCTTCGGTAGAACTGAAGAAGTACTATATAAATATGTTACAAATATATGTAACATAATCATTCACGAATAAAATCTCTCCACCAACTTGGGTTTTGGATTTGGATTTTGGAACCAATTATTTCCAAACCGAGCAAAGCAACTCTGCCACTTTGTGTTTTTATAGCCTTTTCTCAAACGTTGTCAGTACAATTGGGTACTCTAAACTAAAGTCTAGATTTTCAACCAAAACAAAGAATTTGGCTGCTTAAGTCCAACTTCACGGCAGGGAATATGATTCTCTCATCTCAGGTTTAAACATTTTTAGGATCTAATACTATAAAATACTATCTTGTTATTTAAAACTTAAAATAACGCAACATTGCACATATATATATATATATATTTAATATTTAATATTAATTATGAGATAAATTTATTTTAAATAAAAAAATCCATAACTTAGTCCGTTAATTGCTCTTATTTTGTTTTTTGTTTTTTATTTTTATTTTTTTGAATAGAAGAAAAAGCGTAAGAGAGAGAAAAAGCGTTGCAATTCCTACACGCATAGGATAACAAAAAAAGAGAGAGAAATTAATGCGTTCGCTCGCTGCTAAGTGCTAATAAAAATCAGAAGAACTCGAATCCAAGACTAAAGTTTTATTGACCGAAGGCTGGCAATTAGAGCACCTACCATGTTGGCTTGTGTCATGTTCATTTAGTGTCTTAGAGCACTCGGCACAAAACTTTACTTCCAAAACAAATGGGCTATATGCATGATTGCACTAGACATTATTACATCAACCCTAGTGTCCCATTTGTATGGCACCATTTGATTGTGGTTTATTGCTTGTCGTCTCAATGGACCCACAAGCCCTAGCTACCATCCATTGATCACACACCACAAATATTCCCACATAAAAAAAAAAAGATAGAAATCACAACCATCAAAGCCACGTGTAGGGCCTAAAAAGACTCAAGAATGGGAATGGGTTTGGATATCAATGGCTATGGCTATTGAGCTAGCCAGCAAGGGAGGGCTTTCACTTGAAGAAGAAGAAGATCAAATGGTAGGGGAACAAGGTACACTTAATGAGTCATAACTTAGGACTCCGACAAATTCAAATCATGACGTCAAATAATACTAAGCCCCAATGATCTGTGACTGTCACATCAGTTTGCGTCACCCCATGTCTCACCCTCTGTCAGTCAACGAACTTTAATTATTTTATTTTATTTTATTATTAATTTATTAAACGGCTAAAATAAACCCAGCGGCGCCGACAGGTTAAAATGATTTTGGCTCAAACTAGACGTCTTGCTAATGTGCGCGCCCATAGGAACCATGCACACACCACCAAGTATATTGTCACAAAATGAAATTAATTGTGATCCAAATCTAAAGTTTCCATTTAAAATAGGTTTATTTCAGAGCTCAAATTAAATTTGAGAAGTAAAATTTTTAAGCATCACTTCGATTACAATGAAATAGAGAGGGATGTTGTTTCATGAGAACTCTAGCCTTCAATGCAAAGATATAATCATATAATAACCTATACATATTTTTGTGTGTTCTTTAGTTGATTGTTATTGAAAACGATATAAATATATTATATATATATATATATATATATACACTATAGCTTGTTAATATGATCTTAATTCCTATTGACGTGTTTTTCAATAATTGAACAAAATATCTAGTTAAATTAATATTCATAATCATAATCATATATAGGAGAAATTTGCTGATGATTTTTTTCTTGAACGGTCAAAATAAGAGGCCCATATAATCTAAGAGTGATATTTTATTTCTATTTATAATAGTCGTGTCATCTTGGTTTATGTGCATGGCGCGTAGGGCAAATTTTAGAATAGAGCCATAATAATAGTCATGCGTGGCTCATCAGTCGCTACATCTACATCAATTGGTTGAAACAAATAAGACCAAACACTGATTTTATATGAAAAAACAAATATTGAGGAGAGAGTTTGAGGACCGTGAAAGGAGGAATGACGAAAGAAGAGGGATTTTTTAGTACTTTTCATTCTTAGATCAACTTTAGTCATAGAATTATTTAGGAGTAGCATAGCAATTAGATCGTTTAGTATATTAAAGGATCAAATCAGATTACGTGTTGAGTTTGTATTTGTTAAAATAAGAGTGTAATACAAACAAGTTTTCATTCTTTTGAGTGTGAGTTAATGTACTTGTGTAATGTATTCTATTTCATTCTCATGTTCTAAGTCAATCCTAATTGAGATTATTAACCCCATTCATCAAAAAAAAAAAAGAAAAAAAAATTGAGATAACCCTCAATCCACGAAAATAAAATAATAAAAATTTTGGTAAACAAAATCACCCTATGAATAAAATAATCCTTGTATCAAATGGATGAAAAATGAGTAAAGGAATCCAATGACCAACATTAAGTAAAGTAAAATTTTAATTTCTTGCTCAATCATTTATACATAAAATGCCAAAATGAGGAAAAAGAAATTAATTAATAGCATGGTTGGATTAATTAATCCTTGGCTTATGTCCAAGCCCAATCGGGATTAGTGTGAAATTAATGTATACGTAAAAAAATGGGCAAGTTGGAGTGGAAAAGGAATCGGCATTGGTTTGTAATGTATAGTATTAGGAAAAGGAAAAAAGGAAGTGAGAAGAAGTACAGTGAAGTAGTAATGTCTCCTTCCTAGATCACCGGCTTTTGGATGGTACTGAAAGAAAATAGTGAAAATGTGGTTGCTCACGTCACGTGGGGGATTGTTCCTTAATCATCATCCTAACTTATCCCCTAAGATCTATCTGCAACCCCATTTACCCAATACCCACGCGTTTCTCAAGCGACTGACTATCAATTAACTTTCAATCAAATAATGTCAATTTTCTCATCTTTTTCAATCCCATAATTATCTAGTGTATATTTGTATATTAAGGAATTGTTTGGTGCCAATATTTAAATAATAGTTTATACTTTTGACACGTATTTTTATAAGAAAAATGCTAATGAATGTTTTAGGACACTAATTAATAATCTATTTATAAAAAAATTTTATGGGACATCTTTTTTTATTTCCCATAAAAGTGGTATTAAAACTTTTCTAAAATGAATTATTAATAAGTACTCTAAGGACACTCGTTAGCATGACCCTTTTTATAATACTTAAACACATATTTTCACATCGCTGAAAACTGAACAACAATATTATATATCTCCAACTACATGAACTCTAAATCTATGGGAACGTAGATTTGTTAAACACTTGTCACGTCACATGTTGACGTCTCAATATTACTGCACATGAGGAGCATTGTACCCAAACATTGCCTAGAATGAAAATGCATGTATCATTCTTCTTTTTAAGTTCGTTCCTCTTTCCCCTCTCTGAGAGCAATTATAATTTATAAAGGCATAAAATCCATTCATAATTTCCTTTCTAACCAATTGAGTGGCATGAAAAGTTAAAAATTGGTAAAATATTATTTTCATATGTATTTATCACTTATATTATTTTTATTGTACACTAATTACAACATATCACTTCAAGGTTTTGGAAAATAATTGTAGAATTTTGATGTTACTAGACTTACTATATTTCTAAAAGAAATGTCCCACATATATGTCATCACTCATCATAACTATTATTAAATTAATTAAACTTTTACTAATTAAATTAATAAAATCACTTGTACTCAAATAAAGGATCTACAAATCAAATAATATCACTTACACGACAAAGAGTGTTTATCATAACAGTATGACTTATATTTAAAATGTATAATGATATGACATATATTTAAATGTATCTTAAAAAGAAAAACCATCATGGTGAAAAAAATTTCCCATTAAAAAGAAAAAAAAAAAAGAGAAAAATCCTGAACCATTTGTCATATAATTTGTAGGCTTGTAGCACTGTCTTTTCCTTTGTCTTGTCTACTTTCAACAGTGATATTTGGGGAAATTTTCACTGTTATTATTGTTAATTAATTAATTTATCTCGCCAATTATTTTACAAGAAGGACCCTAATGAATTAATGAAATGCTTATATTATAATCTAAGTGTGGGTCACTGTGTTTCTTGGAGGTGTCATTCCCCAAAATATTACCATTGGTTGGCACCAGTGAGATATGATAAGATTGGGTTTCTGGCCTGCACAACACTATTCCATTGCGCCAGGGCCGGCTCTTCACCACAGTAAACAATTGCATAAAGGCTGCCCAAATAGGAAAGGCCCTTTACTTTTTTTTTGCTAAACAGGAAAGGCCCTTTACTTCTTTATTCATTGGATGCGTTCATATTGAAGAAATTTATATATATATATATATATATTTTTTAATTACTATTTTGATTCCTAATCTTTGTCCCATGATTTAAAATGGTCTCTAACATTTCAAATCCTTAACATTTTGATTGTGTCAAAATAGTCTATGTTATTAAATAGTAAATGAAAATCAAAATTACCCCAAACATTAAGGTGCAAAATACAGTTTTGTCTTTATTTTTGGAACTAAAGTAGTTACAAATAGAAAATATTTTCGATTGACATACTAAATTATATAAAACTACTATATACATTTTTTTTTTCAAATTTATGAATCATTTTCAAAATTTTATTGATAATACTTGTTAGAGTTTCTTTTTCATAAAAAGTTTTCAAAATTTAAGCTGATAAAATATTACATAAAATTAACTATGTCACAAGAAAACTTAATACTTAGATTATCAATTGAAAAGAAGTTGTTAAAAAAAATTGTGTACAAAAACTATATAGTAATGTTACAACTAAAAAGTGAGAAGAATGAACTTAAAATAAATTTTTTAAAATGCTATTTAATTAGAGATCAAATTCTGTAAAAACGTAGTGTAAAACCCATATTTTATCTCTCCAATCCTAATATGTCATATTATCTAATCACATATTTAAGAATAAGCATAACCATACTCAATCAATTCTAATACTCATATATAAATCTAACCAAATTAAGAGTTTATTGAGATGTTATTAAGAGTGGTAAGATGTATTGAATTTTAAATAAAATACTGATGTGGTAATCTCTTATTAAGTTTTACACCTTATTCTTACTAAATTTGAACTCATATAATATATAAATTTAAAAAAATACATCACTTATGGTCTATTTTAATGAAAAAAAATATAATATAATATAATATAATATAATAAAGTAAAATAAATTTGACTCAAGAATAATATATTTTCAGCTAATTTGACTTTTCCCCGCTTTCTCCTTCCCTTCGTCTAAACGCGGCCCTAATTAAAAGGTGTCACATCATACCTCAATACGGCCCTTAATTAAAAAGTGTCAAATCATACCTCAATACGGCAATACCTATTCGAGTCCTATCGAGTCAGGCCAGCCTTGCGTAGGAAAGAGGTGAGAAAATGTTAATAGGGGGGGGAGGGGAACAAGATTAAATAGTTTCCCGTTGAAATAATCATTTTCATGCAGTTATACACTGCTGACTGCAATAATGAAATTATGATCGTTATTTTTTAAACACAGAGATAAAATTGTGATTTAAAAAAAAAAAAAAGTACATGCACAGAAGAAGATTAAAATAAAGCGAAGAGGGAAAACGAAAGAATAATAAGAAAGAAAGATGGCTTTTATAGTTGCCTGGCATAGCAGTTTTTGCCGGATCCGTGACATCAAGAATTGAATATATATATATATATATATATATATAAATGTTCTTATTAGTACACACAGGAGATGAATCCAGTGAGTGAAGCCCTGGCAATAAAGAGGGTCTAGCTCTCTGAATGGCTGATGTTTAACATGACGACCTACGATTTGATTTTCAGATTTGACCTTGTGCATGGTGACCACGAGTACCACTTCCAAAAACCCTTTTAAAAAAAAATTAAAGGGTCTTTGGTCCACGCCTCCATAAATATATCATATCATCATAAACATCACATCCTTACCTTTGTAATCTTTACCACCCAATGAAATCCAAGCTTGGTTTATAAGTTTGGAACATGTATGTTTAATCGAAGTTAGTCATTTAACACTATTTTTTTATTATTAGCTTATGAGAGGGAAACTATAGGGGTTAGGTTGCTCTCCACTAATCATCCATGACCATCAAATCTTGCAGCACATCACCACCGAAAGCGTGCGAATTATTTGAGGATTTTTCCACTTGTATCTTCAACTTTCTGATTGATTTTCCAACAAGTAGACTTCATTGGGATTTCAAAAGAGTGCTATAAAATATTGACTTTTCATTGACCATAAGACTATGTTTCAGTAACCGACTCTAAGATTCCTCTTATTATGTGCTGTGTTGATGATTGTACGAAAGAAGATATGGGAATTTACATCAACTGAGATAATGCTCTTATATGAACAACTCGTTGAATTTGAGGAGTTAAAACTTTTTACTTCTTGTCAATGAAAATTATGTTAATTACATCATCAAAGCTTGATCAATCAAACTTATGACATTCATTTCATAATAATTGTTTTTTTATCATCGGGTTAAGATATCAATGAGTTTCTTTTAGTGTAGACGAGATTCAAACTAAGGTCTCTTATTTGACCATAAGTGACTTTATTAGTTAAACTATATTAAATGCATGACCTTATCGAGTCTTTTATCTTATGCAAAAGAATTACCAAATTATGGGTTATCATCTTTGTATTATGGTGCTAATCGCGGTGGCAAGACTTGAATAATTGTGTACATAAGAATAATTATATACTATTCTCTAAGCATGCACCATCAAATTTCTAACAACTAACATCATGCATGCACATTAAAATGCTTGTCTCAATCATAAGAAATTACTTATTATATATGTGACCATATAAGTCTTTGTTTCAATTTTTCTATATAACCAAAAAAATGTTGGATCCAAAATCCAAATATTCGAATTCCCTTTCTTTTCTTATGTCATCCGAGAGAGAAAAACAAAGATCAATCACTTCAATTGCCCCTCATTTCAGTATTCTCTCATGGGAATCTAGACAATAAACCAAATAGAGGTAGCAAAGCATGTGATCGGCTATACTTGATAAGGAATAGCATGTCAAGCCCTTTGGCCACCGTTTTGTGCTATACTTATGGAATCAAATATTTTTCAAGTATAGAAGCAAATAGCTCTATTTTATATAGTCCACTCATGACTCATGAGCATTTAAGATGTTTTTGTCGTGGAAAATGCTATGGGAAAAGGAAGAAAGAGATAGAAATGATTAAGCAAAGATTGTATATCATATAGATTCATTTGCTAAATAAGCCTATGGATGTTATAACTAAGAAACATGACAAGTCCGATCAATAGTTAAATCTTTATTAAGAAGAAACCAAAAGAATATTTTTCATAAAGAAAGTGAACAATATGGTGTTAATATATTTTGAAAGTGATTTCAACTAATTCATAAATTGATACTTGGAGAATTTTTTGAAGATATGGTATTAGTATATTTTAATTTAGGGACTTCATTACCGGATTATTATTTTTATTATCAAATCAAAATATGAATATGTTTATATTTTGGTGTAAGACAAAATTCTATTGTAAATTATTATTCAAAGTTCAATAGTTTGGGATAAGAGAATTTTAAACCTTAAATATTTCTGTTGGAAATAATAAGAATATCAACCAGTTGAATTACAAAACTATTCGTGATTATTATTATTGAAAGAAAGATAATGAGAGATGCATTTAAAGGTTGCAAAATGTGGGAGTAGATTTGAGTAGTTATTAAATCGTTTTATTGAGAAGAAAAGTGCTTAAAGAGGAGGTGAACTAAAGAGAAAGAAGAAGCTAGTGGGGTCCATAATGAATGGTGATTCAATCCCTCTAATAACAACACTAATCTAATCTCCAAAGAAACAAACATATGGCAGACACCATATGTACCACCACCAACGGTGCAGCTTGGAGAACTCACTACTCCCCCAAGACTTACTTGATTCATGATGGTAGGGCCCATATCCCACAAGAGGGTCACCCCCCACTTCATTACATACAGACAAACGCACGTGGTGTTATCTCGTTGGCCCATACCATGCAAGCGGAAAGATCATGGTGACTGGTGAGGCCCCCCTCTTCCTTTCTCCCCATTAACCCAAAAAAAAAAAAAAAAGTATACGTCATCACACGCTTTAACACAACTTGACGAGGGATATATGGGCTAATGCATGACCCGTGCGTACAAAGTGATATGATTTAATAACACTTTGGTAATGTGTAAATTGTGAAAAAGTGTGTGACTATATCATAAAAGAAGAGAAGGGCTTAATAAAGAAAACGAACACATGCCACGTGTCAAAAGGGGAACGTCATGATGACGAGGAAAGTGTAAAATTGCATAGGTTCACTCCGAAGATTATGTCATGTATACAATGTAATCTAATGAGAAAGAAATTTAAATTTTAGGGGGGGCCAAAATAGCACAGAACCTCTTTGTTTCAGATAGTCCACGTCAGCAAGGGGGCTTCTTTTCTTTCTTCTACGACAACTGGGCTCTGGGGTTTTGAGGTGGTGGGGTGGGGGGCTTTAGCTTTGGCTTTAGCCTACGTCATAAGGTTAAATATTACCGTTCAACGTCGAAGTCAATGTGACGTCAGAGGCATTTAAGCCTCACAGTCAGCCCCCACATCCCCCATGTGACTGTCCCACGCTACTTCATCGGCAGATATCCACTATTTCCGAACTGCCGTATTATGTGACCGTATTGCTTTCTTTCCCCTCTTCACGCTCCTTACCAACCCACTCCTATCCACTCTCCAATCATTCACACTTTTTTTTTTTTTTTGGCTCTCGCACTATATTTCCTCAAGACTTTTAATCAAAAATTAATTACTGTTCACATCGGGTGGGCTCATGAAGGAGTAAAGCGATGGCTCAGAAAATTCTTTTCAAAGTGCAAGTAGCACACTCGAACTGGGAAGTACACCCAGTTGAGCCTAATACAAGCATCTTGAGATTGAGAGCCCAACTAACTCGACCAACCCCCTGAATTTATTTCTCTCTATATATAAAAAGAAATTCCAATATATAGAAGGTAATAGGCCATATATTTGTAACAAGGGTTCAAATTTAATGTCCCACTAACATAATAAGTAAAAAAATGATGTTAATAGTGGATTTATATAAAAATCAGAAAAAGAAAACTATCACCTTAATTGTTGAGAGAAATATTGTGAAATTTTTTAGTCTATAAAGCATTGCTCTTCAATCAAAATCAAATTCATTCCTAACTTGTTTGATGAGGATTTATATCCAACTCATTGATTATTGTTGTTTAAATTTGTAAAGGTATCTTTTAGTTTTAGACTAATCAAATTTTAGGGTTCTTTAACTTAAAAGTTTGAGTACAAATAAAGGGTACAATATAATGGCATCTCAATTCCTCTATTTTCTATCGTTGTTACTATCGAAATATAAATCTAGAGTTTTGTAACTCAACTGGTACCTTTTAGTATTTTTATTTATGCCTTCACTTCAATAATCATAATGAAATTGTTTTTTCTTATGTTGCCCTTTATGGGTACAAGAAGATCAAGAGTTCGAGCCCCAAGCTTCACATATGTTGAAGGCCAATCATTCTATTACGGTATTATCAACTTATTTCTAGCATGCTAGATTTGTTGGGAAAGGATGAAAAAAGGGCATTTTCCAATTAATAAGGTGATGGAATTTCATTTAGGGATTAAGATGTTTTATAATTTTGGTAATTCTATTATAGATTTTTTAAATTCTTATCCATCAAATTTAAAATAAATAGATAATGTAGTACTTGAAGAACTCTAAATGATTTTAACCCTTGATTGCAGGTAGGAATTGGCATTAAACATAAGCCAATAAAAAGGGATGAGGATGGGAAATTGGGATGAGAATTTTGGGTAAGGGCTTTTTAACTCTAAGATTGGATAGGTTTGTAGGCAATCTCTCAATATATGGATAGGGTATCCGTATTCAATATTTTTATGACAAACAGGGGGCAGTCATCATCAGAAATGATTTTATTCAGTAAAAAAAATGTGCCGAAAACATTTTAGGGAAAAACTTATAAATTTAAAAACAAGTTAGCGAATTGAACTGTTGAACTTCAACAAAATGGTCACGGTTGGACATTTTTCATTAAACAAAGTCGTGTCGTTTTCTAAGATATTTTACACGTACCACTGCACATATGTCAATTGTCATTCGAGCCAGCATATCAATTGACTTCATTGTTCCAAAAAGAACGAAAAAAATGAAAAGGGACGGATTTAGTTCCACATTCATATTATGGCTTCTAGAACTCCGATCGAGAAAATTAATCAATAAAGCCTAGCATACATAGTAACACCTACTGGCTAGTAATAAATTATACTCCTCTAGTAAGTTTGAAACTTCAAACTTGAAATAGTAATACGAGATTCGGTTTTATCCTTAAGGTTTGTTTGAACCCAATTTTAAAAAAAAAATTGCTGAATGAAGGTATTTGTGGGTTCCGTAAACAATATACAAGACCCACAAAATAAACGCTTTCGCTGGAAAACTCGCAAAATGCACTTCCCAAACGGAGGCTTAGCCCATCTTATTATTCACTAGATGATGCTTTCTTTGTTTTTAAACATTTTCTGTAAAATAATTTTCAGAAAAGTAATTTATTTTTCCTATATTTGGTTGTAATCTTAAAAAAATGGTTAAAAAAGTTGTAATAGTTCATTGAATATGTAATGTTAAAGAGTTGACCACAAAAAATATATTTTACTATCTGATTTTTTTGGTCACACCAAACATCATAAAAATACAAGAAATCTTCTCTAAAGATTGATTTTTGCCGAAACCAACAATATTTTCAATATTATTTTGTTTTCTTGGTATACCATGTGGAGAAAGGCCTTTGTCCATTGCATTGGAGTATTAAACATACTTTAATAATGATAGATCAATTTTAAACATGTTTTATGTTCGTATTATATCTAATACTTCAATACACCAAACATAAGCCAAACCTACAGTGATACACATTCTTGCATACACTAACACAATTTGTTCATTTATTAATGTGTGATTGGATTACATCACTTACAGATAAGAACTATCACTAATACTTATGAATATTACTTCAATCATTACTTGACATGTGTATTAGTTGTGATAAAATGTGTCGCTAGAATTTTTAAAATGATATGGATATTAATCAAACCGTACAATTGCATCTAAACTGACTAAAATTGCCCACAAAATGGAGTCATTGCACAATACCGAAAGTGTCGGCGAAATAAAAAATAAGTCATTTCACACGTAAAAATTTGTTGGGCTACTTTTAATTAGCTTAAAATAAAAGAAAAATCAACGTAAAACAAAGGAAAAGCTAGTTTTGGGCTGGGCCAATCCCGCCAAACCATATATATATTACCACAAAGTTGAGGCATCGAATCGCATCATGCAGTGCTTTGGTAAAAATGGACCAAAATCGCACCAACATTATTAGATACCGTCAATGATTCAATTTTCGCATAAAGAAAGAAAGAGACGCACACAAGAGTAGGCGCGTGGGGGTTGTAATGAAAGAGGGGTTTGATTCTTAAAAGAAGCTAAGTAGGAGTAATACAGTAGTATGTCACAGTATATTGTGATGTAAGCAACCACACCACACCCTCCTTTCTTTTATAAAACTCCCCCCACACTCACACACACACCCCCCACTTGCTTCCGTTGACATCAACACCCTCTCTCTCTCTCTCTCTCTAAAACTCTTTCTCTTTGATTCTTCCCAATACATACATATAGACACATCCGGTGATGCAAGGGCTACGACGTTGCTCAAACGACATCGTGAGGCTCGACCTGACAGACCTATCATCACCATCATCATCAGGAGGAGGAGAAGGAGGAGGACCCCAACCACCACCACCACCACCACCATCATCATCATCATCTATGCTATCGATCGACGTGGCGGAATCAGCAGAGGCAAGGATCAGGAGGCTGATATCGGAGCACCCAGTGATTATCTTTAGCCGATCCTCATGTTGCATGTGCCATGTGATGAAGAAGTTGCTAGCCACCATCGGGGTCCACCCTACCGTTATCGAATTAGATGACCATGAGATCGCAGCTCTACCCTCCGATGACTCTGATTCCGGCTCGCCACCACCTCGTAACCCAGCTGCCCCTTCTGTCTTCATTGGTGGCACTTGCATCGGTGGCCTTGAGTCACTCGTTGCTCTCCACCTCAGTGGCCAACTCGTCACTAAGCTCGTCCAAGTTGGTGCCCTCTGGGTATGACACACCCTCCATATAATACTTATCTTATTCCTATTCCTATTATTATTAGTAGTAGTAATAATAATAATAATAATAATCCTTCTATCTAGTTGTAGCTAGACAACAACCTCGTGGTTCTTCATCTTCAACTTCAACTTCGATAGTTCATATTAGTTGTAGCCAAACAACATAGCTACAAAAGTACAATCTTTATGCTTCTCTTGTACTGTCCAATTCTCCAAAACCAACCAAAAAATATGGGTTCCAATATGTAATTTTGGTCCTAGTAGACCTCTTCCCTTGTTATTGATCCTTATAATTATTATTATGTTATTATTATTGTTCTTGTTGGTTCTAGTAAATAATTTTTTCCTTTTTTTTTTTTTTTTTTTTTTGGGTTCATTTTAAATTCCATTTTGCACCATATAATAATAGTATAGAAGTAGAAGAATATGTGCGAGTATGGTTCTCAGATACCTACTCGTGGGTGATACTCGCTAGTTGGAATGCAACACGTGTATGTGTGAAATATGTATGTTTGAGAATACACGTCTCTTTGGGATTCACCGCTTTTGTTCGTTTACCGAGTTGGGTAAACAATTATAATAAAAAAATACACTTTGATTAGATCGGTGTGGGCCCTCTTGACCACTTGTTATGAAATCACAGCCGTTGATCAGTTTCGTGTGCCTCGTGGCTGACCTCTGCTCGCATCAATAATAGTTGTTAAGTGGTGATATATAATTAATTTGAAAGAAATTGGTTTTTTTTTTTGGTTTGTTGGGACCGAGTACCAATCATAAGACGATCATGCCCGTTAAAAATTTTGTGGATCTTGCTCCCCAAGTAGTAGGTTCTAGCAGGTTTTGGGTACAGCATTTTTGTTGAGTTGAGTTTTAACTTTGTGAAAAAAACAGATGAGCGGTGACTGTGAGAGAGAGAGAGAGAGAGAGAGAGTGAGTGATGAATGAGTGATTCCGTCAAAAATAAATAAAAAGACAATTCTGACAAAATTCCTCTAATTATTGCAAATACCCTTCCTTTCTTTTTTGCTTTTGCTTCTTTCGAATCATGACCTCATTACCATGCATACAATTCACCTGATTATTCTTATACATCATTTCATGAAATATCCAATTATTCATGAACAGAATCAAGAGATCTATGAAGTTTTCACATTCAAGAATATTTCACTTAATTTACCCAGAGTTTTGAATTATTTCAGTTAATTACACCTACTCCCATTTGCTGTTATTCTTGTACATCCAAATTAATGTGCTGAATAATAAAGAAAGTGTGAAATTTAAGCTTTTTATTTTGTGTGCATATATATGGAAATTTTGTTGTTTTTGGGGTTGAGGTCATTCATATACTTATATATATATATATATATATATATATATAGTAGGATTAGGATTTTTTGCTATGCGTATATACATTTTTAGTATCTTGGAAAAATCTAAGAAATTAAATCTCCGTGGTTCCTCTTCACGTTATGTACTATAGTGAAGAGACTTTTTGAGAGAAAAAAAAGGGTGTAGTGACTTGGTATTATGTCATGCCTAATAAATATTGCAGTATGGAAATTAATCTTTAAAGAGATCTGTGGTATAGGTTGGCACCTAAAAATGAATGCAATGACAAGCTCAAAATTTGTGTCAGTACGTACGTGTCATCACATAGTATTCATAGGTGCATCATGGCATGCATGAATGCACCTTCAGCAAACTGACAGTTTCATTTATTATTATTATTATTAATGATTATATTATATATATACTAGTTCTGAGAAATAAAAAGAAACTACCAAGAGCTAGCATTCTTTTGATATGCCTATCAACAGGCTCTCTCAATTATCAGGGGATCAATATGGTTCATATTTTCACACACAATTTTGTAAGAAACCCGAGTGATTGTTCACTAATTTGGGAATAATATATGTTTCTTTCTATCATTTAGTAAATGATCTTTGTACAACGCAACCTAAGCTAGCTAGCAAGGCACTTCAAGGTTTAATGTTTCTATCTTGAAGTAGCTTTTCACCAATTTTTTGTGAACTTTGATGGGCGCATGTTAGCTCACAGTTTTACCTTCACCAAATGAATCTTCATCATTCTACCAAAGGGTGGTAGCCTGATGGTAAGAGTCCCTTGAACCATTACCCTTACGAGTCCGAGAGTTGTGGTTCAAGTCATGGAGTTTCAGTTTAAAATGCGTGCCCACATGAATAGTCCCAAGCAATTTTGATGATCCCACGCCTTAGAATTCGAGTTTAAGTGAGCCAAAACAATAATACGGCACCGTATAAGCTTCTTTTTATTCATAAAAAAGAAGAAGAAGAATCTTCATCGTCTTCTTCTTCTTCTTTATTTTTATTCATTTATTTTTTCGGATAGATTTATAATTTCATTTTGTCACCATGCCATCACTATCAGAACTCGAACGTACCTAACTGTTATCTAATTAAGGGCATTGACACAAAACATGCGCACACAAACACCTGATAGTTTAAAACCCTTGGGGCGAAAGGACCAACTCCCCTTTGGAGAAATTAATTTATACATTAATTGAATTGCGGTCCTATTTCATTGCCTACAGGATTTGAGGTACAGACTTAACTTATAGGTTAAGCTTTTTGCTTGATGTATAGTATATACACATGTTTGACTTTTTTTTTTTTTTTAATAATTTGATAGTTATGGGAGTCGGGATATGAACCATAGATGTTTCTACCAAAATGCATTAAAAAATACTAATTAAACTACATGACTCTTGACGATATATCTAATATATATTGTTTTTAAAACCATACATTTTAGACGTTTAATATAGAACAAATTGAATGAAAAATGTTGAATCTAATGATGAACTTGTTGTGATCCAAATTCTATAAAGTGCAGCAAGATTTGTTTATATGTGAATTTAACTTATATAGATTCATAGAATAAATTACACTTTCATAATATATTCTGTAGTTTATATAAGCATAAGTTCATTTCTAAGCTTCATCTCTCCTTTTAGAATGAGAAAATTTTAAGTATAGCTTCTAACTTGCAGTATATTAGATTCTCTAATTATATTAAAATACAGAATTGCATTAATCAATATAATACAAAAAATATTATATTTTTAATAACAATTATATTTAATGCAACTATGTGTTTAATTTAATTGAAAAACTTAATATATTGAATCTAAGTTTTACTTTTTAATAATAGATTCAAGAATATCCTCCTAGTCCTGTAGTGCATGTGTTAATTATCAATGAAAAAGTTTAGGTTCTATTTTTTTTTTTTTTTTGATGTAACATAATTTGCTTAAGAAAAATAAGCATTATTTTTGCGTAGTGTGGCTAAAGTCTTGAAAATGATCACCAAATAACTCTGTCAAGACCCGGAAAAAAGAAAAATGATTTTTTTCATCAACAAATATTCCAAACAAATTGTTGTTTCACATACCATTAAGTGTACAGATAGTCATTAATTCGGAGACTCAACAAATACTATTTCTTGTAAAGCAGAAAAGTACAATTAGGTTTTAGGTTGGAACAGGAACTGCACCACAATCAAACAACTTGAATCCACATTCATCCCAAATAGAAAGAAAAATATTCAAATATGCTAAAGCTTTGCATCAAAAAATTTTCATACAAGAAATAAAAAAAAAACCACAAGATATCTAGTCCGAGATACAAATCAATAAAATCAAAAGACAAATGGGTACAAATTAAACATATCGATTATTGTAGAAATTAGAAACTAGAAAAAGACTTCAAGAAACTTTGAAGAGGGATTATTGACGAGGGTAAGTAGGATGACAATTGACAACATGATTCTCGTAATGATTTTAATATATTACTCTCTTTATTCTAATATAAATATATTTTTAAACTCTCAAAAGCAAAATTTTTATTTAATAAATTTTAATATTGGTTTTTACATCTTTTAGAAGATAAACAAGATTCTTACTTACAATTACGGAAAATAATAATAATATAATTTGTGATGCATTAGTATTCCTTTTACAGAAGAAATAAAAGAGAATTTAATACTAAAATGTTTGATTAATTAAAAAAGTGGTATATTGCAGCACTAAAACCAGAGTTGAAAAACAATATTTTCCAATTAAGGTAAAGATGATAGGATGTGATGGGTGATAATTAAATGGAAGAGTCCAACCCCACTTTCACATCGGAGGGACCCACAATTTCCTTTGTGTTTGGAAAAGACAGCTTGATGATAACAACAACATCAACCACCACAACCACCATGCCCCCAGCCCCACGAGAGTGTGGACCCTCTCATACAACCTTTACAGCCTAACGTAAGAAGAATCTCCTTCTGATTCTCTCTCTTTTTTATTATTGTTATGATTATTATTATTAAATAACAATGGTAGAGCATTGTTCATCAACTATTTTATATAAAACATACTTATTGAAAAGCTTATTATTATAACCTAAATTTAATAATAATTTATTATTAATTTCTTTTGTGTAGTATGAGAAAAGCGGTCACGCTGACACTCCTGTCTAGTACTCCAATGCGTCAGACATGATATAATAATATTCATTTTAAAGTATGTCGTGTCGGCATTAGATTTAGCACATTAACACAATATTAGATACGGGCTAAACCTATAAAACAAAATATGTGGTAATTAAGCAATCCAAGTGCCCCACTGAAAATTTCCTTGAATGGAAGAGATTTAGGTGACAAATTGTCTAGATTTAATGTAAGTCTAAAGTTCCAAAAGCCTCTTTAAATACGCAATCAGTTTGATTACTTTAAATTTAAATGTTGCCCTTTATTTCTGGGGGGCGTGAGGTCATGGTTGCCTTGGCTTCTTTGGTGGGGTTCCCACTATTTCTTTTTTCTTTTTTCTTTGATAAAATACACGTAATAATATATATAAATAATATAAATTTATTGTGATGAATTTGGTTAAACCCAATAACTTAAAACGGTTTAATCCGACTCAGCTAACACCTCCCCCAGATCTTTAAAGTACCAAAGCCACTGAATGCCTCGTCAACGCATTGCAGTATGGAGCTAAGGCTACGTCACCCACAAGAAACCTCTTTTTTTCTTCTCTTTGGCTTAACTTCTTCCTCGCTCTCTCCTTATTCTTTTTGCTGTTTCTTCTCTTTTCTATCAAAAGTATCATAATGAATCAGCATCTCTAACAAGCAAGGTATCTTTGCAGATATATATACATTTTATCTCTCATAATATGGGAAAAATATATCCTATATAGGGATCGGGCATGTGTTTTCCATCTCTCATTGCTGGTGAGTCACATTGAAGAGATATATATACCTAATATAAGGTATACCTTCTCCACAATATGAATCTAACGTATTTGTGAGATATGTATCTTGTAAGAAATAAAATATATATATTTTATACATAAAATAATTATTCATTCTCACACATGCTATTTTGTTTATTGAATTAGTGACCCTAAAAAAAAAAAACAACTAGTAGGTAACTCTCTAAAAAAATCCTTCATTTTTTATTAACTATTTTTTTTTAATCATAGTTGTTATTAACTTTATGTGAACAAGAATTCTATTTTATGTTTTGATTTATCAAAGAGAATCATTATTATTACTTTGGATATTTTTTTTGTACATGTACAAAGGAAACTTGACATGTTATACATATTCACATGATAAACTCTTTTTAATATATATATATATATATATATATATTATCTTGACTAGTTTATCAATATTGTAGAGATATTGGGCCTGAGAGTCCATCATTTGTTTGTGTTGCGGGCTTGTGTCCCAATCCCAAGACAAGGATTTGTCCGAGGAGGAGAAATCTTTGTTAAACAAGGTTATGTTAGTGAATAGAGGTCAACTTTGACCATAATGACTCAAGGGGTGGGCCGAGGATAAATGCATCCTCGGCTAACCAATGCCGAGGTCTGAAAATATTGTCTATCACTCAGGGTGATGTTCTAAGAAGTCTCGTCGGTGTTGATAAGTATTGTAAGAATGATGTACAGGGGAGTGCCCTAAAATATCTGAAGAGAAAACTTCTACCTCCGCATTAAATGCACTACAGCTAATACCCTGGCCGCATTAATGTGGAGGTGATACCTGAACAGTATATTTCAACCTTACAGCTACTACACGAAGACTTGTGGAAGGGGCTGATGGGACAAGTATCAACACCAACCATCTGGCATGCACGTGGAAGGGGGGGATGAAAGGAAGAAACAGTATAAAAGGAAGGGAGGACAATGAGATAAGGGATCGAAAATTCAAGAGAAAAACACTGTAGACTTCCAAAACCAAACTTGTAAACAAATTTGAGAATACTATATAAGAACAGTTCTCCTCGGACTTTGCCGATGACAATTTTTCTTCAATATAACCATTTTCTTTTCATTCTCTTATCATTTGAACTCTTCCTAGTGTTTGTTTGATTAGTTATAGCTCAGTTTTCCAACCCATTCTCTACAAATTCATTGTTTTGGGTTTTTTGGGCCTAAGTTCATCCACGTAGTGGGCTGTGAATTCAAATCTGGTCCTTACAAATACCATCATTCGGCCCCAAACCAAAATTTTTGACTTCGCCGCTAATTACATGGGAAAAATTGTATTTTACCACTTTTTATTTTATATATATTAGCATTAACACCATGAGTATTCATATATTACAAAGGAACAAAAATCTTTTGTCCTACTAAAAGTAAAAATCTTCTACTTTATACTTCACAATTGCAATATGTCATGTGTCTTTATTTATTTATTTATTTTAACTTCAGGTACTTTTGAAGAAGGGATAAAAAAGGATGTAGATTGTGGATGATGGAACATAGGATTGAGCACGCATGATTTTGATTTGTCAATTTCTTGCATAATTGTATTGACTAAAACAAGTAAATATGATATGATGAATTGTAATCATAGCTGGCATGACATAAGCAATGAGTTCATAACCTAATTAAGGTGCAATTAAAATTATATTTTGTGGACCATATTCATTCATTTTCTTTTCTTTTATTTTTCAAAAAAAATATATATATATTTAACCAGAAATATATATGTTTCTGAAGAGGTATAAAATTGAATTCTAAACTTTCCGCAGAATGAACCTCAACTAGGCTCTAGTTTGCTATGGGGAGTTTAACCCATCACCCTAATCAAAATTTACCTCTCAACTGCTGGTCAGGTAGCCCAATCTAGCACCTAAAAAATAGATCCAAACAAGAGCCGAAAAAGGCCAAGGCTAGCACAACTTTGCTTAGCAAGAAATCAGTACTAATTGAATGACTTATGATTCTTGAAAAAAAAAAAAAAAAACCTATTCACCCTCTGAAAATAAGTAGATGCCTATGTTGATTCTGATTTTAGAGAGAGATATGGGGAGAGTACAAGCATGAGGTGGTGTGTTTCACTGATTTACTAGTTGTGAGGATGCTGCTATAGAGTGAGGCTATTTTGATCTTTTTCTTTATCACCATTTTTTTCACTCTCTGTTGCTGCTTGTTCTTCTTCCTTAACCGCATCTCCTTTATGGTCTGTTTGGATTGAAGGGGAGGGAGGGGGAGTAGAATAGAGTAGAGTAGGGTTGGTTGGAAATTAGCCTAGTTTTCAACCAACTCTACTCTATTTCCCCTTGCTTCCCCTCCCTCCCCCTTTATTCAAACAGGCCATTAGAGTGAGAGCCCTCAGATTGGATACAGTTACGTTACTAGGCTTTTCTCAATCAAAGTACTGGAGAGACTAGAGCCTTGACTTTCTCATTCAATCTGCAGAGTCCCGGGTGCAGGAGGAGGTTGACAATGGACTGATGGACAACACACACACTTATCACTGTGGACTTGAACCCACGTCCAAGCTCACAGGGCTCCAATGGGTGATGTGTCCTTAATTCACAACTGTAGTCTACATCATGGATTGAGACTTGGTTCACATCTGCTTCTGCCTTGGCATTGCTACTGGACATCCAAATTGCTATCTTCCCCTGACACTGACCCCGTCTGTGCACAATATAGCTACAAAAAAGAAGAAGGGTGGGTACATTCACTTGGTTTAGAGGTCGAGCTTACCCTATGGGCTTTGGTGTGGAGTGGATGGAATATATTCTTATTTTAAACGAGTCCAAAATCGTTGCTGAAGATTCTTTTTTGCATGGGCTTTGGGCCTTGATGGTGGACCCTAGGCTTGTACAATTATGAGGTAAAGCCTAACATAGTTGCATTAAAATATATAAGTACATTGAAATCTTTTTCTACAATTCCATCCACTCGTAAATAGATTCTTGTGGATCAATCACGTTACTATTTCCCATGCCAGATCTAAAATCAATCTCTTTGTTTGCCTTTCCTGTTCACATAATTCTCTTTTTATTGATAATCACACATACATTCGATGGATCTTAACCCTTATAATATGTTTTGCTCTATTTGCTTCCCTAATCCTTATTCACACGATTGCTTTGAACTTCTTTCTATATCCTTTTCATTAACATTGTACATAACCACTTCCAAAACCCCAGAGCTTGTATAATAATATTTCCAGGTTGAAATGCTTGTGCTAGCTATAGATCATCCCTTTTCATGCCTTGCATTCAGCCACTGTAACAGAAGTTCTTTCCAGTATCTAATTGCCTTACTATAAGGGCCTTCCAGAGCTGTCCCTAATACATAAACCAATAATAACATTCCTCCAATTATTTCAATATTTTGGGACTAGTTTTTATTGTTTTATATTCAAGAGGATGCTATCTAATGGATTTTGCTCACAAATTGTCTTGTATTATTAAAATTCACATCAGTATTTAATCGCGTTTAACACACACACAAAAGTTGCACAGATTTTTCCAATACCGCATAAGTGGATTATACAATTTTAACCTTAAAGACAGGGGTCTTGACTCTTTGAGTTCAATCAATGAGAAAGAAGGGATATGGGAAAAGAGGGTATTACTCATTGCTTAGTCCAGTTTCGTATTTGAAAAAAGAGAAAACACGGCAATAACTAAATCTTACCAGAATAAAAACTGAATTTTAGACAGTAACTAATGAGCTTCTTGTAATCTTGTTGTATTTTGTTACTATTATCACATTATTTTGATAAAGCTTTCTAAAATATTAATTGACAATTTAAAGCTGACAAAATTATATATGTCATGGACTTACCAGCCTAACTTCAGCTCAGTCAGCACAAGTACAGTAACACAAAGGGAGCAATACACACCATGTCATGATGCAATTCTCTCTCCTGTGCTGTCTGGCATTTGCTGCTTTACATGCTTCCGGTTATCCGATCTGATATCCTCTTTCCACATGCCTAATCCACAACGAAAAAGGAAGAAAAAGTAGAAAATGAAATGCAAGTTCACATTAGATTGCCAACATGATGATTTTTTACCCTATGTTAGGGTGGAGGGAGATGGGGGAGAGTAGATGGGAAGAGGGAGAAAGATGACAAAACTATACTAAAAATAAGAATAAACCAGTTTCTTTCCCCTCTCCCCTCTTTTCCGACAATACTATAACTATAAATGTTTTAAAACAAAAAATTGAGGTGTAAGTTGCCAGAGCCTCAAAATGCAACTTGGCAAATGAATGTCATTACTGCATGTTACACAAACTGTATAAGCTCTCATTTGCGCTTTACAAGGTATTCCTCCTGTAATATTCATCTCGTCATTTTAATCTACTGTAAACCTTTTGTTAAGATGAAATGACGGACCAAAAATTGCTTCCTGCTATAATCTACCCCAATTCATGAACTTCTTCACCTCGTCATATAAGACCAAAATGGCAGCAGCACCAGTACTCCTAAACATATTTGAAAGAGCCCCACGATAAAATGAAGCCAACCCCTCTCTCCTATAAACCTTCCTCCAGCAGTCCAGGGTGCTATGGTACATGGGCTGTTCCAAGCCAGATTGCATCATCATTCGCCTTCGTACTGTATCCAATGGATATGACAACAACCCAGCAGATGTTGTGACTGCCTGAGCCACCACCCATCGCTTCCACAACGGCAACTCTGGCTTAGATTCTTTAGACAGCATCTCTTTTATTGTATCAAAGCCTCCAAAATAAAGGCCACGGTGAACAACCATCCCATGTAGAGAGGCAGGAAGCCCACGGTAAACCCCTCGAATCCCATCTTTTTCATGTATGGTAGTCAAAAAATGGTAGATGCCTCGAAATTGACGAACTTCAGTTCTTCCAACATCAGCAGCGAGACGAGTGTGTGCAATATCAAGAGGATATATTAAAATCAATGTTGTACAGCCGGATGCAGCCCCAGCAATAAAATTGGCAGATGGACCAGACAGAAAATGACCATCTTCAAAGTGTCCACTTCTTAATATGTTTTTATAGAGATCCTGTGGGTGGGGAAAAAAAGAAAAGAAAAGAAATTAAGACCTAGTAGTCTTAATAAATTAGAATGAAATGACCATTTGGAAATCTTCCCCTACTAATATGAGTTCCATCAACAATCAGATACAATAACAACAATAACAACATCTACCCATTCAGATGCCAAACAGGTTTTTTAAGTTTAGTCCGTGATATGTGGTTTATAAGTTTTTGCTCATATCATATATAGAATTAATTTGGGTAAATGAACTTACTTGAGACCAGACATAAGCCTTATTTAAGTTTCTAATACCTTCAAGCTCACAAACTTGCAATTTCACCATCTCTGTAGCCATCTTAAGTGCACAATAAATTGATTCAAGTTTTCAAACTTTTCACATGAAATTCTTGGATATTTAATTCAAAACCTTATTTCAGATCCTAACAAGTCTTGTATAGCTAACCATGCATTTTCTTCTTCTTTTTTTAACAGCTAATCACATAACTTGTATTGACTAACTGATAACTTTGAAAAGACACCCATCGCATTTCTCTACCTCCATAGATTGTTCTCAACACCCTAGTATTTCGTTTCTATTGCATTGTGACTAAGAATAACTACAGTATTTGACCCTTTTCTTATCCTATCAAAAAAATAACTACAGTATTTGGTATTTGCAAAAAAAGAGAAAAAAAGAATAAAAATTCGTAGTTGACAACCTGTAGTCCATCAGGCATGATAGTTCAATACTAACAAGATTTCTTTTTTGTTGCTTTCATTTTCTAGGCATGTATCTCTTCTAAACAAAGAAAGAGTTGTCCTCTTTCAAGACCATTTGGGAAAATAAAACTTTACAGGAAATATGGAATGACACTATTTAGTTTATATAAGGCTTGGCTTTTGTTATTTTTGCCGCTGCTATTTAGTTCATAGGGCATAATGATTCATCAAGGGAAAGATGTAGCTAAGAACTCAATTTCTCAGTGAAATATACATCATAGCAACACGTTGGAGTTTGCTTTCTCATACTTTACACTTGCATTTATTTATGCAGTTCCCAATTCATTCCTAGTCCCCTCCTCGGCCCCATCCACCCAGTGTATCAGTATTCCAATTTTTTTTGCCAAATACAATTCTTCCATCAGCTGGGCCCCAAAACATTGGGGACTAAGGTTTTGTTGTTGTACAAAATTTTTACCAAATACAATTCTTCCATCCATCAGCTGAACCCAAAATATTTGGGACTAGGTTTTGTTGTTGTACAATTGTTCCATCAGCCTTCAAGTATCTACACCCATTCTCTGCAAAATTGCTCTATCTAGGGTCCTTTACACACACACACACACACACACACACACACAACTTGTTATAAAAAATACAAAATTTTCATTGTCCTCAGATTGACCCTCATACTACCATCAAATTACTTTTATATTATTACATTTCTCACACATGCAAATAACCTTTCTAAAGAAGAGCCATTTGGACTTGCCTCTAACCAGTAAAACCTATGGGAAAACCCCACCTGCCAAAATCATATGCTGGGTAATCTAAGGGCATTCACCGCTAATGGGCTTAGCAGTAAACCTACAGGCTAAGCAGATTAAGTTTATTAATACTTTTCACATTAAATTCTCTGACTGCCATGACTTCTAAAATCATCTACAATTTAACTCATGATGTGGAACAACTTTCTAGATTCTAAGTTCTTATCTTCAACTAAATTTTTACTAGCATACATTGACTTTTCCGAAACATGAAAACATATAAAGTTAGAGACTGGATCTCATGTTAAACTTTTTTTGCTAATGAGGACATCCATAGCTCTTTGAGCACTTGATTATTCCTCTAGTATGTGCAGTCCCTCTGTTCTACACAAACCAAGTAATAACAAAAGGAATCCCTTGGCATAACAGTCCATAATTCTAAGATCCATCATTTACCGTAACCCAAGATATATACTATCATAAACTTGCACTGATCTCATAGACACTAGATGGATGATCAGAAAATAAACCAGTAATCCTACCCTTTCTCGACCTAAATTGTTTAAATGCTATCTCTTTATTACTAGATGATCAGAATATAGACAAATAATCCCACTCACTCTAAATGCCTGCTTCTCAATTTAAAATACAATAACATTGGATCACACAATATTCAACAACACAATCCTGAAAATCCTCTGCCAATCATTCCTTGCCTCAGATAGATTCATAAAATCTTTTTTTATTTCCAGGTAGCCCAAATGATTACAAGGGTGGCTCCCCTTATAATATCAATGATTAATCCCCCATATTCTTTGAGATTAAACACTATAATGTCTCTAAGAAAATGTTAGGATATGACACCCTATATTTTCTTTTCTCCATGATTTTTATCATACTCTTTAATTGCTCTTACCATTGCTCTTAAATTAGTCGCCTCATCTCCTCCAGTGCTCCCAATACTCTTTTCTACCCACTGATGGTACAGAGAAACTGATCATAAGGCTTCACTAGAAGAACAAAGGAGCAACTGTAGTAGATGTTCCCATTGGCTTCCTCTAATCCTCTATTCTTCCTTTGTTTTCTTGGCCTATGGGTTGGGTGCTAGACTATGCATGGCTGCATGTGATGTGAGTTCCCCAATCTTGAAGGAATTTGTTTGAGAATGAAAGAAGCATTTAGAAAAGAAAATTTTAAAACTCAGAATATCCAGGTAGCTGCATTATTATTATTATTATTATTATTATTATTATTATTTTATAGGTATGCATTAAATAGAAATTTAGTGTACAAGCATGCCCCTAATTACAAAAGCAACCACTTTGTGTGTTTGTTACACATGGAAAATTGCTACCAAATTGACAGGAATAAATTGCATGGCCCTGCATGTGGTGGACATACAAAGTAACAAGACCTATACTTTTATGTCATGGGATAAAGTTGGTATTCTTTGTTGCCACATGAAGAGTGCAATTTATTCAACAAGAGAATAACTTTTGTAAGAGAATATTAATAATAAAAAAAGAAGAAGTGAAATTTGAAAATAAGTAAGAAAGTAGGTCACAATTTTCACGAACTTATTTCGATTAATAGGAAAAAGAAAAAACAATAAAATTATTTTTCTATATATAATGGGATTTAATTATCATTAACACTGTTCTTTTGTTATTATTTTTATTTTTTTAATGAAAAGTAGGATCTTACAATCCTCTATCTAATACATAAAACCCCCACAAATTCTCAATAGGATCCCAATTTTAACAACCTTGCTGAGAAGTTTTGATGCAAACATGGAAGATTAATTTGTTACTACTTAACAAATTCATCTATTCAAGATATATTTTATGTAGAAGCCATGTGGTTTTAAAGAAAAAGTTATATGTTTCTCTAGGATTAAACGATCTTTAATTTGGGTTTTTATTTAAAATGTTAAGGTCAATTTTGAATTCTGAGGCAAAACTGTAATTTTTGTAACCCTATGAATTACGAGTATTTTTGTGGTTTGGTTGGATCTAGAATTTTCTTAAGAGATATCCAGTACAATAAGGACCAGATATGGGAACTTGGGCAAAAAATGGAGTATCCATGGATCCTAGGCTACGGTTCATGGGTATTGTTCATACAGCCCCTAAAACACTACAAACTTCTCACCTTTCTTCTTCCTTACAACCCCAAGTCAAGCCTTTCCTCTTACTTATCAAATAGTAATTAAAACAACTCATCAAAACCTAGTGAAAATTGAGCCCTAACCCTTTCTAACACTAAACTCATCCACTACAAGCATACCTAGACAAATTCCCAATTTGTCTTATGTCAAGTTTAAAGATTGAGAAAAGCCATACACTAGAGGGTTTAGAGAACTTTTTCTTAAATAATATGCAATTTCTTCACAAATTTTGTGGTTTTCACCAGTGTGGAGTCGATTTGAGTAAATTTCAACTACCTTAGATTTTTTATTATTTTAAAAAAATAATAATAAATTCAAAAACTCCAGATTTTGATTGGATCTTTAATTGTCATGCATTGATCCCAAGGATGTAAATGGATTATAGATAAAGAAATATAAAAGTGTGCCCACTACAGAACAAGATATGAAGAGTCTTCAAACTATAGGTAGTAAAACAAGGCATGAAGAGATGATGGATGTGTGGTCCAGCAAATGTAAAATATTTGAGAGAGAGAGCAGCCAAAGGAGAGAGAAAGTGCCAAAAATCAGAAAGGATAAACTCAAGAAAGGACAAAGGAAGGAGAGTCGCATCCATGGGATCTGCGTCTGATTGGAGACAGAGAGATATTATATTGAAAAATGTAATAAGACATAGTTCCATCAGAACTTCCCAGCCCTTTTTATAATTTTTTTCAAACACCTACTTCTAAAAATGGTTATTTGGTAGATAAGACAATGAATCTTAAGAGTCTCAATGAGAAAAAAAATGTTCAGAGATATGATTGACAATATGGATCATCTTATTCAGCAATTAAAAGTCCCACAGTGCATGTCCTAATGCTGAAGAGTAGGACATTATGTTGCACAGTTATTTGGCAGAAATCATCAACATTCTAATATCCTATTCTTCCCCAATATAGGATAATCAAAGCATGGATGGCTCTCTTAATTTTTGATTGCATAAGTCCTCAATTTCAATCCCCCCTCCCCCCTCTGGGTGAGCCCTTTGTCACTTCATCATCAAATTTGTAGTAATAGTGTAATATCTTATCTCCCAAAAAATCCCTTAAATTGAATCTAGTATTTACACCAGAAGCAGCATCAAATCCTGATTAACTCCCATCTGATCTCACATGAGAAGAACACTGCAAGGTGAATGTATCTCAAAGTTTCTATTTTTCTTTTAATTTCTTTTCCTAGGAATATTTCAAAGTTCATTGGGAGCACTGCAAAGCCTAAGGGTGTTCCCATTTTTCATTAATAGAAATGTTTCTACGGATATTTCAAGCACTGAAAGGTAAGCCAAATACAAGAGCTTATTCAGAACAGTTGCTATCTTTCCCTTAAGTCTTCAACAACATTCAATTGGAAGCGCTATTCCAGCCATTTTTACACACATTAGGTCCAAAACAGGTCGCTAAACCATGTGCATATACTACTACCAGTCTACCTCGCCTACCAAACCATATGGTAGTACAACACCACATTATCTAACATTTTAATACAGTACTAATTCAATAAGTCTAGACACACTATTTCTCACAGTTATTTTCACAATTGCTGACACAGCCTGTTGTGATCGGTGCATAGTAGCGTTAGTGATGTTGCTCTAATCCCAACAAATTATGTCAGCAATGGTGAAAATGTATTGTCCTAGCATTACTCATACCACCCCTCACAGAGCAACCTAACCACTTCTTCATCGAGGCATTTTATCAGTTATGTTATACCACTCAAAAAAAAAACCAACATTGCTTGAACAAATGCCAGAATCAAAACCAAATAAATAAATAAATAAATTTGCATCCATATCTTTGATACCCAACAAAAACTAACACATTCAAACACATAAACAGATATACAAAGTTGCGAACTTTAATACCTTGAGTGAGAAATTAAGAGCCACAGAAGGGTAATACCGAATAACACTGCTCCCATTGCCTCTCCAAAGAGAAACAATGCCTTCCTCACGAACAGTACGGACTATGCAATCCAACATGCCCTTGAATCTCCTACGGCCAGTGCCACCAACAATGGCCAAGTTGCTCTCTTGGGTCTGTAACAAAAGCTTGGTTCTCTCAATTGGGGCCACAATCGTGTGCACCACCCCGGCCATCACAGCCCCAGCCATCAGATCACGATGAAAGTTCGTCAACCAATCAGACGGCCCACAAGATGTAGATGATGAAGACTGTACGGCCCTTTTATTTTCTGGGTCATCTTCATCTTCCTTGGTCATTATATCAAACACCTTCAAGTTCAGCACCAAAGTATAAAAACTCTTTTATCTTTTTTTTTTTCTTTCTAAAACTGTGTCATGGTATTGTGTCTGAAAAGTGAAGTAAATGGTGGCAAAATTGGTTTGTTATTTGTTGGTGGTTAAGAAAGAGGAAAACCCATTTATAAGTAATTGGGGGTACAAAGTATCATGTACTGTATCAAATAAAGAAGAAAAGAAAGGCTGCTAAAGCCAACAGGTTCAAACTTTTGGTAAGCACTACTATCGCAAAATCTCACACTTTTTCTCTTTGAGAGAACCTTGAGATATTGGTCCCATATGAGAATGGAAGTTAACAAGACGCAACACGCTTTCATTTCCCCCAAACAAAAAGTTCATCAAAGGAACATGTACCTTTATTCACCCAAAAAAAAAAAAACCAACCTTTTTTTTTTAAATATATTAAATTTTTTATAGAATATATATTTCAATATTGCAACAAAAACAAACCTTATACACAAGGTATACGTATCACGGGTGTAATAGAATAAGGTTAAAGACAATTTTTTTTTTTTTTTTGGAGTTAAAATTATAAATTATACAATAATTTTGTTTTTCAAGTTTCCTTCTTTTATTTCTTTTTTTTTAATTATGGTCCTTTATCTTTAATTTGTTTTCCATTTAGTTACTCCATCTAGTTTGTTCAATCACGTCGTTAGTTTTAGCGGTCACTCTAAAAAACTACATCATTTTGGTTGAGTAAGTGGTGTGAATCGAACATAATGATTATTTTGAAAAAAATTGAAGTTAAATGATTCAAATGAAAAAAAAAAATATATATATATATATATATATACAAAACTTAAATAATTGGATTTAAAACAAGTTCAACATTAGAGAGTATAATTTATAATTTACTCGAAATTTGCTAATTTTTTTTTACAATTTGTTAAAGGGGAAAGTTGTGAAGGGAGCAATATCAATTTCACAAATGAAATAATATTGCTCCCATCACAACTTGTTAAAGTGGACATCTATTTTATTATACAATTGACAAAGGTTTTTTTTAGGTTGTTGAAATTTATTATGTGGCTGTTCATAAGACCATTTATATATATTAAATATCTATGAGGTCTACAAAACTTTTCCCCCCAATCTTAGAGTCAACTATAAGAAATTTTGATTTTTTATTATTATTTATAATCTACCGATGTCTTTCTCTTACTTATGTTTTTATTTTAGTTTAAAATATTTTTTGATCCTTGGATTGATATCATGTTGTTCATTAGATTTTTTTTTTTTTTTTTTAGAAAGAAACACACACACAAGGGAGAGAAAATGAAGTTCTAATATAAAGTCATACCACAAATTCTACTAAAAAGTCACGGTTTTGATCATTAAATTTAAGATTTAGAATTTAAAGCATCAACTTAAGAATAGTTATTTTCTTCTCAAAAAAAAAAAAACTTAAGAATAGTTATTTATAATGTGATTTTATTTATAATGTGATAATTTTATTACAATTTAAGAACAATGTCATTTTGAGACATTTAAAATTTTACAGTGATCTAACATTAGTGGAATCATCACATTGACAATAATTATAGTGTTTGAGATCTAATTTGTCCTAGTGGGGCTAATGAAGTCTCTTGTTGATGATAACAGCATTCGTTATAGCATAGACATTATAAGTTCAAATTATATTATATTTATAAATAAATAAAAAAGCATCGAAGTTAATTGTTCTATAAATATAAGAAGCAAGCAAAGGCCATTTTAGTATTTTAATTTTTAACAGTCTAATGATTATTTTCCTTTTTATTTTTAATTGGCTCTCTCTGTCTTATAATTATAACATTGAGAGGACGCATGGGATGATGAGTCAGTGTGAATCTTTTGGCGTGATTGACAATGCATTTAAGCTCCACCATCAGCAATGGTGAATGCATGCTGATCTGCATGATGATCACCATCCATCTAGTCAAAACCCCAATTCCCAAATGTTATCACCACTGGATAAACCTTCCGTCCAAAACCAATATATATACATCACCATTCTCCAGACTTAGTTTACTTCTACGTTGGCGTGCCGTACCAAGATATTGAATAATCAAATATATTAACTTTCTTTTTCTTATGTGTTTGTGTGTCCCTTTCCTCCAAAATATTTGACCTGCACATGCACAAGGGTTTAATCAATGAAGTAGAATAGTTGCTTGGTGAGGATTGCAACTACATTTTGGACTTTCATTAACATGGAGGAATAGCTTTCACTTCAATGCTAATGAGCTTCTTAAGCTCAGGTGGATGTGAAAGTGACATGCTTCTCATTTTTTTAAGTTGAAATTACTCCTCAACATATATTTACTTCTCTGCCTCTCTACCTAAGGGCATGAGGCCCAACCAGTAACAACTGCACTGCATGGTTTTGTAGGGGGGGTCTAATAAGGATTCCATTTTAAGCACTAAGAGCTTTGTTTTTTACGGCACTTTAAAAAAAAAATTCATGAAAGCCAAAATAGATTTTTTTTTTTATTTTTTATTTTATTTTTTTAAGCAAAAGCAAAATCTATATAAATGCCACCTATATCCATATAGAATTAAGCCATGTTTCTAACATTTTTTCTGAAGGGGATTTGTGCTTGAATATCTTGGATTTTAGATTTCTAGTCAACATTACATTCCCCACAAAGTTATACATCAAAAAACAGTACGTAATTAAGAAGAAAAAGTCTAAATAAACAAAAAGTATCTTCGATCCTTGAAGACTTAAAAATTGCACTTAGCAAGCAGACCAAAAGGTAAATTATAAAATGACGGAGCAAATCTCTTAAAATTTGTATCCAAATATCATTTTGAAAAATTCTATGATGCAATGGACCTGTTATTATCTTCAATTAAAGTTGTTATTCTTCGACTCTTATTCCCTTAATGTGGCTTTCTTCTCCTGGTAGTATATAGGAATAGTTTGAGCTTTCTTTTTGCTCCAAGCACATCTTTGAGTTTGTAATTAATGCAGAGATATATCTGTCCTCCATTGCACATAGACAAGTTTCATTATAATTAAAAAAAATTGGATAAACAAAAAGAGTGATGCAAGTCCTCCCTTCTCCGCAGAAGCACTCAATATATAATTGAACGGTCTACCTGCAATAACCCCATAAATTATTTAGAGAATAAAAGGAACACCACAAAAACACAAAATAAAGAAGGTACATTTATCATTAGAAACGACAAGTGTAGCATTTGATCATATAGTATTCGTATTCCATCGTCAGCCTGGTCGAAATAAAGACTATATTAAATTTCTAATAATTTTGTATATACTATCTTTTTAATTTTCAAAGAGTGGGCTACTTGGGAACTTGACTTGTTTTATTTTAATATATATATATATATAACCGAATCTCTTGAATCCCTCACAATTTTTCACATCAGCATAATATTTAAATAAAATTATCATTTTATTTAAATACAATTATTTTTATTTAGTTCAAACTTAACAAGGAGTGAAACTCCATCTCTCTAATAAGACCAACTTAAACTTAAATTCAAACTCATCATTATCAATTTTTTTAGACAAAAAATAAAATTATCATTTTATTTAGTACAAAGTTAACAAGGAGTGAAACTCCATCTCTCTAACAAGTCCAACTTAAACTCAAACTCATTATTATCATTTTTTTAAACAAAATTATTTTTGTTTAATCAAAACTTAACAAGGAGCAAAACTCCATCTCTCTAATAAGTCAAACTTAAACTCAAACTCAAATGTTGATAATCTATATAAAAACAAAAATTATAATAGGACTCATAAAAAAAAAAAAAAAAACTCACATTAGATTAAGAAAAAGAGAGAAAGAGAAATAGATTCTTGTTAGGACCCTCTCTTCCCTCCTCAAAGTATTATGGCATGTTTGGAAGTTTAGAGAGGGAGGAGAGTAGAGGAGAGAGGAGTAGTGGAGAGGAGAGTAGAGGAGAATGATTCCCCTCTACCTTGTTTGGATGTTTTTAAAATTAATAAGGGGGAAGGGAGTAATTAGCCATTCCCCTTGTATAATTTTGTTAATATAATAAGGGTAAATTAAGTAATTTACTTGGTCAATAGTTTATGTACTCTACTCCCCCTCCAAATCTCTCCAATTTGGGGGAATTAAAAATGGGGGGTTAGAGGGAGTTGAAACCCCTCCAAACCCCTTCAAACCCCTCTCCCTCCTTCCTTAAAAAACTTACAAACAAGGTAATTGAATTACTCTCCCTCCCTCTACTCTACTCCCCCTCCTTTTTTAAACATCCAAACGGGCATTTAACTTAACTTCACTTTAGGATTTAAAAAAAAAAAAAAAAAATTAGAGACTAATGTAAAAAAAAAAAAAAAAAACCGCAAGCAATTTAATTCAACTTTCTTTTTTGATTTTTTTTTTCACTTTTTTTTTTCTTTTGTAAATTTTATATTATTAAGTGAATTATAAATATTTAAAATAATAATTAATATATAGAGTGTGGACTGTGGAGTGATTTATCTTTATCTTTTTTTTTTTCTTTTTGTATGGTACTTTACTTTTAAGAAATCAAGTACTGGGTAAATTTTATTTTATTTTTTACTTTTTTTTCTTTTGTAAATTTTATATTATTAAATAGATTATAAATATTTAAGATAGTAATTAGTACTTAAAGTGTGAACTGTGGAGTAATTTTTCTTTATTTTTTTATCTTTTTGTATGATACTTTACTTTCAAGAAATAAAGTACTGGATTTTTTTTTCTTTTGTAAATTTATATATTATTAAGTGAATTATAAATATTTAAGATAGTTATTAGTATTTAGAGTGCGAACTATGAAATGATTTATCTTTATTTTTTTTCTTTTTGCATGATACTTTACTTTTAAGAAATTAAGTACTGGGTAAATTTTTTTTTTCACTTTTTTTTTCTTTTGTAAATTTTATATTATTAAGAAGATTATAAATATTTAAGATAGTTATTAGTATTTAGAGCATGGACTGCGGAATGATTTATGTTTATCTTTTTTTTTAATTTTTTTATGATACTTTACTTTCAAGAAATTAAGTACCAAGTAAATTTTTTTTTCATTTTTTTTTTTCATTTGTAAATTTTATATTATTAAGTGGATTATAAATTTTGAGGATAATAATTAGTATTAGAGTGTGCACTGTAGAGTGATTTATCTTTATCTTTTTTTTTTTCTTTATATGGTACTTTAGTTTCAAGAAATCAAGTACTAGGAAATTATTATTTTTTTACTTTTTTTTTACTTTTGTAAATTTTATATTATTAAGTGGATTATATATATTTAAGATAGTAATTAGTTTTTAAAGTGAGGACTTTGAAATGATTTATCTTTATCTCTTTTTTTTTTTTAATCTTTATCTTTTTGTACAGTACTTTACTTTCAAGAAATCAAGTACCAAGTAATTTTTTTTTCACTTTTTTTTTTTCCTTTTGTAAATTTTATATTATTAAGTGGATTATAAATATTTAGGTTAGTAATTAGTATTTAGAGTCCGGATTGTGGAGTGATTTATCTTTTTTTTTTTTTTTTGTATGGTACTTTACTTTCAAGAAATCAAGTACTGGATAATTTTTTTTATTATACTTTTTTTTTGTAAATTTTATATTATTAAGTGGATTATAAATATTTAAAATAGTTATTAGTATTTAGAGTTTGAACTGTGAAATAATTTATGTAGGGTCTCAATTTGTAATAGACCCTAAACAATAAAATTTGTAGAGTGTGGGTAGAAGGACTAAGCACTAGCAAAGCAAACGATGAATGACGTGAAATTCATAGGAATAATAGCAAAGGAATTTGACTAAGGGTCTGTTTGGGTACAGCTGAAAACTGAAAACTGAAAAATACTGTAGCAAAATAATTTTTAAATGTGTAAATAGTACCGTGGGACCCATTTTTAATAAAAAAAATTAATGAAAAGTGAAATTTGTGGGACCCATTTCTGAAAAGTTGCTGCAAAGTTACTGAAAATGTCATTGTAGATGCACTGTATGTGCATTGTTCACACCCCGTAAGTCAACATTCACGGCTTGGAAAAAAAAAAAAAAAAAAAAAACGCAAACGCAAACGTGCTGTGAAAACGGGCCAGCCAAACGTATACTAAGTATTCTTGAGGATAATCATAATGGCTTTGGCTAAGTATTTGCAAAGATCTTTATAATGATTTTGGCTAAGTGTTTATGAAGCAGGTTCGTCCTCGGCTCAGTCCGAGGATCTCTTTTCTTAGAACTGACCAACATAAAGGTTGTCCTCAGGACTCCTCCTTCCATGTCTCCTTCTGGGGTCCCCCTCTCATATTGGGGATTCTATCTATTATATATCTTTATTTAGTTGATCATTACCGTCCATTTGTCAGTCATCTGAAATCCGTGTCTGAGAGTTTATCCCTTCAGCCGCCTTTGCAGGCTTTTTATTAGTTGAAGTGACCAAGGCATCTGGGTTTGCTGGTCACTGCACCATTAAAGCGGCCAGAGTGTTGGTGGCATACGTTTAATGGGTGAGTGACAGCTTCCCACCATAAATGTCGGTTTGCCGAGGACGTGAGTATCCTCGGCGAGGACCCTTGATGACTTGGGCTTCTCCCCCTTATCCTCGGCCTCTATACTCTCCTCGGCGTGGACCCTAGGCCGGATATGGAGTGGGCCGGGGCTGTTAAATATGTGAGGCCCCACAATTTATATTTAACTTTTTTTTTCTTTTTGTATGGTACTTTACTTTTAAGAAATCAAGTACCGAGTAATTTTTTTTCGCTTTTTTTTTCTTTTGTAAATTTTATATTAAGTGGATTATAAATATTTAAGATAGTAATTAGTATTTAGAGTGTGAACTGTGGAGTGATTTATCTTTATCTTTTTGTATAGTACTTTACTTTCAAGAAATAAAGTACTGGGTAATTTTTTTTTTCTTTTGTAAATTTTATATTATAAGTGGATGATAAATATTTAAAATAGTTTAATAGTTATTAGTATTTAGAGTTTGGACTGTAGAGTGATTTATCTTTATCTTTTTTTTTCTTTTTGTATGGTACTTTACTTTCAAGACTATGGAGTTATTTATTTTTATCTCTTTTTCTTTCTTTTTGTTTTTGCATAGTACTTTACTTTGAAGAAATCAAGTATTGGGTATTTTTTTTTCACTTTTTTTTTCTATAAATTTTATATTATTGAGTAAATTATAAATATTTAAAATAAAAATTAGTATTAAGAATGTGGACTATAGAGTGATTTATTTTTATCTTTTTTTTTTCTTTTTGTATGATACTTTACTTTCAAGAAATCAAGTACTGGGTAAATTTTATTTTATTTTTTACTTTTTTTTTCTTTTGTAAATTTTATATTATTAAATGGATTATAAATATTTAAGATAGTAATTAGTATTTAGGGTCCGTTTGGATTGAACTTATTGTTGCTGAAACTGAAAACTGAAAATACTGTAGCAAAATCATTTTTAAATGTGTAAAAAGTACAGTGGGACCCATTTTTAATATTTTTTATTGTGTGAACAGTGTGTGAACAGTGCACGCACTATTCATGCACAGTATTTTTTTGTCTCCCAAAGTCAAATAATGCGGCAAAAAAAAAAAAAAAAAAAAAGGAAAACGCGGACGCGGAATCCAAACGGGCACTTAGAGTGTGAACTGTGGGGTGATTTTTCTTTATTTGTTATCTTTTTGTATGATACTTTACTTTCAAGAAATAAAGTACTGTATTTTTTTTTTTTCCTTTTGTAAATTTATATATTATTAAGTGAATTATAAATATTTAAGATAATGATTAGTATTTAGAGTGCGGATGGTGGAATAATTTATATTTATTTTTTTTATTTTTGCATGGTACTTTACTTTTAATAAATCAAGTACTGGGTAATTTTTTTTTTTTTCACTTTGTTTTCTTTTGTAAATTTTATATTATTAAGAAGATTATAAATATTTAAGATAGTTATTTGTATTTAGAGTGTGAACTATGGAATGATTTATTTTTATCTTTTTTATCTTTTTATTTTTTATGGTACTTTACTCTCAAGAAATTAAGTATCGAGTAAATTTTTTTTCACTTTTTTTTTTTCATTTGTAAATTTTATATTATTAAGTGGATTATAAATTTTTAGGATAGTAATTAGTATTTAAAGTGTGGACTGTAAAGTAATTTATCTTTATTTTTTTATCTTTATTTTTTTTTTCATTTTTGTATGGTACTTTAGTTTCAAGAAATCAAGTACTAGGTAATTTTTTTTTTCTTTTGTAAATTTTATATTTTTAAGTGGATTATATATATTTAAGATGGTAATTAGTTTTTAGAGTGTGACTTTGAAATGATTTATCTTTATCTTCTTTTTTATTTTTTTTTTATCTTTTTCTTTTTGTATGGTTCTTTACTTTCAAGAAATCAAGTACTGAGTAATTTTTTTTTTCACTTTTTTTTTTCTTTTGTAAATTTTATATTATTAAGTGGATTATAAATATTTAGGTTAGTAATTAGTATTTACAATGCGGATTGTAGAGTGATTTATCTTTTTTTTTTTTTTTTTTGTATGATACTTTACTTTCAAGAAATCAAGTACTGGGTAATTTTTTTTTTCTATAAATTTCATATTATTAAGTGGATATAAAATATTTAAGATAGTTATTAGTATTTAGAGTTTGGACTGTGGAATAATTTGTATTTAAATTTTTTTTTTTCGTGTATGATACTTTACTTTCAAGAAATCAAGTACCAAGTAATTTTTTTTTCACTTTTTTTTTTCTTTTGTAAATTTTATATTATTAAGTGGACTATAAATATTTAGGATAATAATTAGTATTTAGAGTATGGATTGTGGAGTGATTTATCTTTATCTTTTTATCTTTTTCTTTATCTTTTTGTATTATACTTTACTTTCAAGAAATCAAGTAGTAGGTAAATTTTTTTTCTCACTTTTTTTTTTTTTTGTAAATTTTATATTATTAAGTGGATTATAAATATTTAAGATAGTAATTAGTTTTTAGAGTGTGGATCGTGGAGTGATTTATCTTTATCTTTTTGTATGGTACTTTATTTTCAAGAAATCAAGTACTGGGTAATTTTTTTTTTCACTTTTTTTTCTTTTGTAAATTTTATATTATTAAGTGGATTATAAATATTCTCAAAAAAAAAAAAAGTGGATTATAAATATTTAAGATAATAATTAGTATTTGGAGTGTGGACTATGGAGTGATTTATTTTTATCTTTTTTTCATTTTGTATGGTACTTTACCTTCAAGAAATCAAGTACAAGGTAAATTATTATTGTAAGGACTCAGATTGGATTGGACCCAGAAGAGGGAGTGGATTCAAGCCCAAACATTAGAATTTCTAGAGAGTGGGTGTAAGAGTTAAGCCCAGTTGGTAGAAAAAGGACATGACCATTCTACGATGGAGGAAGCTTCAAACTAACTTCAACGATCTCTTTTTCTTCTCGGCTAGGTTTTTAGGGGGTCTCTTAATGGATATTCTAGTGTTTTGTTTTCTCTCTTTTTTTCAGTCCCCCCCAATGTCATATCCTTTCTTGTTATATACGGCGTTTTCTCTTCATTCTCGCCGTACACGTGTAGGTTTTAATCTGGGAGCTTCTTTCTATCCCATCCAGCACTCCCTGGAACCTTTGCTTGGTGGCCATAAGGCTGCTTGGTTACTGTTCAGGTATCATCTCCACATTAATGCGGCTAGAGAGTTAGCTGGGAAGTATTTAATGTGAAGGTAGCAGCTTTATGAGATATTTGCTACCCTTTCCGGTTCCCCCTTTTGTTGATGTTTATTTTTAGTTCATATGTAACTTTGTAAAGGACCTTGAGTACTAAAACAGTTTAATCCACCTCGGACCTTGGTATTAGAGGTAGATTTTGTTCTCGGACGTAATTTGGGCTATTATACGTGACTTACATCTCTTTGTATTATGATACTCTCAAAATAACACTCGTTAGTCATCATCGGATAAGTAAATGTCCTCGGATTGGGTCGTTGGGCCACAAGCCCACTTCCTATGAATTCTAAGTTATCTTTTTGGGCAACCGGCCCCACAATTATTATTCACTTTTTTTTTTCTTTTGTAAATTTTATTTTATTAAGTGGATTATAAATATTTAAGATAGTAACTAGTATTTAGAGTGTGGACTGTGAAGTGATTTATCTTTATCTTTTTGTATGATACTTTACTTTCAAGAAATAAAGTACTAGATAAATTTTTTGTTTCTTTTGTAAATTTTATTGTGGGGCCTATTGTCCGAGTGGGCTTGTGGCCCAATAACCCAGTCCGAGGACACTCACATGTTCGAGGATGGTTAAAGAGTGTTATTTTGAGAGCGCCATAATACAAAGAGATGTAAGTTACGTGTAATAGCCCAAATTACGTCTGAGGACAAGGTCCACCTCTGAACCAAGGTCCGAGGTGAATGTAACTATTTTAGTACTCAAGGTCCTTTACAAAGTTACGTATGAACTAAAAGTAAACATCAATAAAGGAGGAACTGGAAAAGGTAGCAAATATCTCATAAAGCTACTACCTCCACATTAAATGCTTTTCAACTAATTCTCTGGCCGCATTAATGTGGAGGTGATACCTGAACAGTAACCAAGCAGCTTTATGGCCGCCAAGCAAAGGTTCTAGGACGTGCTAGATGGGACGGAAAGAAGCTCCCAGATTAAAACCTATACGTGTACAGCGAGAATGAAGAAAGAATGCAGTATATAACAAGAAAGAATATGACATTGAAAAAGGGGGGAGAAAAAGAGAGGAGAGAAAAAAGAAACACTGGAGTACCCATTAAGATATCCCTTGAAAACCTAGCCGAGAAGAAAAGATATCATTGAAACTAGTTTGAAGCTTCCTTTATTGCAGAACGATAAGTCTTTTTTCTACCAATTGGGCTTAGCTCTTACACCTGCTCTCTAGAAATTTTATTGTTTAGGCTTAAACGTTCCCCTCTTTTGGGGTCCAATCCAAATTGAGTCCTTACATTTATATTATTAAGTGGATGATAAATATTTAAGATAGTTATTAGTATTTAGAATTTGGACTATGGAGTGATTTATTTTTATTTTTTTCTTTTTGTATGGTACTTTACTTTCAAGAAATCAAGTATTGGGTAATTTTTTTTTCTTTTGTAAATTTCATATTATTAAGTAGATTATAAATATTTAAGATATTAATTAGTATTTAGAGAATGGATTGTGGAGTGATTTATCTTTATCATTTCTTTTTCTTTTTTCTTTTTGTATAGTACTTTACTTTCAGGAAATCAAGTATTGGGTAAATTTTTTCTTTCACTTGTGTGTGTGTATATATATATATATATATATATATATGTGAGATTAAATTCTATAAGGATGGGGTGTATTTTTTCTTTCACTTGTGTATATATATTGATAATCAACTTGTTTTAATATCCTTCTACAAAAAGCTAGACCTTGACAAAATCTTGAAGTTACTTTGAGGAAAATATGACTAGGAGCTAGGACTTTGATCCAGATAGCCAATTTTGGGAAAGCTTAATTAGTGCCAAAACCATCACATATCTCCTTATAGGTATATAATTCTTAATTTTAAAAAAAAAAAAAAAAAAAAAAACTATACAGTTTTTGTGGTGCAAACAATGCATTTGAGTGGCTTTAGAACTAATTGAAAGGTCTTTTAAGCATATACACAACATTACAACTCTACTGATTTTTCAACATATTCATATATACACTTCTCTAATTTCCAACGAGTGCATGGATGCATGATCTTCTTACAAGCACTGTTGATGATTGTTGATCTAAGCAATTTAGTGACAAATAAATAGAAAACGGAGAGAAAATTAACGCAGAATTTTACATGGTTCAACAGTGTGCTTATATCTAATTAATTTTATTTTCACTATCATAAGAGAAGTAACCCACCTCAACAACAAATTAATTTAATAGACCTTAAAAACATTAAAAAAATAAAAAATAAAACTCAAGTTCCGTTGTCAATGTAGGTATTTCCCAATTAGAGAAGCTCCTTAATAATTAGGTTAAACTGATCGAAACCCTAGTCCCCAAAACACAACTTGGATTTCACCTTCATTGACCATTTCCCTAAACTCCTCCATAACTTGGATCCAGTTAAAAATCCTTGGAGGAAAAAAAAAAAAAAAAAAAAAGGCTAGGAAAATATTATTTGGAAGACTTTTGAGTATATATATATATATATATTGCTGAGTGATGCTTTTGTCTAGATGTGGTCTGTGATGGTTGCTTTATTGTAGAACTCCAACGCTTGTACAAATAGAGATCTAGAAGGTATTAATTCAATAATAATACTGTTAAGTGCAGCTCATGCTGGGAATAATTTAGAGGTCTCCAAGTTTGACTTGGTTACTTATTCAGTTATTTGACTTTTCTTGATATGCAGTAAAACAAAAAGTTCATTGTCAAAGAATAAATGTTCTGTTTCTTGTTCAACAAGAGAAGTTTTCATTGTCCACCATGTATTAAAGTCTTATAGATAGGCAGCACTTCAAAGGGTTTGGTAGTATAGCTTTGGTTCGGGTGTGAGAGTACAAGGCGTGATTTGTATTTTTAGTCATAAATCTTTTTGTTATAAAAATTTGTGTAATCCATTGATACTTCTGTTTTCATTTAGGAAGAATATTTTTGTATTCAAACCATTATGTTGCAAAATTGTATGCTTTAGTGCATTACCAATAAGGACTTGAACCATATGGGTAGCTTCACTAGTGTTACCCCCCTCCCTCCCTAATGAAACTTGAGGGAATTCAAGCCTCTCAGTGAAGGGAATGAAATGCCACTAAACCAGATGATCACTGATATAAGCTTGACACGCTCATGATAGCTTTGAGAGAGAGCTATTTATCATATTCCCACATGTTTTACTTTCTATGTACTCAATCTTACAAATGCATAATTTTAATTGACTTGTGGTTTTCATGATGCGGGTGGAAGAGAGAATTTCAAAATCCAGAGGCATAACAAGGAGATCAAATATGAAGTCTTTTTTTTTTTTTTATGAATAATAAGGAGTCATACTTAACCACACAGATAACAATTAATACAATCACTATAAATGACTTAGTTTAGACTCCCACATCTCTGCTATATATAGCTTAAAGACACTAAGAATATCATAATTACTACAACTTCCAAATACATCAGACCATTCAAATGCAGCAATACAAAAATAACAATGCTTTTATAATTAGGCTTATTCTCAAGACAACACCTATTAATTGACCAAGACAATCTCTCCAAGAAACTCATGTAGTTCCGAGGCTGCCGCTTGAATACTTATTTGTAAATTATTTAGTCTACTATGCTACCACATTATTTCATCTCTTTTTGATAGGGAACAAGTTGAGCTCTCTTCATGCTCCAAGCATTAAGCTTTGAAATTCTTACATTTAGAGTTCCATTGTTGAATACATACAGGTGGGCTTCTTTATCAATAGCCAATTTTGGATAAACTCTAGCAGTGATACAAGTCCTCCCTTCCCCACCAAAATTCTCAATAATTGTATGATCTATCTGCAAAATGACAATAACGCAGATACATTATATCAGCAAATAGTCTTTCTGAGAAATTGCAAAATTTAGAAAGCTACATACCAAGCTTCTTAATGATATTTTCCTATCATTAGGATCCATGTTAGCAAATGCTCCATAGATTGGTTTCTCAAGCCCTTCCCTCAAAGAAGACCTGTTGAAGTTGTCAGTTTGATCTCCAGCTAATCAAGAGTAAAAATTCATTCAGAAAGATTAAAAGGAGGATGAATAAGAAGCCAACCTGCTTTGATCACTACACATGAGCACAACATGTTTTCCATCCCTTTTGAATATGCGAAAGTAGACTGCAGTTTGCTCTGTTAAGTCCTTAGAAGCCAAAGCCAGCAAACCAAATGGTCCTACTGTGCCATTATTAGTAGATGCTCCCTTTTGACTACAGAGCTGTTGGGGATCAACCTGATTTGGGTCTATAGACTCTGTTTCACTCAGATTTGGCAAATCAAATGTAACTTCCACATCAGCCTACCATTGGAAAAGGAAAGGTAAATAAATAATTATCTTTGTATATTAATGAACTTGTTTAACCATAATAATAGGTTGCAAAATTTTTCACAATTGTTGACATTATCAGGAGAAAGTAGTGTTTCTTCAATTATAGTAATAATAATGTTTAGGCAAACAAAATTTTCACAATGACATAACCTATTGTGATTGGTGTATAATAAAAATAACATCCATGGTGGACTGGGGTAAAAATGATGTTACTCTAACCACAACCGATCATGTCTAACATCATGAAAAATATTGTGCCACTAGCAATATAGAGTCGGTCATTTGTAAAAAGTGAGTTACCTGTGAAGCTGCAATCCCTGAAACTTCGAAAACTGAACCTTGCTCGAGCTCCTTACCTTCAAAACTCACATTATTAGTACGTAGTTTCTCTATTTCGTTGATCGGCCATTGCACTAATTGTCGTCCATTTGCACTAAGCACAATGCTTCTAGGAAATGACTGGAAAATGAAAGTGATGCTTTTAGTCATGACATGTAATTCTGATTCAACACTTTTGTCAACGTAGTTGAAAGCTTCATGACATGTATTCAGTTTGATCAATGGCAGTAATAGAGTACATGTAGAGTATTTTCCTATACAAAAATAAATTTTACTAATCTAGAAACAAGAATGCTGATAAAGTGAGGATACTCATGCATGGGTGTCCTAAAGTGTATTAGGAGAAAAAAAAAAAAACTTTGATGTATTTTAAGATTTGAATAGATTTTATTTATTTTGAAAGCTTCAAATAAATACAAAATATCTCTATAAAGAAATAAAATATACCTAAAAATATTCATCAGGTGTAACTTTGAAATCAACCATGTCATGTCTTAATAATTTAAGTACTATTTTTGTTGTGATGTCAATGTCAGCGCCCATGCTTCTAGCCACCAACAAATCTATCAGAATAAAAATGAACACAAAAACTGAATCCTTTGTTACCTGAATCCCAGCCCATCCTTTAATAATGGCATCTAATGCAGTATCAGATTCAGCCACCCAGCCCCACAATATTCGCCTCTTCTTAGCACTGTCGTAAAACGTTTTTGAAGCATAGAACTTTCCATAGTCATACCTCAAGTCAAATCCAGTTTCCATAAAATCATATTCAATGGAAAAATTATCTGTATGAGGAATGTAATTTCCCAATATATAGCGGTCTTCTTGCCCATTGAAACTTGCCTTGAGAACATGCTTGGTAAATTTGTCTTGAGCAAAGTTGTTAATTCCATTTTGGCTATTGATTCTGACAGGGTAAAAATCTGGACACTCCCACATGCCAGTCTTAGTTGATGAGTGAAGTGGTTTGTTACTCCTAGTCCAATTGACAAAATCTTTGCTTTGATATAGAAATGCCATTCCTAGGGCATTAACCCTACCTCCAATGATGACTCTCCATACTTTATCTGGGCCTTGCCAAGCAGTTGTTGGGTCTCTAAAATCGGATCTATCAATATCATCAACTGGGCTCATTAGAGGATTATGGGGTGATTTGACCCATTCTCGTAGGAATGGATCAGAGGCATTCTTGGGCATTGCCAAGTTTTGAACTTGGCTATTGTTCAAGTCAATACCAGTGTACAAAATGGCAGGTTTTCCACTAGGAAGGATTGTAGTTGAGCCAGACCAGCAACCATTGATGTCATAAGGCTCTGATGGACTAATGGCAGGTTCAAGATGAACCCAATTTACAAGATCATATGATATTGAATGACCCCATGCGATGTTACGCGGGACAGGAGCATATGGATTGTGTTGGAAAAATAGATGATAAACTCCCTTATAGTACATTGGTCCTGTAGTAAGATATGAGCCATATTAGAATTTTCATACCATCTAATATCAATACTAGTAGTGTGTTATGCTTCAAATTAATAGACCACAAACCTTTCTAACTTCTTAAAAAAAAAAAAAAAATTAACAAACTACAAACCAAACAACCTACCGAAATGTCGTTCTCTCAGTCTCTCACCCATCTAAGATCTTTTAGAATTTTTAGGATTAATTAAGTTTCTTAAGATACTTCTATCATGAATCTGTCCACATAACTGAGGAACAGAGAAGGAAAAAAAAGGAAAAGAAATGATCAGCATAATGTAAAGAAATTGCAAAAACATACCATTAGGATCTGAGTGTCAACAGCATCCATTTGCCAATTATTACATGTTACATTACAGGACCAAAGAACACAGTTAACACAACTATTAAATTGCAAGAAGAATGAATTTAAGTGTTAATGGAGCAAACATAAGAAGTAATTAAAAAGAAAAAGAAAATGGAAGGTTGTGAAGACAAACCATTCATCCAATTTTTAAGAGGTTGAAAGTGGTAGGCAGTCCTGTAAGGCTGCTCTTTTGGAAGTGATTGAAGATTTCTGTGAGTGTGATTTGAGGCTTCAACATGAACTCCATTACCAACCAGCAAAAAGCATAAGGCAAGAGACCAAAGAATAGACATCTCCATCAAGTCTAGAGCTAAATTGAACCAGCTTCATATGTATTGTTTTTGTAGTGATTCGAAATCAAAGCAAGGACTAGTGCAAGTTATTGAAAATTTAAGATGTGGGGTCAGCTTGTCAATCTGACCCGTTGTGCACTTCATTGATTAGTAAAAGAGATTGAATGTGTCTTTCACCGTCTTGTATCAAACTTTCATTTAGACTTTTCAAAGTTCAATTTTCAGCTGTTTTCATTTATTGTGTACTATAAATCAAACGTAGATAGGAGACTTAGCAATTTTTTTTTTTTTTTTTTTTTTTTTGAGAAAGAAACTGATGGATCATCAATTCCTCAATAAGCTCCTCAATACTACCGCAATGTCAGTAGTATTTAGGATTAGAAAAAAATTTTGTTTTGTTTTTGTTTTTTTTTTTTTTTTAAAGAAAATGCTTAAACTTTGGGATTGAAAAATATGTACTTTCTTTTCATTTTTTTTTTTCACTAATGTCAATTCTAAATAAAAATTAAGAAAAAAAGTGGGGGCTAATATGCCTATATTTACTAAATTTTTATCCCTCAATTTCGTAGGTTGAGGATATCCTAAATTATATTCTATAAACAAAATAATATTGTCAAATCCCATCTACCACCTAATTCCAATCCCAAAAGATAAAAAATAACTCACCTTTGAGAACAAATATATATATATATATATATATATATTGAAAAGAAAATGATGAACGGATGACTATGACAATGAGAGAAAAATAAGATTTTGCAAAGAGTGAAAAAAAAAAAAAAAAAACTAGACAATTTGACATGAAAATATCAATTTGACATAATTAATTATAAATGTCTTTCGAGATTTAAAACAATGTTGAGTTGCCTCTTGGTATATGAAAAAGTTGACTGCATTTCTTTCTCCAAAAAAAAAAAAAAAAGGTTGACTGCATTAAGATTTAAGAAGAAATTATTGTATTTATATATATATATATATATATATATATATTAAATATGAATAGATGCTAGTATTATTTTCATGCATTCATTTATTCTTTGTATAATTCTAATTCTTAAAAAATGAATTTGTGGGAGAGAAAGCCCAACGCCATATGTTGAGCCTGAGGCCCAGTTCAGATACGACTCTCTGTCCGAAGAGGATAAAAGTACCAATGCTTTGCCGTCCTGGTGGAGGTGCAACCCATAAGGGACAGACGCACCGTCCGAAGACAATCTAGTTGGGCCGAAGGGACCTTACCCAACAGAGCTGCCCAGAACTTAATCGAGTAGATATGTTGAAGAGCCCCATGCCAGAGCTGAGCTTCGGGGACGTCCAAAGGCGTAGCTATCATGAAATATCTTACCAATAAAGCTGCCACCGCCACATTTAATGCACTGCAGTAACTTTCCTGGCCGCATTTATGTGGAGAAGACACCTGAACAGTGTATCTTCACCCACCACCACTCACTGTGGGTTAAAGCAAACGGCTGATGTGACTAGTACTCAAGTGGGCGCCTAGATGGAGGACAAGTGTGCGGAGAAGATGGGAAAAGAATGTGTATATAAAGGAAGCAAGTCTCGCAGAGAGAGGGGGGGGGAAAATTGTATTCACTAAGTCTTTATATACTAATCCTCTTCGGACCAAAGAGTTTTCCTGTTAAAAAAGCATGTCTCCATCCTTTTTTCTTTTAGATGGTTTTTGCTTGTACGAACCGTTGCTAAATCCGCTACTAGCCCAGTTGTTCAACCCATTCTCTACAAATTTATTGTTGGGAATTTGTTGGGCTCACAATACAGGGAGTTGGTATCAGGCCCAACAAATTTGGACCCTACAGAATTCTTTTTCATTCTTTGACACCCCCTCCCCTAACGATGAATTCTTGGTTCTGTCCCTAACTTCGGCTCTAATACTGTGACGAAACCATAAATATATGATGGAATATATTATTGAATTACACTAAACATGTTATAGAGAGGACCCATACATAGAGTCCATTTAACCTAGCAGTACAAGTACAATACAAAAAAGAGATACATTATAAGGGAAAGTACAATGGGCCCAAGAATGGGCTTGGGTCTTCAAACAAAAAAATTAATAGCTTGAAAGTTTTTCAATCAATCACTTTTTTAGTGAAGTCTCATGCTCAATGGCTGTTTAAGCATTTGACTATTCATCTGAAGAAGTCCATCCATCTATATATACTAGGTAATTACAGGGAGGAATGATCATTTGGCTAGAGGTTTCGAACCTAAAACCCCACATATTTCATGATGCTTTAGAAATGAGGCCAATTCGGACCCTCCGGTTTCCAATCAAACTTTGTAAGCTAATGAATTTCTCTTCTTATGTATAAAAGAGATTTGTTGTTTGTTCTACCTGTCATTGGTGTAAAAGTAGAACTTCTCTTCTTATCTAGAAAATTGATTTAGTTGTTCAACCTGTCATGGCGTAGAACTTGTCTCTTATCTAGAAAAGAGATTTGGATATTCGACTTGCCATTGGTGTAGAACTTGTATTAACTAGAGATGCAACACTCTGATGCCAATGGGTTCGGAAAAAGCCTAAAACAAATAAGGAACTGAACCATGTGGGGTAGCTTGACAAGCTAATGATAGCATATGAGAGAGAGAGAGAGAGAGAGAGAGAGAGAGAGAGAGGGAGGGAGAGGGGAATCAGTAATGAGATGTTTATTATGTTCCAGTTGTTTTACTTTTAATACCCTCAATCTTCAACATGTTTGGTTCTAATTGAGTTGTGGCTTTCGTCTCTTTTTGATAGGAAAAATTTGAGCTCTCTTCATGCTCCAAGCACCAAGCTTTGAAATTCTAACACTAAGAGTTCCATTGTTGAATACATATAGGTAGGCTTCTTTATCAATAGCCAATTTTGGATATACTCTAGCAGTGATGCAAGTCCTCCCTTCCCCATCAAAACTCTCAACAACTGAATGGTCTATCTGCAAAAATATAAAATGCAGATACATTATATCAGCAAATGAACTTAACCACACGTGCACGTACACACAGTTTCCAAGAAATTGCAAAATCTTGGTTTTGCATGTCCATAAAGAATAAACTTCATGTAAGATGAAAGAAAAGTGGAAACAACTTTCACCTGATGCAAAACAATAGTAGTTATGAGGTGCTCTAGATCAGACTATCAGAGTTATCAGCCACATATATGTCATCAATCACATTACTCATCAGAACCAGCTTGTAAATACAAATAGAATTAAAATGAAGACTATTCTGAATGAGTTTCTTCTTGTTAATCTTGTTTTAGTGTGATATTATTGAATTTATTACAGCGAGTGAAGAATAAATGACAAAGCTACATACCAAGCTTCTTAATGATATTTTCCTATCGCTAGGACCCATGCTAACAAATGCTCCATAGGTTGTTTTGTCAAGCCCGTCCCTCAAAGAAGACCTGTTGAAGTCGTCAGTTTCATATTCAGGTAAGAATTAAAATCAACTGAGAAAGATTTGAAAGGTGGTTGAATCAGAAGCCAACCTGCTTTGGTCACTACACATGAGCACAGCATAATTGTCATTTCTTTTAAATATGCGAAAGAAGACTGCAGTTTGTTCTGATAAGTCCTTGGATGCCAAAACCAGCAAACCAAATGGCCCAAGTGTGCCTTTAACAGATGCTTCCTTTTGACTACAGAGCAGTTGAGGATCAATCCAACTTGGGTCTATAGACTCAGCTTCATTCAGATTGGGCAGATCAAATGAAACTTCCACATCGGCCTTAATGAAAAAAAAAAAAAAAAAGAGAATCTGTATACAAATGAACTGGAATCATAATATGCACAGTCACTGATTAGGATAAAATTAGTTACCTGTGAAGCTGTAATCCCTGGAACTTCAAAAATTGAACCACCCTTGAGCTCCTTACTATCAAAGCTCACTTTATTGGTGCGTAGTTTCTCTATTTCCTTGATTGGCCACTGCAATAATTGTTGACCAGTTCTACTAAGCACAATGCTTCTAGGAATTGACTGGAAAACAAAGGGTTATAGTCACGTAATTCAGCACTTTTGCCTATATGGTTGAAAGCTTGACATGGTTTCAGTAAATCCCATGGCAGCAATAGAGAACATGTAGCCTATTTTCATAAGCAAAAAATAAGTTCTATACTCTGGAAACAAGAATGTTGATTAACCACTTCTGAAGTTCTAACTATGAAAACCACTAATTGGTTGAAATACTTTTGAAAATTGCAGTCATGCATGTGTCAAGCATGAAGTCGTAAGTTTGCTCTAGGCTGCTAGGAAAACCAACCAAGTTCTGTCATTTCCTTAAAATATGTCTATTTGAAGCTACTCCATACCCCCATACATAATACATTGTCAAGTAATGAAAATTAACAACAAAAAATTGAAATTTAGTTTACCTGAATCCCAGACCATCCTTTCCTAATGTCATCTGATTCACTATCAGATTCAGTCACCCAGCCCCAGAGTATACGCCTCTTCTTAGCACTGTCATAAAACGTTTTGGAAGCATAGAATTTTCCATAGTCATATCTCAAGTCAAATCCAGTATCCATAAAATCAGTGTCAACCAAAAAATTCTCTGTTTTGAGAGTGTAATTTCCCAATATGTAGTGGTCACAATCTTTAAAACTTGCCTTCAGCACATGCTTGGTAAATATATCTTGAGCAGAGGTTTCAACTCCATTTTTTCTGTTGTTACTGACAGGGTAAAAATCTGGACACTCCCACATGCCAGTTTTTGTTGATGAGTGGAGTGGTTTGTTACTCCTAGTCCAATTAACAAAATCTTTGCTTCGATATAGAATTGCCATTCCACGACCTTTGATCTTGCTGCCAACGATTACTCGCCATACTTTGTCTGGCCCTTGCCAAGCAGTTGTTGGGTCTCTAAAATTGTCTGGATCAATGTCATCAATTGGAGTCAGTAGAGGATTATGAGGAGATTTCACCCATTCTATTAAGAGTGGGTCAGAAGCATTCCTGGGCACTGCCAAGTTTTGAACTTGGCGTTTTTTGAGGTCACCTCCAGTGTACAAAATGGCAGGTTTTTCCTCAGAAAGGAATGTAGTTGAACCAGACCAGCAACCATTAATGTCAAAAGGCTCTGATGGATTAATGGCAGGTTCAAGATGAACCCAATTAACAAGATCATATGATATTGAATGACCCCATGAGATGTTACCCCACACAGCAGCATATGGATTGTATTGGTAAAATAGATGGTAAACTCCCTTATAGTACATTGGTCCTGCAGTAAGATAGATCGCCATGTATCATACAACGTGCAAATTGTTCTTTACAATGTTGAAGCTTCAAACTTGACTGGAAATTCACCATGTTTGTTATTAAAAGTTTTAGTGTAGTATGCTTCAACATCACCACAAACCAAAAACCCAAAAAGAAAAAAAGTATGTTCCCTTATCCATCTAGAAAAAGTTCATAGTTATGTATAAATACAAAGTATATTTCCCTTTTAGTCATATTAAACACTTCACTTTATGGCCATCAGCAATTGTTCAATTAAGGAAATAATTTGTTGCAAAGTTTTAATTGGTTATGTCTCGCGTCTTTTATATGAGAAAGTTATGAATATTTGATAGTACATTAAATTTTTATGGGAACTGAAACTTCAATCTACTAGTCCTTGGAACCGAGGAACTAGAAATGAAAAAGGGTATCTAAATCAACATAAGATAAAGAAAATGTGAAAACATACCATTAGGATCTGTGATTCAAGAACGGCCATGTGCCAATTTCAACATGCCAAATTACATGAACAAAGAACAAAGAACAAAGTCAACACAGGTATAAATTTGAAAGAACAAGAGAGAAATGAAAAGAAGGTTGTGAAGATTAACCATTCATCCAGTTTTTAGGAGGTTGAAAGTGGTAGGCAGTCCTGTAAGGCTGCTCTCTTGGAAGTGATTGAAGATTTCTGTAAGGTTGATGGGAGACTTCAACTTCAACTCCATCACCAACCAGCAAAAAGCATAAACCAACAGCCCAAAGTATATATATCTCCATCAGTTGCAGAGCTCAGTGATGGCTACACCCTTCCCATAGTGATGCCACAGAATTAAGTTTTCAAAGCAGAAATTGAACCAGCTTCATTTTGTTTTTATATTCAACTTGCATTTTATTACTGAATATAGAGTGAGTATCTTGTATCAACTTGCATTTACTCTGGTATTCTAATTGCAACAGTGTTTTTTTAAATATATTCTTGAGTTGTAAATATTTATAAAACTATGGACCATGTGAGCATGCCACCAGGTGGTCCAGGCGCCTCTATGTAGCTCACAAGTTTTTTTTTTTTTGAGGGTGGTGTAGCTCACAAGTTATTACACTAACGTGCTTTGATTCTAATAATAAAAAGTAAAAACTCCATTAAGCTAGCAAAAAAATTCTGAGAAGTGAAAAGCACGATAGTGTAGCACAAGCAAATCGACAAAACTGAAAACACCAAGTCAGAAAGAAATGAGCTAACTATCATGGCTAGGTTCGAGTACTATACCAAAAAAAAAAAAAAAAGCGCTACGAAACCCACGTTCCGTGACAACATTTGTCTTAACAAGTTAATGATCACCACAATAAGTACTTTTAAATTGCGTTTATATAAGCGGTTGGAAAATGATATTTTGAGTTTAAAATAAGCTTTTGTAAAAAAAGCTATGAGAAGTTATGATTACAAAACAGAATTTTGAGTTTTAAAAACACTCTTTTAAGCTCCCAAAATGCCTAACAGATTTGAGCGGAACAAAGAGCGCAAAGAGCTTTGAGTGCAAGAGATAGTAACAGACTTTAACAATGGCTTCCTTATCAGTTGGTCTAAATCTCTCTCTTCTACAATCACCATCACCACCCTCTTTGAAATTATCTTTCAGCTCGGCATTGGTAAGCAGTAAGCACCCAACACAAAACCTTTTATTTCTGTTCTATTACATTCTGTTTAATTAAATAATTGAATAAAAAAAAAAAAAAAACCCATTTGTTGGTTTTTGTTCTATTACATTCTGTTATCTTAACTCATTGTCATTATCAATATTATCTCTTGATGCATTTCAAGCGCTTCAAAGTTCAAACCAACACTCATTCACAGTATTGTACCTCACAAATTCATGTGGGTTATCCCCAGAATCTGCTCTATCAGCTTCTAAATATGTTAATTTCAAAACCCCGGATAGAGCTGACTCGGTCATTAGATTTTTCAAGAACAATGGCTTATCACAATCCCAAATCTCAAAAATCATAAGAACACCTTCGGTGCTCTTTAGCAGATCCTGAGATAACCTTTTTGCCCAAGTTGGAGTTTTTATACTCTGAAGGCGTTACAAGACCTGACATTGCTGGAGTTTTATCTGGAAATCCATGCATATTGAAGTAAAGCTTAAAAAACCATAAACTCCCTTCAGTTGAAAAGCTTAAAAATTTGGTTGGTAGTGATGTCAATATTATTAGAGCTATTATTGTTAAACGGTTTTAGCCAATTCTCAGTTGTGATGTTGACAGTTATATGGCGCCAAATGTCAATCTTTTGCAAGAAAGCGGAGTGTCTGAATCACATATAGTTAATGTTATTTAAAGCTCAGCCTAGGCTATAGCAAGAAATCTGGTTAAATTTAAAGAGATGGTGGACGAAGTAAAGGACATGGGGTTGAACCCTTTGAAGATTAGTTTTTTTCAAGTTGTTACTGCAATGAAGGCAATGAGGAAATCCAAATGGGAGAGGAAGTCAATGCTTATAAGAGGTGGGGTTTGTTTGAGGAAGAGATTCTTGTTGCTTTCGGGAAGAACCCCTATTGTATTGTTGCATCTGAGGATGAGATTATGCGGGTGATGGATTTTCTTGTCAACAAGTTGGATTTGAAGTCTTTGCTTATTGTGAAACGCCTTTCACTTATTAATATGAGCTTGGAGAAGTGACTTATTCCAAGGGCTTCGGTGATTCAAGTTTTGCAATCAAAAGGTTTGGTTAGGGAGAATTTTTACTTGCCTACAGTGTTCGAGTATGTGGAGAAGTTGTTCCTGCAGAGGTTTGTTTTGATAAGAAGGAAGCTTCTGAGTTGTTGCAATTTTACAAGGAAAAAAATGGATTTACCAGAATAATCAGTGAATATATGATAAATATGAGGCAAAGAATGAGATGAAGCAGTTGTAGAGTGCTCACATTATGTGTCACTTTTACTTGTTGAGTTACTTGATCCAAATTACATTCTTTTGTATTGATCTAACTCTAAACCAAGTTCAAGGATGCATCTAGTCCAAATCACAAACTATTGCCAAGTGATTGGAGCTTGTAAGTAATAAAAGAAGGGCTTATTCATCTAGTCATCCACCCATCCCACTGAAATGTGAAAGTCATATCCTCTTACGTCAAACAGTTGAAAGCTTCGTTTGAATCTTTGGAATCAGCCATGTCTATTCATGTATTACTCATGTCAAAAGGAAAGATTATTTCAAGTTCTAAGTAAAATTCCAGGATTGACTTTATAGTTTGTCATGGGTCATAAAATTATAACCCAAGTACATTTCCCTTGGAATTCTTGGGATGGAGAACACCCTCTGTAAGCCTGATAGGAAAAAAGGAAAGGCTTAGAAGCATGAATATTACACACACATCTCAGAAATGAGTCTCACTTGCAGTTTGTATCTATTTCATAAACTTTATTGGCAATGCCTTTCTTTGTGTAAATGATGTGTATTACTAAACAGAAAGCTGTATACGTTACTCTCGTTGGCCACAGCAACACCAGAGACAACAAGAAGGATAAATGAACATAGACTCAATGGTGGGATATCAAGAAACCATAAAGCTCGAGGTGAAAAAACCTTTATCAGCTAGCGGATCTACACTCAATTGCCTTCTAGATACAAGTAAAAAACGCACCATTAAGGCCTCGATGATGTTACATCCTTCAAGTTACGTTGCCCTATACCTTAAACTTTCTTTGCCATTGATTTTGGCTCTTTTCATGCTCCAAGCATCCAATCTTGAAATTACCACACTTGAACTCCCATTGTTGAATAAATACAGGTGCATCCCTTCATCTGAAGCGAACATGGGGTAAACTCTAGTGGTGATACAAGTTCTCCCTTCCCCTCCATAACTCTCAACAATTGAGTGGTCTATCTGCAAAAGTTGAACCAATAATGTTTAATCATAAACAAAGCAATTGGAAAAAAAAATTCAATAGAAAATACTATAAACACACCAAGCTCCTTAACGAAATCTTTTCAAGGCGAGGATCGATGTCAACAAAAGCTCCAAATGTGGTTATATCGACCTCTTTTCTTAAGGAAGACCTGTAAGCATTTTAAACATTTAACATTGAGCTTAAATTGCATAAACATCAAGCCTTATTCCACTTCAAAGGGGGGAAAACATGTTAGAGATCAACCTGCTCTGATCGCTACACATCAGTACTATATATCTGCTGGGACCTCTGAATACTCGAAAAAATATTGCAGTCTGCTCTGTCAAGTCCTTTGATGCCAGAGTCAACAAACCAAATGGTCCTAATCTGCCATTACCTGATGCATTCTCTTTACCACAGAATAGTTGGGGATCAACCCCCGTAGGATCCATGAATTCAGCCTCTTCTAGTTCAGGCACCTCAAAAAATACTTCCACATCGGCCTTAATTATAAATATAAGAGAGTAGTCACAATAATGCAAGAAAAATACTTAAAAGAAAATGACTTTAAAACATGACGACAGTGTGAGAAAATAGAACTTAGTTAATCACCTGTGCAGCTGTGATACCTGAAAGTTCAAAAACTGCTCCACTTAAAAGTTTCTTTCCATGGATACTAACTTGACTGTCACGTAGAGTTTCAATTTCTTCAACTGGCCACTGTAACAATTGCTTTCCGCTTTTATCAAGCCAGACTCGCCTAGGAATTGACTGCAGACCAGTGTTCCAACACCATGAATGTTCATCAATCAGTGTATGGCTCAAGTAGATAGTAAGATTAAAAAAACTTTATGACATACTGCACTAATATATTAACAGAAGATTATTACATCCATAAGCCAATTTAAACCATTTTTTATAGTTTAAACAAGGCTACATTTGGAAATATTTTTATTAATTCAGAGTGCTCAAGGTATATGCAAAGCAAAGATGCCTCCAATTCAGCTTAAGTTTACCTGAAGTCCAGACCATCCTTTCTCAATATCATCTTCGGTGCTATCAGACTCATTCACCCAACCCCACAATATCCTCCTGTTCTTGACATTGTCAAAGAATGTCTTCGAAGCATAAAATTTTCCATAATCATACCTTAAATCCAAACTAGTACCCGTAAAGTCACTTTCAGAAATAAATCTTTCCATCTGAGAGTCATAGTTACCCAACGTGTAGTAGTCATGGGAATTGAAACTTGCCTTCATCACATGCTTTACACTTGGATTCTGAACTGAAGTGTCAACACCATTTGTGCTGTTAATAGACACAGGGTAAAAGTCTGGGCATTCCCACATTCCAGTTTCTTCAGATATATAAAGTGGATGTTGAAACTTAGTCCAGCTCACAAAATCCTCGCTTCGATATAGAATGGCCATTCCATGGTTATTAAGTTCACTTCCAATGATTACCCTCCATTTTCCATCCAGGCCCTTCCAAGCAGTTGTTGGGTCTCTGAACTCATTTACCTTGATACCATTAGGTGGAGTCATGATAGGATTTTTAGAGAATTTTACCCATTCTCTGAGGAATGGGTCAGATAAATTTTTTGGTGTGGCCAAGTTCTGGACCTGATAATTATTAGCATCAACACCAGTGTATAAGATAACAGGTGTATTCCCTGGAAGGATTGTAACAGAGCCTGACCAGCAGCTGTTGATGTCAAATGGCTCAGTCGGTTCAATGGCATGATTAAGATGAATCCAATTAATTAGATCATATGATATAGAATGTGCCCATATCATCCTATTGCCAAACACTGCACCATAGGGGTTGTATTGGTAAAACAGATGGTAAACTCCCCCATAATACATTGGCCCTGCAATAAATAAATCATAATCATTACCAAAAACATTAATGTGCGTGTTTGGACTAGCTTTTTGCTGATACTTGGTAAAAGTACCATTGTACCTAGAAAAAATTGACCTTTAGAAAACCATATATAAGCAAATAAGTTACTCGTCTTATACGAGCTTTTAGATTACAAATTGTAACATGCTAGGGTTGGTGATATAATTGTTGGAATTCATCAATGAAATCATTTAAATGAAACTACTCTAGTCTATAGGCTTTTTATCAACGAAAAACTCTTTACGACTACATCTTTAGTTTTTGTGTACTTACAATGAATCCTACATAAGGTTTATAGAATAGAGTTTTTTTTTTTTTTTTTTTAACGAGAATATAATAAAAGAACCATCCTAGACTAACCCAGAAATTAGTTTGCCTCATCTACATGCACATGGGCCTCCATCAGGTATGGGCCATAATATCTCTAATAGTTTACATAAGAATCAAGTCAAGCATTTCAGATCTATCAAAAAAAAAAAAAAAAAAAGAGAGAGAGAGAGAGAAAAAAGTCCAGCATTTCAGAAGAAACAGAATAAGTAGTACTTATTTCTCTTAATGTACAAACGTCCATAACCAGAAGCAAAAAGAGAATAAACATACTTGGGATGAATTCAAAAACTTACCATTAGGATCTGTATAATCAAAGGCACCCATTTACACACCCCTCCAATAGAACATGTAAAATAACAGAAACAGACTTAGAAACAAACAAATTAAGAAAAAGTTAGTCTGAAAAGAAATGAGCTAAAGCTTGTAAATATTCATACCATTAAGCCAGTTTTGAGGTGGCTGGAAGTGAAAAGCGGTTCTGTAAGGCTGATTCTCTGACACTATAACCCGAAGAGAATGAATATTTTGATTATATGCTTCAACTTCAATCAAACTGCTTAGGAAAACACAGCATATCCCGACAACCAAAGAGGCAGATATCTCCATGTTGCCTCAAGAAGAAGTCTCAACTGAAACCAAATTGCCTTATAGTGTATGATCATTGAGTGATATAATATTCATTATGCTTTTGGCGCTTTGTGGGACAGGTATCATACTATCAATAATACCATACATGAAAAAAGAACAATGTCGGACCCACCCAAGGAAACTTCCTGAGTCCTAAACTAGTATATAATTAATTTGAACCGTCAATCATATCTTATTTACAGTTCAAGGATTCCCTTAAAGCTTGTCAAACGATTCCATTTCATCGTTGGGATTATTTACTGGTATAAATCTAAAGGTGAACATGCATGAGTCATCTCATTTCAAATTTTAAATATAGAGAAGTATTACGCTTACAATAACTTCACAACAAATTATAGGCTGTAAGTTGTTATTGGTTCTAATTTGAATATACAACTTAAATTACTTTTTTGCCCATTCCAAACAACCAATAACAACATGTTATTTAAGATTTGTTGTGAAAGTGTTGTGTAACAACCTACTACTTACGACCATAACATTTTCACAACAAATCATAGGTGGTAATATGTAATCATGTAAACTATTAGATAATGACTTGGTCCTATTCACCGAACAAAAACAAAAAATAAAAAGGATAATGACTTGGTCAAATTTTGTTGGAAAACTGTCTCAAATTCCTACCATAGCTTAGTGGATCCTTGAAGACATTAAACTTTTTTGAGAAACTTGAAGACATTAAACTTAGTAGTGATAGTTTTGATTTTTCTCTTTCTTTTGTTAGCATACATTTACGATGTAATCGTACTTTTCTAGCCTTAGCTAACATTGCAAAAGAGAAAGAAAATGTCATTATTTAGTTAAAAGAATGCAATTCTTTTCTCTTTCCTATTGTACAACATGATTCTGTATAAATAATAAAGTTTACTATCATTTCTGCTTTAAAAAAAAAAAAAAACTACTATTTGGGTTTTCTTGGTAAAACAAAGAAAAAATTAACTTGGTTATTTTTTTAGTTAAAGTGATTTGTATTCTTTATTCAACAAGAAATTGGAATTGGAGTCTTATACATAAACATTGCTGCAAATGATTTGATTACTTTACTATGTTTGCAGATAGAATCGTATGTCTTGAAAGAAATTCAAAAAATGAGAGCCATCCATTATAAATTACCGCTATATTAGGTCATATTGATACGTTTGTAAAGTAACACCATCCACTAAGTGGTGTCATTGTTTATGTGAGGTTGCACCATATTATGGTGTGATCACCCATCACAACCATACACTAACAATAATTGAATGCTAGCCGATGGAAAAAAAGGTACTTTCACTTGGACTTGTGTAGTGCAAGGCAAAAACAAGGAGTTTTTGGTTTTCTTTTAGGTTTTTGTAAAGCATACAAATCAAGTGGAATATGTGATGTTTGATTGTTTGAATTAATGTAGCCGGGAGGGGGGGGGGGGTGATGGAGAGAGAGAAAGAGAGTAGCTAAACCAAGAGAAAAGGAAAATTTGAGGATTTTATTTTTATATAAGAAAGAGTTTTTATAGTGTAGCAACCACAAGAGGCTTGTAATATCCAGAATAAGTGAAGATTTCATGTATATTTGTTTGTGAAAACATAAACTTGAGAAGATATTGTAGCAGGTTTTATTACATTGATTTGTCCCTTCAATTGAAATGGTTTTCACACTAAACATTAGTGTGTTTTTGTGTGGTTGTTTTTTTTTTTTTTTTAAATATTATAGCATGACAATTTTAGTCAATAATATTTTTTTGGAATTGATTAAAAATTTAAAATCATCTAATTGAAATAATATTTAAAAAGGCCTATAGCGGTGTTTTTAAAACCGTTGCTATAGGCTATATTTAAAAAAGACCTATCCCGGCATTTTTAAACTGCCGCTATAGCCTGTATTTAAAGAAAAAAATATGGTTTAAAAAGCGCCGGGATAGGGTTTTGAAACCACCAAGACCTATATTGGTGCTTTTAAAAGCATTGATGTAGGTTAAGCAGACCTATTGCCACACTCATTACGCAGCATTACAAAGCTCCGGGATAGACCTTTTTGGTCAAGCTTTTTGGGACTATTCCAACGGTTTGAAAACACTGGGTTAACTCTAGTTTTTTGTAGTGTCTTAAATCAGGTAAGACTAGTCTAGTTTGTGATCCAAAAAAGTAACTTGATCAAATGGAATCTCTTGCACGTGATATATAAGTTGGAACCAACAAACAAGCTGTTAATCACTTAATCCCTCTTCCGATGTCATTAATTTGATAGCAGCCCACTGATGCTGCAAATAAGTCAAAAACAAAAGTACAGAACAATATTATTTGCAAACTATACAAAACTACAAGAGCTCGAACTCCTTCCTTAACCAATGATTACTTGATTACTTTAGACAATAAACGAGTAATAATAATTACTCTGTGGGTTCCATCCAGCTGGTGAAAGTACGTACTATATAAAGATGCATGTTCGATTTGCCAATAAAAGCAACACAAAACAAGATACTAAAACTTCACATATTGTGGACACCATAAAAGACATGAAATCAGTTCATTGTTTGATTGTAAGAGCTCTTGTGGCTTATTAATCAAAGACTTGAAATCTCTCGTGTTGCATGAATTAATGGATTATTATGATAGAATTTCAATGAAATGGTTTCAGCTTTTCATTGTTGCTTTGGCTGATATGATTTCATGCCTTTCCTTTTCACTTATTATTATGATATTCATTTTCAAGTAAAATCGTGGTTTCAATTTTCAAACGCTGCACAATAATACCGGAATAAATTTCATTTAATCAATTTTTGTAAACGGAGAAAAAAAAAACAGATCAGAGAGAGAGAAAAGATTGGAATAATTCACAAACTTATTATTAGGATGCGCACGATCAAGAGCACCAATTGGCCCGTCCGAGTCCAAGTAAGGAATGCCAAATCAACAATGCCAAGCAATAAATGTCCAGAAAGAAAGAGCAAAGAAATATATACATATATATATATATATATATATATTTCCCCTAATAAGAGTAAATGAGGATATTATTGATCTAAACCCTAGCAAAAGGGTAGATACCACTGGAAAAAATGTTCGTGTCATTTTTTTTTTAATAAACAATACCATGCATCTAAGATACACATATAGAAAAAGAAGGATGAGATAAAAGAATACATTCACACGCTAACACCAAAACTGCATATGGCAGTCGCGAAGTGTTTGTGTCATTAGTCTCAAAGCTAGTAGCAAATGAAAATATAATATAATTATTTTATAAGAATATAATATAAAATTTGTAGGCTAAATATAGTACATATGATATTTAAAAGTATTTTCTATATTTATAAATTTTATGTAATGGAACATATATATACACATATATGAATAGTAATTTAATAAAAAAATTAAATTACATAATTATAATATTATTTTATATAAATGGAGAAAATACTATTAGAATGACTTTTTTTGAACATACCATAATCAGTTGACTAATTTGAACACATTCAAGTATATATATTTTTTAAAATGTACACCTCATTCAATGAAACAAATGTAACATGTTACATTAAATTTAAATTATTTTATAAGTTTAAAATTGTAGTATTTTTTTCTTTCCAAATATATGTATAATACTTATATTATTAAAACTTGAATTTAAGATAAATTCTTTTGAATATTTATCATTTTTTTAAACTTTTTTAGGGCTCATATCTCTAATTTCTGATACCTATTTTGTTTATATTTCTTAGTCCAAAAGTAAAGAGTTTGACTCAAATAAAATTAAATTTTATACTTTTTAATCCAAAAATTAAGAAAAAATGAATTTTTAAGCCATAAACTGAAAAGACAATCTACAAAAAAAGATCAATTAAGGCTCAATTAGTTCAAAATGGAATAAACCAAAGTGGACCCAAGGATTGAATGGACTAAAGTGAATCAAATTAGACCGAAGTAGACCGAATAAACCGAAATGAACCAAATTGAACCGAATAAATTGAAATGCTACGTTGATGTGATTCAAAAGGCACGTAGCAATAATAATTCTAAAATTTAGCTTTTAGATATTATATAGATGTAATATCATCCAAAAATAAATGTCACCATTAATACCTTTCAACCTTTTTTTTTTTTTTTTGGTTAATTGCATGATAAACCAGTTACATATATTTTCCCTCCTTTTTTGCCACATTTTGATTATAAAAAAATAATGTGATTCTTGTCTAATAAGAAGAGAAATGACATCTATATCAATATTGTTGTAAAAACATGTAAAACAATAATATTTTTAATAAAACAAAAAAGGCGCACAAAACAAAAACATGGTTATTTAGGCAATCTCTCAATGATCCATTATTAACAGTAAAAACTACAATCACATCACATGCTCTCACAAATAAAAACTAATCTCTTGATCTTCTAAACGTGGTCGACAAAAATTTGTATACTATGTGTTAGTTTGGATTAGGGGTGTCCACGGGTCGGGTGGGTCGGGTTTGTGCCCAACCCGCAAACCGACCCGTAGGAGATCGGGTAGCAGAATCTCAACCCGCAACCAACCCGTTAAGAGGGTCGAGTTTTGCGAGTCGGTTCGCCGACGAGTGCCATCAGGTTCGGGTGAGGCCGAAATCCGACGAAAAACACAGAAAAACAGCCAAAATCGGCGAGATCTCGCCCGAATCGGCCAAGTTCCGGTGAGGATTTCGTTAAATTCGAGTATTTTTTTTTCCCCCAAATCATTTCGGGAATCGCTGGATCTGGTGTATCTATGCCGGATCTGATTGTTTTGGTCGCCGAAATCTGCCAAATCAAGCTAAAAACTCGTCGGAATCGCTGGAGAATTCGCCAGAATTTGGTGTCTTCGGGCGGGTCGGGTTTCACGGGTTTTGAATGATGGGACTCGAAACCGACCCGCCGGCGTCGGGTTTTGAAGCTCTGGACCCGCGGCCGACCGCCGGAGCATTCGGATTGGGTGAACGCCGGTCAGGTACAGGCGGGTTGGGCGGGTAGGTTGGACAGCCCTAGTTTGGATTGCGTTGAAATGAATTTTAGCGCGTTTGCATCTCTGTCAGTGGGTCTCGTGCACTGTTCATAGGACCCACTATTCATAGAACCCACAAGTTGTCTAATTTAGCAAAATTTTCATTAAAATTGAGTACCACGGCACTATTCACACATTTAAAAATTATTTTACTATAGTGTTTTCAGTTTTCAGCAATAAGCGGTTTCCAAACAGACTCTATGTTTACTTTCATTTTCTTTTTTAAATCTCTTTTTTGGGGGCTGTTTCTTTTAGGATTTTTTACTTTTTTTTATTTTTTTTGGATATATAAATAGTTGGGGGTGGGAAGATTTGTACCTATGAAGTTTTCATTCATTAGAAACATTAGGAAGTATCAACCAGTTGAGCTACTAGCTCTTGGCAACATCAGGAGATGCCAACAAGTTTTTATATCCTTCCAAAGCTTTATATTTTTTATGAGAAATGCTATGTCTACAACATTTTTACAACATTTTCTAAGTGGCAAGTTGTTATTAGTTGTTATTGTTGGGGCAAAAAAGTAATCTTAGTGTTAGTTTCAAATTTGAACCAATAACAACTAACCACCTGTGATTTGTTGTAAAAATGTTGTAAAATTGTTGTAGACGTAGCACCTCTCATTTTTTATTCTTATGTTTCCTAGAATTTTCAATTTCAAATCGCACTCTTAAGATCACTTCGACTCTAAAATGAGACGTATAGCCTCAAAATTATCTCGAAGCACAAATTTAGCACTAAACAAATAGCATGATAGAATCCTTTTACAGTGTATGAATTCAAATTCATGTGAAGTTTGTATTTTTTCAAAGAATCAAAACTATTTTAAAAGAAGAAGAAGATGAACTCTCGTGAATTTTTTTGGACCACTCTTAAATTTCAATAGCATACGGAGAAAAAGTAAAAGATCATGTGAGCTATCTTTGCTTAGAGCAATTAATATATATAAATCCTTTCTTCTCGTCTTCCTTTTTTTTGGCATAATCACATATAATCCTTAACCCCTTCAAAACTTTTTTTTTTTTGGTAGTCTACTTTCTTTATATAACACAATTTTAAGGTTAAAAATCACGGGTGCGCATGATAGCTAGTCATGGTAGATAAAATAAGAATTTGATGACCTGGGAGCATATATACATGTTGGTGGAGCAGAAGTCTTTTTTAAGAAACAACAATAATAATAAACAAGTTAAAAGCTGAAAATGACATATATATGAAAGAAAAATTAAACACCACCACCACCACTTGTTTTCCCTCTACAAACCCGCTGAAAATTTTGAACAAACATTATAAACAGTGTATCTTCAAAAAGAAAGTCGCATCATTGTTTTTTTTTTTCTTTTTTTGTTGTTGTTGTTGTTGTATTGGGTGGACAAGTCACATTTCTTGTACCTTGGTTGATGACATTATAGATGCGCGTGAACACAGCAAATAAATTGAATAACATGTATGTGCGTGCTTGTGGGCCGAGGACGAGGAGAGAATAACCCCACCTCAGGCAGCCAATTAGTGGGACTTGTCAGATTTCTTCTTCTTCCCCCCCTTTTTTTATTTAATTTTTTTTTAATGTTTATAAGTCAGGTCATAACCATTAAAAGGAAAAATGTCTGTTTTTTCTTCATAAGTATTATTAGGTTCAATAGGTTAAATGTTGGCAAATCATGAAAATATAAGGTAAACTAAAGGAAACAGGAGTATTTGGTTTCTCGACACTTCTCAATACACCTCTAGATCAATCAAGATTCGCATATCCAGATTTTCAGAGGTCCATTAAGCCGGCTATTTTAATACCAATTCATGCCCTACTTGCTAAACTATACAAGATCAACTCATTAAGGTCGACTAAAATAGGAGAGAGAGAGAGAGAGAGAGAGAGAGAGAGATCACTTTGCGACATATTCAAAGTCCAAACCCTAATTCTCACTAATTCATCATCATGCTGGAATTCAAGAAGGAGATCTGAATATAATATCCTTGGAGATTGGCAATCAAGGTTGAAGCCACAGAGTAATCCTAGTGGTACTGTTGCGAAGTTCAAATCTTCAAAAGGTTCTTGAAGTCAGTCAGAACTTCCAATCATGAAGCGCTAGTGAGTCATTTGTGAAACATCCAAATAATTAAAGAGTTCAAAACATTTGAAGTTATAGAAGGTTTCTGCAATAAGTTCATCTACGAGTTAGAGTCTAGGTAAAGGTTTTACGTTAAATTGTAAAAACTTCTCTTGATTATAGTGTATTACTTGTAGAGGAAGGTTTACCTCTCAGTGGTTTTTCTCTTGGATAGTTTTCCTTGAATTTTTCATTTCATTACTATTTGTTGTTTCCTTTATTTTGTTGTTCTTGCTTTCATATGATGACATGCTTGCTCGTGGTAATCAACCTATGATTATATTGAATATATAATTGGTTAATCGACTAATCATAATTGATCCGCTACATAATATACAACCGGGATCTAGAATTGCCCTCTAATGTCATTTCTTTCAATCAAATCCCAATTATTTTTATATTGGATAATAGAATTGCCAGTGTGTTTTAATAAGTATTACTGTTTACTCTAAAAAAAAATCCCAATTCTTTTTGGCTCATGAACAATAAATTGCAAAATCCCCCGTTACAAGCTATTGTTTTGATTTTTTTTTAAAGCTAAGGGTAGGACAATTTTAGTGTCATTGTGAAAATGTAAAGCAAATGTAACGGTCATGACCATTTTATTTATCTTGTGATGTGAAAGTTGGAAATTGAATTATTACGAGAACCCATATGTAACGGCCAATATGTTTGTTTGTTTGTTTTTTTTTTTTTTTTTTTGGTTGAGAAAAGTTTGAATTTTCTATGACAGGAAGAAAAAAAACACTCGTATATTAATAAGTGTTAGCCCGGATTTGTTTCTTTCCTTATTTACTTAAAAGTAAATAAGAGTAGTTATTGATTTGGTCACTTTTAAAGTTCAGAAAATTATTGAATATTTCGGAAGTATTATAACTGCGTACTCTCCTTTCTCATATGAATTGTGAGTTCCACTATAAATTTAATTAGTGAGACTCACAGTTATATGAAATGAAAGAATATGCATTTATAATATTCTGGGAGTACCCAATAATTACCTTTAAAGTTTTATCATGTCAAAATCAAACTAAAATTGGGATTTGGAAAATAGATTCCCCATTTGGGTTCAATCTTATTTTTTTTTCATATTATAAAATTACTTCAATCAGTTTTTAAAATATGTAAAAATTAATTATCAAAGTAATAAAGCTCGACGTTTTGTGTAGTTTTAGGTGGAGTAAGGGTTGAGATGTGTTGGGCTCCATTTTTCTTTTCCACTTGTGATGTGATAAATTTTTTTTTTTTTAAATGTAATATTATTGGATCACAGAGACTAGACTTCAGAGTCGTGAAGCAAGGTCAGTGGAATTGTGAAATTATGCATGCTCGTGATGTCATTGTAGATACTAGATACCCTCCTAGCGAATAGAAATCATCTTTTCCATTTTTAGGGTTCAACTTTTATATCAGTGGACTGTGGAAGTTCGAACTGTGTTTTACTTTATATTATGTTAATTGTGTGTGTCATGAGTCTAATTTTTATACTTTGATAAGTTTATAATATAAAAAAATATGTGACAAGTTATAATTATTGATAAAGTATAAAGTGGATTTTCAATTTCCCTCCTACTAACAAAAAAAATGTCAAAGTTATTATTAATTTTACAGTAAAAAAGTTGAAAACCTATGTTAACCAAATATGATTGTTGTCACTAAATAAACTTTGTAGTATCTTTGACATCGTACCAACAATATAAATCCCTAATGAAGAAATGATTATGATTATCATGCAGATCAGCTATTTGTAGTGTCTTTGACATCGCACCAACAATTAATATTAATCCCTAATGAAGTAATGATTATAATGCAGACGATATCGCTGAGAAATATGGTCGTTTTGGAGGGTAGAAATGAAAGAGAGAGAAAATATACGGCTAAACAAGATCGACCTTTAATCTTTTCTCTCTCTCTCACTCATGCAAAATAAAAAAAGTGATGATGGGTTGGGCAGCACTGGGGACCGATCGACCTACTTCTTTATTATATATTATATACTTGTGTATTTCAAAAAAGAAATGAAATAAAAATGTTAGGCTAGCTCTAGCTCTAGTTCTATATATATAATTGAAGTTTGATTAATAAAATGAAAGAATGTAAAAAAGCTACTGCATGAAAAAACTATAAAAAGAAGAATAGGTAGGAACAGTTTCCTATGAGCATGTCTGCCGGACTTCAATCACTGAACCAATCATGCTAGTGTAACTGCACAGAGTAAAGAGGTTTTGCTTTTTATCTCTTTTACCCATCATGTTAAAAGCCCATAATAATCAATCTCATATCATCACTTTGTCTCTCTGTATAGGGTCGGTATATGTGTGTTTTATCTTTGTTCTCTTTTTATTTGGTTGCTATATCTACTTTTTTTTAAGGGAAGGGAAAGGTGGTGTGTAAGTAAATTAATATTAATGCAGAAATATACTAATAATTTGATAAAGTAAACTGATAAAGGAAGAGATTTTCAGGTACTGGGAAGAGAACAAAGGAAAAGACAGAAAGTGCACGTCAGAAACACAAGTCTGTTGGCTTGGGCTGTGGTCTTGGATGGGTGGAGAGCGTCAAGGGATTCCCTTCTCATCCACATCTCTCTCTCTGTCTCTCTCTCTCACATAGACACAAAGAGTCTCTCTCTCTCTCTCTCACATAGACACATCTCCCTCTCTCTCTCACATAGACACAAAGAGTCTCTCTCTCTCTCTCCCTTTGATATTCTGCAGGGTGTATAGCAATTGATTTTGGTTTATTTGTTTATTGTTGAATCTTCTTGGTTTTAGCATCTAGCTAGCAACCCAGTTGTTGAGACATTAAGGAAAGACTAGTGGCTACAAGGTTTGGTGCTAATCTACTTATATTAGTACTATTTTCTTTGACTTGTGTCTTTCTTTCACTTCATTTTCCAAGCGTTTTGAAAAGTTAAAGAGAAGCTAAGAAAAATCATCAAGAAGAATACATAACAAGTGAAGGAAAAGAAGTGATTTAGTGGGATTAGTAAGAAGCTAAAATCGGCTACATGATATAACCATTCCTTTCTTTGTATTATCACTTCCCATATATAAGCCTTTCTGAATTAGGGTTTGCACTAAGATCTGAGGGACATCCTGTCATAGATGTGAAATCTCATACTTTGTGTCATTATTCACACAAAGTTGTTTAATTTAATAGAAAATAGAAGATGATGAATGATATGCTGATGGCTGAGAATATGTCCAATTTGACTACTGCATCTGGTGAAATAAGTGCTTCTTCAAGTACAAGAAATGAAACTACTGGCACCCTGTACTCTCAACAGTCCTCTGCTTCAACAAATCTAGCACCACCACCAAAGAGGAAGAGAAATCTTCCAGGAAATCCAGGTTTAGTTTCTTTACAAAGAGTTGGACATACATGTTTAATTATTGTCACATCTATCATCTGGGTAATAGTGATTTTGACTCAAAAGAAATTAACTTTGTCATTCAATTTTCTTGGTTTTTAAACAGACCCAGAAGCAGAAGTGATAGCTTTGTCTCCCAAAAGTCTTATGGCAACAAACAGATTCTTATGTGAGATTTGTAACAAAGGGTTTCAAAGAGATCAAAACCTTCAGCTTCACAGAAGAGGGCATAATTTACCATGGAAATTAAAGCAAAGGACAAGCAAAGAGGTGAGGAAGAAGGTGTATATATGCCCAGAACCAACATGTGTGCATCATGACCCTTCAAGGGCTCTTGGGGACCTCACAGGGATCAAGAAGCACTTTTGCAGGAAGCACGGTGAAAAGAAGTGGAAGTGTGAAAAGTGCTCAAAGCGTTATGCAGTTCAATCAGATTGGAAAGCTCACTCCAAGATTTGTGGCACTAAAGAGTATAGATGTGATTGCGGAACCCTTTTCTCTAGGTAAGACTAAGAGCAACGTATATAGAATTATCATGAGAAAAGCAATTAAGACTTCAAGAAAAGTTCAGGTTTTTTACCCCCACAAAAAAAAAAAAAAAAAAAAAAAATCTTTACTCCATAATTGAATAAAATAAGTCTTTAATTTGATGCTCTCAATGTGCTTCTTCTGGTGTTTATTTTGTTTCTAACAAGTGGGTTGGGGATTTAAACCCTAATCTTTCTTATTTATAAAATTAAACAATATCGTTAAGTTATAAGACTTTTGACACGCTTGTGTCATCCGTACTATATTGTATGTAAGTGGGGTTAGTAGAGGAAGAAAATGGATTTATATAATAGCTGCAATCTCATGCATGTTCTTTTTGTTAGCATTCAAACATTCACCAAAGCGACCTTATGCAGCACAGAGAGAAAGAGAGGGAGCAGATTGGGTGAAACCTTTTTAAGTTCTAAGCTACTGTAAAAGTGGCTACATTAGGAACCTTTACTGCTTAGAACTGCATCAATGTTTTATTTCCTTAGAAAGAAAATAAAAATAAAAGACATACAAAAAGGTGACATGTGAGAGAGAGAGAGTACTTCAAGTCTTCAACACTACTGTTTATTCTGTATATTTTACTGGTCGCTGTTTTTGTTTTTTCTGCTTGTTTTAATGGTTACAGGAGGGACAGTTTCATCACTCACAGAGCTTTCTGTGATGCGTTAGCACAAGAGAGTGCCAGAGCAATCACAGCAACAACAAACCCACTTCTGTCCTCACAAACCCCACTCCATAGCCATGGCATTCAAGCAGCACTTCAACTCAAAAGAGAACAAGAAGTACTAAATCTTCCATCAGAAATTCCACCTTGGTTAACTTGTCCTACACCATCAGCCGCTGGACCAGCAGAGCCCCCATCTTTAAATCTTTCATCCTCACATTTATTCTCAACAAATCTAGACCCACCTCTAGTACTCCACCATGAAAACCCCACCTCAAACCCTAAACCTAATTCAACTACACTTCCTCCATTTCACCCCACAGCAGCTTCCCCACACATGTCTGCAACTGCTTTATTGCAAAAAGCAGCTCAAATGGGTGCAACAATGAGCCACCCATCACCATCACAGTCCATGCTTAGACCTGGTCACCACTACCAGGCTCACATGTCTGACACTCATACTGGGTTCAGTCCCACATCGATAACCTCATCTAAAGCAGTTTCTGGTTTAGGTCTGTCTTCGCGTGAAGAAATAGGAAGTGGGTTTGCTCATAGCTTGGTTTCTTTTGAGAATAAAGCTGCTGCAAATACTGTCCCCACTGGATTCATGCAGCAGCAACAATCTCCTTCTCTTCTTCATGACATGATGAGTTCTTCTTTGCCTTCTTCAAGTGGGTTTGAAGGTTCTTCCTTTCAAGAGGCTTTCAATGGGACTGGCAACAATAATCATAGAGGTGGCAATGAGGGAATGACAAGAGACTTTTTGGGTCTTAGAGCTTTCTCTCATAAAGATTTTATAAACATGGCCGCTGGGTTTGAACAAATGAATGGTACTTCTTCAAGATCATATGGTCAGTACAATCGGAACCAAGCACCTTGGCAAGGTTAGCTTCTGGCTGACCATCCTTAATTTCTTTTCTTTCTTCCTTGTGCTTCAGAGAACTTTGTAGCTACATTTTCGATTAGTCCCCACCTAAGGCCCGAAAGAAAAAAAGAGCATATACAGCCTAGCCATTCTAAAGAGTTCTTGAGCATATGGATACCTCTGATTTTGCAGGTCAAGGTTTGGTTGCTTTGATCATCAATTGTTTATTATTGTAATTCGTTATATGTTTTTAATTATAAATAAACAAATATATATGCAACTGCAAATGGGAGACTTAATCATTAAATTATCCCTTAATCCAGAGAATGTGGAAAGTAATATATTTTTCTTTGTAATTGGCTAGCTCCATAGTCATGGCAAACTGCCTGCTGATCATTTTCTCACCACTAATTTCTCTTTTCGGATCATTAATATATTATAGTTTAAATGACACCTTTTTTCTAACTAAAAGAAGTGAAGAGTAAGGTAATGGGTTCAAATTTTATTTGGTGTATGTATAGCTTATCAATAAATTTTTTTTTTTTCCAATTACCAGATTTATGCGCATCAAGTCCCTTTTGTTTTTAAATTGAGTGTTGGATTTATTTAACATGAGAAAAAAAAATAAAAATATTTTGGACTGCTTTTATCTCTAGAATTTTCACACATTGATGTGGACCATCCCAAATTAATTTCTAAATTGTATTTAAGAAAATATTTAAATTAAAACCAATTTTCAAAGCTTAATTAATTATCCCTCAAAAAAATCTTAATTAAAGGATTGTGTGACATTAATTATTTTAATTTTTTTAAGGGTAAGTTAAATTTGTTGGTATGCTATAAGAATAACATAGATTTTGGTACGATATCATTACAATATTAGGCCTCTCTCTCATACTCAAAAAATGCATTTTTCAGTGTTGTTAAATCCCAAAATCCACTTGGGGAAGGGGAGATGAATAAAATGGAATAGCATAAAATTAGATTTTTTTTATAAGTAGTCTGGAACCCTCCTCCTCAAGAGGGATGGGTCGAGTGAAGGCTCCTATCCCATCTCAACTCCTTTTATCAGGGTGCGTCGATAGGTTAGGACTTGATTTTATCGATCGCTCTCTACTATTTAAACTGGTCATTCAACATTTAATACAAGGGGATTGTCAGTAGGCAGAAGTAATTATGCAGAGGTGACAACTTGCTTCTCCAAGATGCTATCTAAGGATTGAAAAGTATTAGGTTAAGATTACCTGCTAATCTTCCTTGGTCATTGCATTACTTGGGACAATTTGAGTGCTAACTAGGATAATCCTTACGATTTTCCTCTGATTGGGAGGAGTTCAAATTCATTGGGCCCTTTTTTACATGTTTATTCATGGTTGTTAGACTGACACCCCAAAGTTATGAAGGAATTTATATTTTATTACATATACTTCTAAGCATTTGTTTCTAAATTTAAAATAACTAAAAAATTTAAAAGAAAATTCTAAGCATTCCTTCCAAAAGTGGAGATAACACTCATTATTTTAATGAAATAGAAATAAAATTAATAACGATTTTATCCATATATTGAAGAAAAAAAAAACAAATAAAAGGTGAAGAGTATAATAGTAAAATTATATATATATATATATAATATATATACATATCTATCCTTTCCATTTATTCTTTAATAAATTAAACTCCCAAACACACACAATGCATCATATATATACCATTTCATTCTTTTTAATGATCTTTCATTACATTTCTTTTTTCCATTTTTTTTTTTAATTTTAAATTCGTTCAAACATAATGTAAAGCAAAAGAAGACCCGCACTAAGACATTCCAAAAGAAATGGATAAAAGTAGTTCCTAACCAAAACCTAGAGCATTTTTTACATCCCAAAAGAGTAGCTAGGAAAGCAAAATACAAAATAAGAGACTCAGCCATATACTAACATAAAGTCTTTAGTCTAAAAATTATTCTTACAGGTCGCGCGAGAGCTTAGTTATCATTTATCAATCGGCAATTGTGGAGGATCTCAAAATTCTCTTTCCCCTAAACCCAATCCTCTTTGCAGTCTTTCCCTTGACTTGGAGTCTTTCCAACAAGATCTCTATTCTCTACTCGGTTGAATGGAAGTATGGAACCCACTAGAATAAGTCTTTTACCTCATTGTCTTTAATGGAAAATCTTCTCCTCTTGCTACGAATTCATAAACATATTGGTTTCTTGTAAAAATGAGGCCCCCAAATTTTCCAATTGCCTTGTTCTTCACGATTATTATGAATAGTTAATTATTTGATATTATTCACACGCATGAAATCCAGTTTTATTAAGTACATTCTTTTATATTGATTTGAGCCTCAAATTTCCACTTGAATCATTTCATTTTTATCAAAACTATGAAAACATATCGATTTCGTTAGTTGCTATGACTTTACTTAGTCTAACAACATGCCTTAGCAGTTTTGATGATTCTATCACCTCTTACGTACATGCATAACAAAGGCTTTTTTCTGATTACCGGGATTACACCATTTAGCTTAAGATTTAGGTTTACCATTGAACTACAATTTTTTTTTTATAGCATTTGGTACATATTTTAATTATTGTTGAAAGGGAGAAATTTGAGGATTTTGACCCTAAGAAACCTGCAGGACCAAAAAAATAAAGGGGAACCCAAGTGCCCAACTAATTAAAGGTATCGTGAATCATATGATATTGACTCTAATTATGGATTTTATTTAGGATTTGGATTTCTTTAGTCTATGTGTTGTCTATTTCCAAAGTTGGATGGTGCAAGAGAAAGGTTCGAGAATAGTGCAGATCAGACGTGTATGTTTGCATAGTTTGGGCAGCTATTGTATGTAACACAAAAAGGAGATGCTATTTGACACCTTAATGGGTACAAGTGGTTTTAATTCCAAGGAGGTGGATAATCGAAAAGTGGAGAAAAAAAAAATTCCATTGAAAATGAAACTCAAAAAAAAAAAAAAAAAAAGGATATGTTTGTTAATTTCTTCTTCTTCTTCTTTTTTTAATAAAAAAAGTGGACAAGTTCTCTTCTACTTCTTCTTCTATTTTATTTTTTTTTATTTTTCAAATTTAGGTTGGTTAACAAACGCCAACTAAGTTCCTTTTCATGGCTGCTCTCATGGTACGTTATTGCTAATAGGGACTTTTTATTTCTTATTTTAATGGTCATGCTTCGAACCCAACTACATGAAGAAGGCACTTAATAATTCACTTTGTTTTCCATCAAAATAAAAATAAAAATAATTCACTTTATAAGGATTAATCACTGAAAGTCCAGACCTATATTCTCCCAAAAATAACTCAATAGCTAATAATTTATCAATGGTCATTATATCAATAGTTAAAATCTTAAGATAAAGTCACTTTACAATTGAAAAGAAAAATCCACAAATTTAAAAAAAATATCAAGTTACTAAAATGTTTAACATTTAATGATTCAATCCTAAATTCTACTCACTCACCATCCCAACGAGATTACAATATGCTTGTTATTCCTCCTAAGGAGAAATTAAACAAGAAAAAAGTGAGCTTGGCAATTCAAGAAATAACAGTAACCTTAACTCGTTGGATCAAACATATTTAAAATTAAATAATAATAAAAAGGAAATTTTGATTTTTCTATTTAAACAACCTATTAAAATCATTTAAACAATAGATTTCATAATGATAAATAAAAATCTATTTACCATTAACTACCCAGGAGTGAGCATTGCAGTAATATGAAATCATAAACAATGGTAAAATAGATGATAAAGAAAAAAAAGCAAAATAGATATATTCAAAATAAGTTAAAATAAAGTATGGAATATGGAAACAGAAACTAGTAAAATCTTACTTGAATAAAACTGTTGTCTTTGATTAAAACTGAAAACTTCTGTCTTTGTTACAAGCTTGAAAATAAAATATTGTCTGAAGAGTTACAAGATTACAAAATAAAATCTATCTTTGAAATTGAAAGGTTACAAGATTTTGTCTAAAGAGAAGGGTTACAGGATTACAAGGAAGGAAGGATTACAAGAGTCTTTATAGGGGAGAGAGAGCTATCTTGGACCTAAACTTTGAACCTCTATTTTGAACCTAAAAATTGGACCTGTCTTTTGTCTTCGGAGTCTGTCTTTTTATAGATAGAATGAACCATAGTTAGTCTTCAAAAGTAACCTGAGTTAGTAAAGTTAACTCAAGTTAATTTGTCGGTGGAAACTTGTAGGATATTGTGGAAATTACTATTGATGAGCAATAGTCTGTTTGGGAATCTAACTGGTCTCTTTTCACGCATGCTAGTGAATAGTAGTGACTTGTGAACATTTGGCTGTATTTGTCTGGATTGTCTTGGATTTTTTCTGGAAGTTATTCACGCGTGTAGGTGAATAGTGATCTGTCGCAGGTGAATAGTGATCTGTCATAAGTGAATAGTGATCCATCACAAGTGAATAATGATTTGTTACAGTTGTCTGTCCGGAAAAGTATTCTGTCTGATGGTAGCTATAGTAGCTATTCTGTAATTATGTCTGTTAGTCGAGCCTTTCTAATCACCACCTAAATACATTGTCATTGCTAACCTTGTATTCTAAAGGGATGTTGCCTCTATTGAGGCGCCTTCATGCTCTGTCTAAAATCTTCATTGAAGAATTCTATTTTAGCAAAATTCGGTCTGAGATTTTAGCCTTAGGATGGCTATCTTGCTTGCCAGGCAATTGACCGTTAATATTAAAATTAACAAATTAATATAGTGCAAGTACGCCGTAGCTAAAGGCCTTCATGCAACTGGTGATCAAAATTGGGCATTGTAGTTTCAAATACTTCTGAGGGAGTTTATTCAAAGGGTTCTATTAGAAAGTTGTCTATTTCTGAGAGGGACTCAAATATTTCTAAGAAGGACTTTGTTAAATTGAGTAAAATCTTAGCATAAAATCTTTCTGAAAACAAACTTTAAATAAGTTTTTTGAAAACAAACTTTAAATAAATAATATGTATATACTTAAGTGCTACTAGGTAGAACTTATAGTATCATCTGCCTTTGGATTTGTAGTAATCTCATCATTGTCTATTATTGGCTCATCAGTATTTATGTCCTTAAATATTGAGATTTCTTTCAGCAAATGTATATTCTTAGGGATTGGAGGTAAGATGAACTTAAAAAATACGTCTGTTTCCAAAATATTAGTACATATTCCATTGTCAGTCGTGGAAAAATGATAAAGTAAAGCCAAAAAAGGATTTTCTAAAATAACTTTAGAGGATAACTTGTCTGCTAAAAAGAAAGGTGTTATAAAATAAGAGATGCTACGTCCACAACATTTTCACAACAAATCACAGGTGGTTAGTTGTTATTGGTTTAAATTTGAACCTAACACAAAAATTTCTTTTTTGCCCCAATAATAACAACTAGTAACAACCTGCCACTTAGAATTTGCTGTAAAAATATTGTGAAAATGTTCTGAAAATATTGTGGACATATCATTTCTCTTCTGAAATTGATTCCATTATTATATATGATGGTGTATAAAAAATGCTAAGCTGATTTCTCGTCCATATGGCCGTCCATAACAAAGTACACGATGGAGTGCTGTTACACTCGTCCTTCACTAACCATCCCCTTACACTCGTCCAATATTCATTTGTCCAAGGGAGGATGTACGAGTAGTGAACCTCGTCCGTCCACAGTGATGGATGAGTAAAGTTCACCAAGAGTCATAATACTCTTCCAAAAATCAAACGTTATATTGTTTGTATCAAATTATCTATTTATTGTTGAACACCGGTTCTGATGAGATAACTCCTATGACAGTTGTGGAAGTTATCCTCTGAATTCTCCAAACACTACGACGATAGGAAAAATAACTGCCAAGACCAACGCTATATAAGGACCCTTCTACACAAAGGTAAAGAAAGACTGGACATTTCCTAGAAAAATTGGTGAAGTCTTTGAAGTGCGTTCTTTTCTACTTCAATTCACTAACTTTACCATCGGAGGATTTTTGGCCGGCCTCCACCGGTCTCCTCTGACTTCTTGTTCATTATTTTCAGGATTTTGCCCATTGATCATTAACGCCCGGAAATTTTAGCCCACTGATTCACTGACATCATCAATATATATATATATATATATATGTCTTTGTCAATTTATTACTTATTTTAAGTTTATCACCATCAGCCTGAGTTAATCTGTCTGTTGTTGATTCATAATATTTGAAAGGTATTAATCCTTCTTGTATACAATTCATGTTAGCACCTGAATCAACAAGTGCAACAACTGTTAACGAGAATTCTTTATGAACAATCAGAGTTATTTCAGTATACTATTTCGGGAATATCATTCTATCAATTATATTTAAAAATTCATCTTTATAAGAACTTTTATCAATATAATCATGTTTGTTGGGGATAGGGGAATCTGTCGAAGGTTTATTACAATATTTAATTCTGTCCTTTATACTAATTACTTGTGCGGCTATTTGCTCAACCATGTCTTTTAAAAGGAAATTTTCTGATGTTAATTCTTTCAGTTCTTTTCTTAGATTATTAATATCTGTCTGTAAATCTGTCACTGTTACATGTTTACAAGGTTTAAATTTGTCAGTAATTTCTGTAAAATTATAGATTGACTTATAATCTTTCAAGTCAATTTCAAATCTATCAGTTTAAGTTAAAGATTCTTTTAGTTTAGATAAATAATCTTTTTTGGACTGTAAATCCGGAAGTCTGTCTATTAAATCCATTATTATATCTTCTTATTTTGTTAAAACATTTATTTTTAGTTTTCTTCTACAATAACAATTGTCAAGATTATTGCAGTTAAATAATTTAACCTTTTCACTATTTGATGATATTTCTGTTGATGATGATGAAGCAATATCACAATTATCTGGTGAATTTCATTGTCTAATTCATCACTATCTGTCAATATATTTATCAATTTATCCTTTAACTTTTCTAATATGTCAAGTTTATTTATCCTTTTTTGAAAGTTACAGTATTTACTAGTGTGTCCCTTTTTACCACATTTGAAGCAAATAATGTCATTTTCCTTACGTCTATCATATTTCTTTCTTTTGGACTTTTCTTTCTTTTCTTTAGACCTACTTTTATTATATCTTCTATTATTGTTGTTGTATCTATCATCTTTCTTTTCTTTCCTTCTTTTCCTAGAGGGAGCAATTAACGGATCAAAGCCATATTATTCACAAAAAGTTTCTAGCTCCTTTTTAGCATATCTTTTTTGTTTCTTTATTTGATTTTTTAGCCTTAAATCATTACACAACCATAGACCTGTTTTATTGATTGAGGATATTATGTCACCATATGTTAAGCTATGATAGTCTATAGTTCCATCATTATTAGCTATATCGAGTCTAACTTTTTGAGTAAAGAAACAAGGTAAACCGGCAATAAATTTTTCTTTCTAGTAGGATTTTTAACAGTCATTTCTACTTAAAACTTTTGAAATAAAAACATCCTTATACCATCTAAAGTTTGAAAGTTGTGGACATCTTAAATTAATTAAAACATCTGAAACTCTTTCTTTATATTGATTAGAATCTCCAACAAAATGTTTAGTTATGGTAAAAATTAAAGTATTAACTGCATCTTGTGAAGGTTGTCTATCTGTCATTATATCACTTCCATCTATTTCTCTTTTAACAGCTGTCAATATTTGATTTCTATCATCACTGTTTAAATAGTGATCCCACCAGCCTTTCAATTGGCTAGTAAAACCGGTGACAATTAAATGGGCTATCTGGTGGTTTGATTTTCCATGATTCTTATAAACATTAGTGAGCAAAGTCATTTCATGTAAAAGATTTATTATTTCATATTCTGACATTCCATCAATATTCCACTCATATATTAAATCTGGCGAATTTGATGAATTAACAAAAGTATGTCTTTCTTCAAATTGTAAATCAGGGAGAGTAGGTTTAGGATACCAATTCTTTTTGGGGTATATTTCTTCAATCCTTCTTTTTTTGCGATCTTGTGATGAAGATGCTAGAGTTAATTTATTAATTTGTAATTTATCTGTAAATTGTGATTCCAAATTATCTATGTTTGATGAAGCTGTCAAATTTGTCAATTGATTGTTTTCTGATTCTTCATCCTCCGAAGACTCAGTTCTTCCTATTGTATTTAACATCATATTTTTGTTTTTTAGTGGCTCAATGTCTTTTTGTGATTCTAGTTTCATTAAGTCTAACTTTTTATTTATTTCATTAAGTAGATCATCAGTTTTCTCTATCATAGGTCTCTTTAAAGGTGATTTAAGGTGAGAAGGTATTTCAAGAGATAAACAAAGGGGTATTAGACTTATTTTCCTTTTTTATAGAGGTGGAAGGGGGTGTTATTCTATCTTCTATATCTTGTATTTTTTGACCAATTGTTTTTAGATAGATGTTAGTGTAATTATTCTTTTGAATTATGTTGTCTAGGTTCTTATTATCATCACTTTGACTAGGTCTTTTGATAGGAGTAGCCAACACCTGGACTCCACTACTTTGATTCAATATAATTGACTCAAATGGTGGATAAGTTTGGTACACCTTCTCATGATTTTCTGTCTTCGTCCAAGATAATGTTTTCTCGATTACAGTTATCTTTTTATTATGATAGTCCAAAATATCAAAGAAACTAAAGTGTGTCTACAAGTCTGTCACCATCTCATAATATTTAGTTCTTAAATTATTCCATTCTTGTTCATTATATTCTTCGAAAAATTGGTTTTTTCTATCAGTGTTTTTAGGTTTTAAGTAGTCATGTTTTAGTAATTCTTTATCTAAAATAAATTCCTTAGATAAAACATTAATTTGTCTACCATGATCTGTAAATCCTAATATGTCTGTTTGGGTAGGAGAATCAGGTTGAGGTTGGGGCTTATAAAGGGCTTGGTGAACATTAGGGGTCGGGTGTATAGTTTATGCCGGAAAATAAGCTGTCTCTGTATGGACTGGGGTCCTTTTGGTATTTATAGGAGGAAGGTGTATTTCTGGAGGAAGATTTTAAGGAGGTAAAGGTCTAGAATCAAAGAAAGATGTCCTAGAGGAGAATGAGCTTCTAGGGGTAAGCATCATAGGAGTCTTTCTGCCTGAGGAACTATTAGGCCTAATAAGGCTATCACTTTGTCTGTCATTATTATTGAAAGAAATAATAACTGTATTGTTTGTCTTCTGGGCTATGAAATCTGGTTCTGTGTTTTCTATCTTTGGTGTGGGAGCAATGGCCTGTAGTTGCCATCGTTCAGGAAAGTTTATGTCTTTCCATTGTATCTGTTGGGGTACACAAAGTCTACTCTAGTAAGTTCTTTCAATAGTTTTTATAGTGTAGTCTGTCATGGAGGATAATTTAGAAAAAGAAGTCTGTGTGTAGATTTTATCAGTTCTTTCTGTCGGTATATTTTCATTCTAACAAATTCTTGTCTATATCTTTCATGCTATATTCCTCAGAATTAACTATTCTATCATTTTCCATGTTCAAATTAGTGTGTGCCTGACCTAAGTATGACCTAGCAACAGATGATGAGCGATTAAACATATTCATTCTATTTCCAAGCAATTAATAATTACTGGCGGAACTATTACTAACCACTGATATCCTTGCTATTGGGACCACCTTCTAAGGAAACTCCATTGTGGGACCACCTCCTCAGGAAACTCCAAATAACGCCTATTCGTCGGCTAACAAAAAATGGGCTAACCAACGTGAAACTATGGTTTGCCAATGAGTCTTGAGGCTGACCAACACTATGAAGGAGCAAGTAGTGGCTATGTAGTAATATATGTTCCTAATAACTTCTTAATTGCAAAGAAATAAAACTCATACATCTACTGATAAATTAAGAAATTATTCACACTCAATTGACTTTAATAGTTTAATCCTTCTAAACATGAAAATTCCTCAAACTCCAAAACTCTAGAGTATCAAAATATGATATATATTAGAAGTGATTTCTTACATAAAGGATGCCTTGATTAATCTTGGCTTCAAAGTTTCAAATTTAATTTTCTCCCGTTTGCAAAGTTTGTTTTTGTTGAATGTGCAACTTCTAAGGAGGGTCATCTCAAGAATTAAATAATCTTATATATTAGGGTTTTCAAAAGTTTAAAATTTATTCCTTGACTCCAATTGAACAACTAATGAAAATTTTAACCCAAAGATATTAAACGTTTTTGTTGGGTACACATTAAACTTTCAACAAGAGTATTAATTAGCCCCTAGCTTCTAAACTATTAGAAAATTATGAAAAGTGTTGTATATCAGTATGTCAATAGCTGTATAACAGTATAACGACACCCTTAACCTAGTTAGAATTGGCTAAACTTCGTTAGAATACAAGAAAATACAGTAAATAAAACACCTATAGCACCTAGTATTCTAACATGCACATTACATAGATAGTTCAGTCTTGGGTAAGTCAAGATAGTTGGTCTACTAGATTGGTCATACACTCATATGTAACCTCGAACTTTGGACATGGTTAATTATATACTGGCACTGAGACATAGCCAGGGACCTTTGAGGATGGGTTGCGCTGGCAAGAGGCTTGAGAGACCAAAAACTGTAGCTTGGATATTTTTATGCCTAAAGTTGTATTCTTCTTTTTATTAAGCTTACAATAAAACGGAATATCACAACACATTGATCCCACTCCCCCACTCACATATTTCGTCAAATATAGAAAGTTTTCCAAGAAGTAATTCATCTTGTATAGACTACTGCTTGATCCATATTTTATGTATAGTTTGTTATAATGAACTTATCCATTATTACGAAAGGAGTCCTTCCTCTTCTCACATGAGTGTGGACCTCACAGAAGGTTCCATATAAAGGCCCACACTTATTGTGAGAGGAGGGAAGACTCTTCCCATAGGAGTGAATAATGCATGCAAGTATAGCCTTTAGGTGTGTTCTATTCTCTCCAGGATGTGTTGGTGGGTTCTAATTTGTAATCACCTTTCTTGGCAAGATGGACCAGACTTAAACATTAGGCTTGGTCACAATTTTGTTTCAAACCTAAGTTGGTGCTTCAAAGCTCATCTAAATTATATAAAGGGTTATGACTTATAAACTAAAAAATCAATGAGATAAGCAAAAGTTAATTTGGTTGAGTGTGTATCAATTAACTCAATTGATAAAATCTCTTGTCAAATAAGGGACCAAGATTTGAGATTCCCACTTATACTAAAAAAAAAACTTTATTAATGTTTTGGCTTGATGTTGAGCACAATCATTATGAAGATAGTGTTATAGATCCTACTTATACCAAAAAAAATTAACTTTATTCATGCCTTGACCTAATGATAAAACACAATCATTACAAAAACAATATCATATGGTCAAATCATATCGTAGTTATAAAATAAAAAGTTGCTAAATAGGGTCAAGTTCTAGCCCGATTGGCACCTACCCTTTGTTAATCTTCATGTCATAGGGTAGACTCTCCTTAGTCCTTCACCCCACCACGCCCACCCCCACCCCCCACCACCACACATACACACACCAAAAGAAAAAAAAAAAGAAAAAAGAAAAAAGAAAGAGAGGTTAATTGGGCCAGATAGAGTCATATTTGTTTTCAAAGGATTGAACCCTAGTTGGGCCGGACAATTTACCCAAATGCATTTTTTTTTTTTTAAGAAGTACATGCAAAATTCCAATTTCTAAGTACCCTTACCCAAAAAAAAAAAAAAGGAAGTAGGAAATAAACAAGACTCGAGAAGCCCATAAAAGCCCTGGCCCTAAACAAGTAAAAGGAGATCCATTAAAAGCATTTGAAGCAATGATGATTTTTTTTTTGGTCTTATAAAATATATGGGCTTCATGGCTACGCAAGGGCATGATTGGTTGATGGGAATGGGTCCAAATCCAAGTCAAAACATAAACATATGTGTTACAAATCCTTATAGCCACCAGGGGGCAGGGGCAATATTGACATTTCACAAACTCCCACAACTTTTGTCAGCACACATGTTTCAATTTGGAACTCAGAAAACAGCATCGCACGGTCGGTCTCCACTCTTCCCACATCGTTCGAGCAATCCTCATACCTCTCTCTCTCTCTCTCTCTCTCTCATCTCATCTCATCTCATTCTCATTTTCTTTCTAACCAAACAGAAAAAATTACACACCTCAGAGAAACCTTATATAGAGAGAGAGAGAAAAAAAAAATTAGTAAGACCCTTTTGGTCTCTGAATAAGATATGGCTTTGAGGAGCCTCCTCACTCAGGTTGGTTGAATCTTTCACTCAAAATTTTTTATTTTGTTATTATTTTTTAAAATATTTTTAAGACTTTTTGTTTTGGGTTGGATTATCAAATAAAATTCCTTTTTCTTTTCTGGATTTTGGAAACCCTAATTTCAATATTGGGTTGTTGATACTTGTCTAATATTTATATAATATTTAATGTTTGTGGATCTATCACTGTTTTTGTGATTGCACCAATGGAACATAAATCAAATACACTGGGAATCGATTCAGGAGGTCTATTGTCTGTTTTGATAGCTTGGAATATGTAGAAAATTTTGAATTTTTGAGTGTTATATATCATAAAATATGATGAAAGAAGAGAAGGAAGGCCTTTTGGTTCTGATATCACAACTGGGTTTTGTTCAAAATTTCCAAAGGCGAAGTCTTTTTTGGGGGTGGGCATCTTTCTGTTAAATTGCACTATTTGGAGGTTTTTTTTTTTTTTTTTTTTCCAGTTACAGTGTTCTGGGTATGGTTTATTTGGCTTTACAATTAATGGTTGTGTTCTGAATTACATTTATGAAGAGTTATGAGCTTGTTGCAGCAGTTTTTATTCGAATTCTTTTAAGTTATGTTACTTGTTTTGTGCCTGAGTAGATTTCTCAGTTCACTTTCAGCTTGCTTATTTTTTACAAAGCAATGGCACTGTGTGGTTAGCATCTTACAAGTACTCTTTTGTCACATCTAGTGTGTGTGTGTGTATATATATATATATATAAAAGTGATGGGGTGAGGAGAACTTTGATATAATTCTGCACTATTACTTAAGTGAAGGTGACCTTTTTTTCGTTTTCTTTTTCAAATCTCCATTTATGTGTTGTACATGGGTTGAAACGATTTCCATTCTCAATCCCTTGAAATTCCAAGTTCTCAACAGTAGTGTGTTACAAGTTACAACTCATTGGTATCACTTGGTCTATTAAACTTAATGTTCTTTATGCTACAGGTTTCAAGGCATCAAAGGGAGTTGGGACAATTCAAAAATTTGTTTGTCAGGACTTATATACCTTTCAATAAGTTTGGAGGTGGTGTAGGTATGTGTAATTTGGGATTAAGGCTTTGTTTGTCGTTGTTGTTGTTGTAATGTAATTTTTAATACAAGTCAAGTGTATTCTCTTTGGTTATGTTTCAAGTACTTGATCTAATCTTGATGTTTACCTTTTGTGCAGGGAATAGACTTTTACGTGCTCAAGAGAGGTTCCAATCAAGCTATGTTGGCAGTTTGGCTCGCAGAGTACGTGATGTAGATGAAGCTAGCGAAGTTGCTCATCTTAAAGAACTTTACCATCGAAACGATCCTGAAGCAGTAATAAGACTATTTGAAAGTCAACCATCACTACATTCTAACTCTACAGCTCTTTCAGAATATGTTAAAGCATTAGTCAAGGTTGACCGGCTGGATGAAAGCGAGTTACTCAAGACATTGCAGAGAGGTAGGTATAGGAGCCGAGGTGTGCATTCCATTCACTCAAATGTTAGATGCTTGAGTTTTGAAAGTTGTTCACTCTTTTAGAGGAATCTTTAAAATAGTTTGTAAATTGATTTTCTTCTATATCGCCAATAAGCTGTTATGGGTTCTGTTTATTTAACACTCTCACTCTCTGTTTTAATCTTATCATTTTCAATTGATGATAAAATGTGTCTTCAAAATTGCAGGTATTGTAAACTCAGGAAGGGAAGAAGAAAGTATTGGTGGCCTTTCTGCTTTAAGGAACGTGGGAAAAGCTACTAAAGATGGTGTTCTTGGTACTGCAAGTGCTCCTATTCATATGGTAGCTTCAGAAGGAGGGCATTTCAAAGAGCAGTTGTGGCGTACGATTCGCACTATTGCACTTGCCTTTCTCCTGATATCTGGTGTAGGAGCACTCATTGAGGATAGAGGAATTAGTAAAGGTATTACTATGTATTGATACTTCAGGTGCTCCATTATTTTGTTTTAAATATGTTGAGAATATTATGGAAAGCTTTTCCTATGTTTGTTTCCACTTTTCAGGACTTGGTCTGCATGAAGAAGTGCAACCTAGCATGGAATCTAACACAAAATTCAATGATGTAAAAGGTGTTGATGAGGCAAAGTCAGAGCTGGAAGAAATTGTTCACTATCTTCGTGATCCTAAGGTAAATGCATTTTTGAAATATGGATACATGTTTTATGTCTCTTCCCTTTGCACACCTCTTTTGTGACACAAATACTTTAAAATATGTGCATGTATATGTTTAAGACAGACTTCATGTAAGTATGGATATGATATATGCGTTGGACCTGCAAATTGTTCATTATCTAACCATCAGGCTTTTCCAACTTAGGAAGAGATAAAAACATGTTTTGTTTACTGAAGTCTTCCCTACTTTATTATTTGATTGCTTTTCTGTTTCATTTTTTGGTGTGATTGAAATACTATTGGTGTGTAATCAGTGTTAAATTTGCATTCAAGTCCATGTGATATAGTTATTGTTCCTTTGCATGCTTACTTTAATATATCTCAAGGTTTCGAAACTAGTTAGGGCTTATTTGGAAATGGTCTTTGAGAAGTTAGGGAAAAAAAATCCTGAGTTCTCTGTTTGGGTAGGTGTTCTTTGTATTCAGTTTTTTGAACTGTGACTCAAAATGATTGTTTTTAGGAACACAGAATTTGTTTTTCCTATAAACAGTTTCTGTATTTAGTTAAGGGGGTAAAAAACCATTGAAAACATCGTAAAACACAACCAAAATGGCTCTTAATTGCTTCCTTTTTCATCACTTATTCCGATAAGGTGATTCTGTTGTTTTATTGGAATCAAATGTACTGAATGACATGGAACCTGACTCTGTTCTAGTCCATGATTTTTATTCTTGATCCACAATGGTCAATGCATTAAATTTTCCCATGATTGATTATCTTGTTTCCTTTCTTTCCATCCCCAATGTACTTTTCTATTTAATTATATAGAGGTTGATTTTAACTTTTCTTCTTCTTTTAATTGGCTTTCCCTTGTTGCAGCGCTTCACTCGTCTAGGTGGCAAGCTTCCAAAAGGTGTTTTGCTTGTTGGTCCACCTGGAACTGGCAAAACAATGTTAGCTAGAGCTATTGCTGGAGAAGCTGGGGTACCTTTCTTCTCATGCAGTGGCAGTGAGTTTGAAGAGATGTTTGTTGGTGTTGGAGCCCGGAGGGTGAGAGATCTTTTTGCGGCTGCAAAGAAGCGGTCACCTTGTATAATATTCATTGATGAAATAGACGCCATAGGAGGAAGCCGTAACCCAAAGGACCAACAGTACATGAAAATGACTTTGAATCAGTTGCTTGTTGAGCTAGATGGCTTCAAACAGAATGAAGGAATTATTGTTATAGCTGCTACCAATTTCCCCGAATCATTAGACAAGGCATTGGTGAGACCTGGACGGTTTGATCGCCATATTGTCGTTCCTAATCCAGATGTTGAAGGACGAAGGCAGATTATGGATTCCCACATGTCAAAGGTATTCTTTTTTATATTTTTTCCACTCTTGAAGAAACTTAAGTTCCAGTATCTGCAAGACTAAGATTGGGATGGTGGTGACTGACTGTCCTGTTTTCATAAAGTCTTTGTTGTGACTCTGTGCATGGAAAACCCTGACCAATGATCTCTTTGAGTAGAGGGAGTTGGAGTGGGAGCGAAAGGAAATGAAGGAATGAGAACTTCTATCCTTAGAAGTCTAGAGCTTCAATTTTGCCCATATGTCAGCGGATAGGGGGAGTGAGGAAATATGTTTAGTAAATTTTCTTGTAATGACCAAATTGCCCTTTAATTCGTAAATGTGATTGTTGAGATAGATAAGATTTGAAATGAGGAAATCCCCTTAAAGATGGGGTAACCCCTATTGATGGAAAGATGAGGGAAAGTTGATTGAGATGGTTTGGTCTTGTTCAGAGGAGAGCAAACAATGCACCTCTTTAAAAGAGTGGGTTGATTCAAATTGGGGAAACCTTAAAAGGTAGACGAAGAGCCAAAGACCAAAAATAACAGAACTAGTAGTTAAAAACTACATGTCAATTAAGGAAGTAGCAGACGCTATGACTTCGGATTGAATAGAATGAAGGAAAAGAAACTATATGTTTATGCTAATGGATAACCCACTTATATCTAGGCAGTACCTTGGAAAAAAAGTTGACCAATAAAAATCTTCCTGGCAGGCTTGTGATCATCATCTTCAGTCACTACAAGAAGATAGTTTCCACAATAACATAATAATTATATTAACCCACAAAAAAAGAATAGTAAATTATCCTACTTATAGAAAACACACTGTTATCTTATATAGGTGGGGCTCAAGTGATACCCTTGCAGTAATGGCATCCTTTGTGGGGTTCCCATGTCAAGTTCGAACCCTACCTCCCCCTCCCCCTCTCTACCTATCAAAAAACAAGCATCATATATGGGCAAAACTTAGGTACAATTTCTTAGGTGCTGTACGTTAGATTCCCCAATTGAATCTAAATGCATGGTTGCATTATCTTTCCCAAGGAGAATTAAATTCAAATAGTTAATGTGTTTGAATTCAATTGAGGAACCTAATGAACTGCACCTATGGAATTGTACCTAAGTTCTATGCATCATATATTATCAGATCTATGATATAAAAGGGTTTGTGTTCAGTCTTTGTTGATGTCAATATAGAGGCATATGTGTTTGCTGGTGGATACCTTAAACAAGTATTATATTCAAAACCTAACTTTTCTTTATAAGAAATTATTAAAAAAAATAATAAATAAAATAAAATAGAAGTCTTAACACTAATTTTGCTGTACAATTTCTGTTTTTTACAGGTTTTGAAGGCAGATGATGTTGATTTGATGATTATTGCTAGAGGGACTCCTGGATTCTCTGGTGCTGATTTGGCCAACTTGATCAACATTGCTGCTTTAAAGGCTGCCATGGATGGTGCTAAAGCAGTGAGCATGGAGGATCTGGAGTATGCAAAGGATAAGATTATGATGGGAAGTGAACGCAAGTCTGCTGTTATATCTGATGAATCACGAAAGCTGACTGCTTTCCATGAGGGTGGCCATGCCCTTGTGGCTGTCCATACTGATGGAGCTCTTCCAGTTCACAAGGCAACAATAGTTCCTCGTGGGATGTCTCTTGGCATGGTTGCTCAATTGCCTGACAAGGATGAGACAAGCATCTCTCGCAAGCAGATGCTTGCCCGGCTTGATGTTTGTATGGGGGGGCGAGTAGCAGAAGAACTCATCTTTGGAGAAAATGAAGTTACTTCAGGTGCATCTTCCGACCTTCAGCAAGCAACTTCTCTTGCAAGAGCAATGGTTACAAAGTATGGTATGAGCAAAGAAGTAGGGGTTGTCACTCACAATTATGATGACAATGGGAAGAGCATGAGCACAGAAACTAGGCTCCTTATTGAGAAAGAAGTGAAGTACTTCTTGGAAAGGGCTTACAACAATGCAAAAACCATTCTCACCACTCATAGTAAGGAGCTTCATGCACTTGCTAATGCTTTGCTTGAGCATGAGACTCTTTCAGGAAACCAAATTAAGGCTCTGCTTGCCCAAGTTGATTCTCCGCAGCAGCAACAGCAACCACAGAAAATAATTACAACACAGAGTACCTCACAGTCCAATCCAGTGCCTCCTTCAACACCCAATCCGGCTGCATCTGCTGCTGCAGCAGCGGCTGCAGCAGCTGCTGCTGCAACTGCTGCAGCTAAGACTAAGGGCATTGCACCTGTCGGATCATAGCAGTACACAGGTTGGTGAGACCCTTGCCAAGTGCCTAATTATCAGATTCAATGTGCATATAGTATTACTTACCAGCCTACGTGTTTGAGTACTGTGGACTGAATGCTGCCCCAAGAGGTTTCATTCATGTATCACCATGAGTCGAATTGACTGAATACTATAGAAGAATTGAATGGAATTGAGTGTAGCAGTTATAATTAAGCTCATTGAAAGATATTTATTGTTTCTTTCTTCGTTTTATTTTTAATTTGTTTTTTGTTTTTAGTGTCATTGCTCATACAGTTGACAATAATGTTCATCTTGAATCTAGCTTCCCTTGAGACTAATTTGTAGAGCACTTAAATAAAGTTGTTCCTATATCGCCTTCCCTTTTCTGGTCATATTTGTAGTTGTTACCAGATTCTGGGTTAGCACCGATGTAATTGTCAAGATGGCATTAAAATATTTTGTGGCCTGAGTTGGAACTTAAAGGTAGATTGCATTCAGAAGAGCTTATGTTGTCAATGGTCTATATCTGACTTCAATTCCATCACAAATTCACAATTTATGGCTTTCACTGTTGTGTCCCCGGTTACTGGATACACATTTATCTGTTGAATGCTTGTACCATATTCTTATTGCAATGGTTTCCTTTTTAAAAAAAAAAAAAAAAAAATTGGGTGGGTGTTTTGGGGGGGGGGGGGGGGGGGTTGTGGGTTGGTGTGGGTGGGTGGTGGAATCAAATCTCCTAGTAACCTGTTTTTTGAAAGTTTCCAAATTGAGCTGTACTCATGGACCTATGAGTTGGTACAAACCCGACTGAAAAGGGATGGGCTCTCTAACAAAAGAACAGATGGTGAGGGAATGACTTATCCGTTACCCCATGAAGAACTTAGTGTAAATATATGCACTAGAAAAAAATTGTATATTTGTTTGGAAAATCTAATTTGTTCCTCAATATAAGCAAATGAGAAGTATGAGAGTCGTGGAATGATTGTGGTAAATGATTGATAGGTATTTTTTTATACGGATATTGCTTTACTATAAATTATTGCTTGGTTCAGCTGACTGTCAAGCTGATCTCATGCATGTATTTTCTTGCTCGTATGTGAGTTTTACACGATTGGGGCCTTGTGGGGCTTACAATTGAGAGGGTATATGCATATGTCCAATGCATAAGATAAATATTCTCTTTTCACAAGTCTATCATTGAGGGTCCTTGACAACATTTTACCTAGAGGACAATGACTCCATTTCAACATGAGACTTTCTAGTTTGGTGCTCATGGGTCGGTTGGACTCGATTTGGTGGTCAAACCGCCACTCCACCAAATCCCTTGCATGAAAAACTAACCCACTAGTTGATCGGCAAATTAGACTGTTTCACACCACTTTAGATTGGGCTTGAACCCATTGTTTTCCTCTAATTCTCAACGAACTACCTTGGAAAAAAATAAAAGAATTTAAAGATTTAATTTTTTTTGAGAATCAATTTAATTTAAAGATTTAATAGATGTAATACATTTGATCAATCTAATAGAATAATACAATCTTACTACCAAAATATGAACCAAAATTTTTGGTCCTTGGATATCAAGGAGGATAGAATTTAGGTTTTATGTATCATCTCCTATCTATATATTTATTTATATATTTAAAAGTTAAAACGTAACATTTATTGTTACTACACTCCTGTTGAGTCACATCATCCACTCATTTTCAACATTCTATCTCTTATTTTTAATTTTTTTTAATTAATTTCCCAACTTATTGTTATACTTTTTCTAACTTTTTTCCTCCATTTTTACCTTTTCATCTCCCCACTACTATTTACCTTAATATTACTTTACCTTTATCCATTTATCTTCCTTTATTTTTTGCTTTTCTTATTCCCCTTCTCTTACTATAAATTTATAATTCTTTTTTCTATTTTATTCATAGTTTTTTCACACAAAATATGTATTTCTCTCTCTTTTTCTTTCTCATTTCCACACACAAAATGTTATTTCTCTCTCTCTTTCTCGTTTCTACACACAAAATGTTATCTCTCTCTCTCTCTCTCTCTCTCTCTCTCTCATTTTTTTCATTTTTGGTGGATTTGTTTTATATTTTTCTTGCATCTCTACTTTAGGTTGATGAATTTTTGAATTATTTGGAGCTCTACTTTGGGTTGATGTGATTAAGTTTTTTGTTTTTTAGTTGTTATCTTTTTTATTCTTTTTAATTTCATAAATATTATCATATTGCATTATAAGATAGTGTACAAGAATATAATGTTATTTTATTGCATAACATGACTTGGATAATTTGGTGTTTATTACTATTTTTTTATAAAAAAAAAAATTCTCATATTATTTTCTATAAAATTCTTATTATTACTCTCACATTCTCTCTTCAAAAAGTAGCTATTCTCTTTCTCTTGATTTTTTATCATTTCTTGCAACTCTACTTTATATTGATGAATCATTATGATTTTTAAAACTCTAATTTGAGTTCATACGTTTTGGTGTTGTATTTTTTAGTTCTCCATTTCAAGTAGTCTCTCTCTCTACAATAAAATTTAGACAACAAATTATTCATATTCAATATAAGTTTGATATGAGTTTTAATTATCATGATAATCTCTTTTAAGAGATTGAATAAAATGAATAATTTATTTAAATAAAAATTATACATACATACATACATACATGTATATAATTATTTATTTTGCTTAAATGTATAATCAAACTCATATAATTCATTTAAAAATAACGGCGTTAAAACAAATGAATAATTTCCCTAAAGATTACATTTGTATATTCATAGCCCTTATGTTTAGAAAGACTTTCACTTAAATTTAGCCGTACTGAAGTGAACTGAAATACTACATTAATATGGCTCAACTAAAGCATATTAACAATAAGTACTATACTTAAGATTTTAGATATTACAAGTTTGAGGTTTATATTTATTTTTTTAATAAATTTAGATATAGATTAGATGTTTTCAACCCAAACATGTCTTTTTCCATTATGTAGGTGCACAAAAATAGATCGAAGTGAACCTCTGAAGTGATCTAAATGGACTGAATTGGACCAGGTGAAACAAAGTGAACCAAATGGACTTAATAGGATCGAATGGACTGAATAGAAACAAGGTGGACCAAATAAGAACGAATAGACCAAATAGCACTGAAGTGGATAGAATGAATCGAATGGAACTGGATCGGACCGAATAGGACCGAACTAGATAAAATGGACCAAAGTGGACCGAATGGGACCAATGTGAATTAAATAGGACCAAAGTGGGCTGAATTAACCAAATAGAACCAAAGTGGACAAAATGTACCGAATATGACCGAAGTAAACAGAATAGGACCAATGTAAATTGAATAGAGCCAATGTGGGCTGAATAGACCAAATTAGACCGAGGTGGACTGAATAAGACCGAATGAGCTGAATTAGACCAAATATAACTTTAGTGAATAGAATGGACTAAATAAGACCGAATAGGACCCAATTGGACCAAAGAGGACAGAAGGGATTGAATATAACTAATGTGGACCGAATAAGATTTTTGAATATTTATCATTTTTATTGCATTTTTAGGGCTCATATTTCTAATTTCTACTGTCCATTTTAGTTTTTTCTTTGATTTTTTTTTTAACTCAAAACTAAAGAGTTTAGCCCAAATATAATAAAATTTCATACTTTTCAACCCAAAAACGAAGGAACTTTTTTTTTTTTTTTGGGAGCTAAACTTGAAAAGAAAACCTTCAAAAAGACCAAGTGGAACAAATTGGACCGAATTAGACTAAATGGGATCGAAGTAAATCTAATTAGACTGAATAGAAATTGTTTAATATTTAGAGAGAACAAATTATCTTCAAACAAATTTAGAAAAAAAAAAATATACATTATATTACAATACAAAATAATTATTTATTCTCATGCATTGCGTGAGTTTGTGGCAAGTTTATATAAAACACGCAACCCTAACTAATTTTTCTTTTTCTATCATCCCTACCAAATAAAAATCTAGAAAATAACAGTTGTTCTTTCCTATAATTTTACAATCCTTTCTATTATCTTCCTCCTAAATTTCAATCCCTTACCAAATGGAATCTCTAAGTGCCACCATTATGATGTTTATTATAAATTAAAAGTATATTATGTTATTATTTTTATAGTATCATACTTATATATAAACACATAAATATTAATCTTAAAAGTCATAAATGTGATAGTCACTCCACAAGTATAAGTGCTTGTGGGGTGTGTGGGAATAAGAGCCGGAATTCAAGTTTTCAGAAGGGAGCTTACACACATATACACTAAAATTAGGTTAGAGTAGAATTTTTATCTTGTATTAAAAAAAAAAAAGAAATAGACATGAGTCTAATGCAATTCTCAAATGATAGAAAAAAATACATCTCAAAATCTATGTTCACCACTTATTTTGTAGTCTTTTTCACGATTTACTTTGTGATAAATTGTGATTAGTGAATGAAAAAGTGACGGTAACAATGAATTTATGTTCTCAATGATTAGAAAGAGCTATCAAAATAATAATAATAATAATTGGTGCCTGATGATGCCAAAAAAAGTCACCAGTGAGCCACACGGTACTCGCACGCTCAAAATAATACTTGCACAACAAAAAGAGAAGGCCTAACAAAGAGCACCGGTGTGATGCCGGCCAAGTACCCTCCGAAGGTCAAGTTAGAATTTCTCACAACTCTAGAGTGCTAGAGAGGGGTCAAATATGCATTCCTTGGAGTGTGAGGGTATTAGGGTTTTTATAGTGGTAGAGGGTTGACATCTCCTTCTTGGAGTAGAAGTCTTTTTCTTATAGGAATCCCATAAGCGTATATTGCAGAATCCTTTCCTTGTAGGAAACTAATATTGAGCGTATGGCACAAGATTTCCTTATACATTAACGCGTGGTGATCAAGTCAAGACCATTTTAGAACCGTCAGCTTCAACGGTGTCAGCTTTCTATCCTCCATTTTATGACCCTGTCAGCTTTAAAGCCGTAGGCCTTCAACAGCCAAGGTTATTAGAAAAGCCGACGGGTTCCTTGTACCGTCGCTCTATGCCTTCTCCTTTGGTGAGCGTATAGCTGATAATTTTATCCCTATCAGTATCTTAGTTTAATGATAAAGAGTTATCATCAAGTCCAACGCTATAAGTTTTTTTTTTTTTTTTTTTTTGAGAAGGAAAAGGTCCACCGCTATAAGTTGAAACTTAAAAAAAAAATAATAAATAATAATAATAATAATGTTCTCACTGATCATAACTTACCATCTTAATAATAATGAAAACGGGTCTATCAATTCATTTTTGTGCTAAACAGGTTTGGAAAACATGAGAAAGTATGTGATGCATAGGATATATATTATAGGGAGTGACTTACCACCGCCAGTTCATTTAAATTGAAGAAATTTTACCAAAACAAACAAATCCAGCTAATGTACTATATCGCCTCTTCAATCCCCATGAATCACAGCACTGTTGGCCTCCTTAGTGCAAAAGCATCGGTCTTTGTCTTGGGTTGATCAATCAAACGTTGTAAGGACACTTGAATACCTCTACGCAGAGAGAGGCCAACCCATGTCGATAACTCTGACTCAAGAAGAACGAGGCCAACACCCCGGTGAGCCATATTTCTCTTCCCAGAATTCTAAATATGATAAAATTTAAGATTTAAAATTTTGATTTTGTCAATCGCAATTGAGAAAGCATTTGGAGAATATCCCAAATTCAAGGTATTTTAGATGACCAAAGGGCTTGCATATATGTTATCTTATATGGGTATTCACGGAAATTAAAAAAAAAAAAAAAAAAAAAAAAGATTCATTTCATGATGGACAATGTTTGATTTCATGAGTTGGAGAATTTGGCATTGCAATTACTTGGGTCATGATTGATTACATGTAAATTACTGATCAAGTTTGGTTCTTTACACAGATTTTGGTGATGGGTCCTTGTTATTGTGGGTAGTGGGTAATAGCTCTAGCTTTTTCAAATTCTACTGTGAGCCCATTTGGGGTGAATAAGATTAAGATTTTTCTTTGTATATATTAGTTTGTGCCCCTATAAATAATTCATCAGGGAAAAAGGTGTATCAGGTTGACATGTTTGCTGTTTTGATATAATTGTGCTTATGTTTGCTGAAACAAGAATATGCAATAATACACGTGATTGATTGAGACTTAATTTGGAATTCAAGTTGCTTTTTTTTTTTAGGTGTCTGCATTAATCTAATAATTCTACTTGGTAATTAAAATTTGCTCTTGTTTTTTTTTATCTCCATACAGTGACTCACCAGCAGAGAGTTATAATAGAAAACTACCATGGTGAAAAACTTGTGGGAATATTGCATGATACAGGTTCAAAGGAGCTTGTTATAGTGTGCCATGGATTTCAGTCCTGGAAGGTTGTTAACTGTGACATACTAAACTTGAGCGCCTTACATTTTCAATATATTATCAATGGTGATGCTTTGTTTGTTCTCATAATATTTCATTTTGTTCATTATGAGAAATATAGCGCTGTGTTCTACTTTTGATTAGTGATGATGAAATTGGCTCTATCTTCTCTTTTGGGAGTTCGCTGGCAAACCTACATAGCTATAGAACTTTTCACTTTGAGACATTTTGCCTAATATATATTGGTATTTGATACTATGTAAGTTTGTTTAATCAACTTTATACACGAAAAAATCAGAAGATACATCAACAAACTCCAAGAACTTTCAAAAGCCCTTTCTTGGGCTTATGAGATGTGCTTCAACTCTTTTTTTTCCCCCTTTCAGTGATAGAGTTGTTGGTAGAGTTATTCTTTTAAATTTCTTTACGTGCCAACTCTCACATGCCTTATACTTTCTTTTCAACTGAAACCAACATGGCCATAGTAGTGAGATCCTTTCTAATGATTTCATTACAATTCATCTCATCTTATACTTAAATGAATGTAGTTTGTAAAATTCAATATTATTAGTGTCCTTTGAAAAGAAAAAAGGAATGTCCTTCAATAAAAACAAGTTTTCAATTGTGGAACTCAATTCAATTATTAATGATGCAATATAAAATTCCGTTGTTATAAATACATTTAAAAAATATATGCTGTCTTACATAATTTTCATATTATTGTATATATAATATCTGTCAAAAACTTGGGTGCATTGATCTGAAGCATTAGTTGATTGTTGATTTCTAGGAACGCATTCCGATGGTGAACCTTGCTGCTGCTCTAGAAAAAGAAGGAATCAGTGCCTTTCGCTTTGACTTTGCTGGCAATGGGTAAGCTGTCTGCAGTAAACAGATGATAAAAAGCTGTTGAGTGAAATGTTTACAATAAAAACATAAAACATATGTTTGTGGGTTCTTCTTTGTATTTTTATATACCACTATTTACTTGGAAGTTTAGGGATGAATCTTTGAAACTATATATTGGCCTGACTTAAGCAACTGGCATTCTCTCTACCTAAGAATTTTTTGTTGTTTTCAGAAATTATTTGGTCTAAATCTACAGTGTGCAATAACCATTGAGTATGTTGAACTAATCTTTTTCTACGCTCTCAATTTTTTGAGTTAGCCCAAGTAAATAATCTTTTTGTGTCTGCATATTTGCCTTCAAAATGTTTTTTTATTTTATTATTTTATTATTATTATTATTATTATTATTATTATTATTATTATTATTATTTATTTTTATGGTAATTACTTTGTTGAAAATTTTAAATTAAATAATTTAGGCTTGTAGTAGCATAGTCTTTGAAGTGCTCTTTTCCCCTCCTTTGCATTTTTGTTAATTTTTCTTCATGTGGGGCCTGTCTCCTAAAATGTTGGTGTAGTTGTAAATGCTGTAAGGAAGAAAGGCCTCTTGGCCACATACAATTTTATTGGCCCCTTTTAGATGCCCTCAATTGACAGATCTGAAGTGAAGGTGAAAACACCCTGCAAGGCTTTAACTTTAGACTGATTATATTTGTTTTTTTTCTTTGATAATTTGATATTTGAGGGTGGGGGGACTTGAACCCTAGATGTCTATGTTAGAAACACCAAGAGATGCCAGTTGAGCTACAAGGCTTTTGGATACCGATTATATTTTTCCAGCCAAAAAAGTTCCCTCTAAACTTGCCAAGAGCCTTGTAGCTCAATTGGCACCTCTTGGTGTTTCCAATAGAGACGTCTATGGTTCAAATTCCTGCTCCCTTGTTATAACTATCAAATTTATCCAACAGCAAAAAAGAGTCCCACTGAACCTTTAGCTACACAAAAGGGCCATTTGAACTTCACCTAAATCTGTGTCTAAGAAGATTCATGTATATGCTTATTTGAAATTATATGGAATCATGCATAAATTTTTATAGAAAGGATCTAATTCATTATTGTACTAGAAAATTTAATGTAGAAGCAATTCCTCCCTGCCTTTACTCTAAATGTTGAAATTTTGGAAGATATGAACAATTCAATGCTGATTAGATGATGCTGTATCTTTTCCAGGGAAAGTGAAGGTTCTTTCCATTATGGTAACTATCGTAGAGAAGCTGATGATTTACGTGCAGTAATCCAACACTTCCGTATGGAGAAACGTGTAATAACTGCAATTACTGGGCACAGTAAAGGTCTTTTAATAGTTCCTGCTCTTTATAAAATCAAACTTATAACTGCTAACTGAAGAGTGCAATTTTGTAAATTATATCCGAAGATAGGTGAAATTTTGAAAGAAGTACATTGTAGTAGAGTGTAGCTCTCATCTTACTCCAACCTAATCTTTTTACATATTTAGGTGATACCAGGATACTTGTAGATTTTTTCCCTAGGTAAAACAAGTACTGTTTTGTCATTGCTAATGTTTCAGCCATTTTTTTTTTCTTTTTGTCTACCTATAAATATTTCCTTAAATTAAATATTGAAATAAAGGTTTTCTTGGTTACTACCATATTTTACCATTGAAACTCTTAAATTTGAAGCTCAGATTTCTTCTTGAGTATTGACCATGCCTTCCAAAGAAGTCCCTTGTCATTCAATATTGATTTAAGGGCAATACGCTTCAAAGAGTGAGTCTAGAGAACAACTTTTTCTGAACAGCAAAGGAAAAATAAAAACTTTTTGTTGTGTTTCTCTTATTTTTCATTGGTTTTTGATAGTTGTGCAAATCTATTCAAATAATCAAATTATTCATCTATTAGTTCCTTTACTATATGCTTGAAAGGGTCCTTAATTCTTATAGGGGGAAATGTGGTGCTCTTGTATGCTTCAAAGTTTAATGATGTTCCTATGGTTGTCAATATGTCTGGACGTTTCAATCTGGAGAGAGGCATTGAAGGCCGCTTGGGTAAAGATTTTTTACAAAGAATCAAGGAAACTGGATTCATTGATGTTTGGAATAAAAGAGGTAAGCAATCAAATGTTATTAGTCTAATGATTTTATTGTTGACATTATTTGTTTTGTCATTTGGTGGTGTTTTCAGTTCTACTTTATCTTCATTTTCTCTAACATAGAGTGGAAGTTTTTATTATTACCTTGGATTTCGAAATTGAGTGCTGATCAATAACTTATAAACACATATTTTTTGTAATTAAAATGGCTGATGTCTTCAGCAGTTCTTTGGAATTTACTAAGTGCCCATAATATATTTGATTTAGATTGACGAGTACCTCACTTTTTTTTGTTCACAGGGAAGTTTGAGTATCGTGTTACTGAAGAAAGTTTGATGGACCGACTAAGTACTGATACTCATGCAGCCTGCCTTTTGATTCATCTAGACTGCAGGTCAGTGATTCCTATTTCTTTAATTACAGCATCTGCAATGTTTGTGATGTTGTGTAATCATCTCCATCAGGTTCAACCATATATGTCAGACACAATGTTTTCATATTGTAATTTATAATCTATATGTGCCTTCTTTGTTTCAATTTGTACTGGTCTGTTTATTGGTAAAGCAACCATCTTTTACTTCAGGCTACAAGCATAAATCCTAGCTAGAAAAAAAGGATGTTCTTTCAAGATGTTTCAGGAATGTCAGTCCTTGACTCAGGCCCGCTAAAATATGTTACTTCTTTCATCTGTAAAAATTACTCTGGTCTTCTACTGATGGAATAGCCTTCTGACATTTGAGTGCAAAACTAGTTCTAGATTTTCTTCTTCCACCACCTTTAGTGGAAAATGCTGCTTCATTTCTGATGATGCTGTTATTTACAGGGTGTTGACAGTTCATGGATCCATGGACAGAATTGTACCAGTTGAAGATGCTATGGAGTTTGCCAAGTTCATTCCAAATCATAAACTACACATTATAGAAGGAGCTGATCATGAATACACTTCATGTCAAGATGAGTTGGCTTCAGTAGTGGTCGATTTTGTTAGGACACATTCTCATCAGGATATAGATGTGTCTGAGCAGTTATCTTCATGCACAAGAGTGGATGGATCCATCCAATCTCGATTGTGATAGATTTTTCATCACTATAATCAGACTCAATAACGACAGAAAATAGCAGAAATTGGTTGGAATACATTGTGCCAGTGCCTTGATGTTGAATAAGTTGACTTATTCTGCCTATGTCCTAATTCCTGACCTAAAGTTCATCACTAGAGATGGAAGTTGTCAATCCACAGAGACAAAGCTTAAGGCTTTCCTGCTTGGGCATCATGCAATTTTATCCATTTGGGAGTTGAAGGATTTGGAATTCAAATTGTATTATACGCATGATCCTTATGCTACGGTTTAGAGCCCAATATAACAACTTCTATAATTATAGATTAATGGGTACATTTGCAGTATTCCTTATATTTTAATCTCACTGAACTTATCAGAAAATTTCCCTTTTGTCAAAGAAAACTTTTCTGCTCTACATTTGCACATACTGCTTTGCTTTCCATGATTGTGTATCATCTGAAAGTCATTATTTGCAACATTTTCGTAAAGCAAATTTATTGGAGTGTACAATTTTGAAGAGCTGAAAGAAGAAGGGTAAGAACCACAAGTTTGTAGTTCAAAGTTCAATTGGCTCTTCCTGATGTTTCCAACGAAAATGTTCAGGATTCAAATCTCTCCTTCCTTATTGTTGTAATTATTGAATTATGAGAGAGAGAGAGAGAGAAGAGGGCATCATATATGGTCAACATGCTTTATATGTTTTTCCCAAAATTTCAGCATGACATAGACTAGATCCAAGTAAATAACCATCGGGAAAATATGATACAAATTCACTGGACTTCATATTAAGACTCTTCACATGCGGATTAATCTCAATGGAATTAATAATTATCTCATGCATTGAATACATACATGGATCCTTCTTCTCACAATGGATGGACCTCATATACCCACCCAACCGTGAGAAGGATAATGTGGGGATAATGCGTATATATAATGCACGAGACACCTTCTCCAATTAAGCACTTTTGAGATGTTGAGTAACACACTTTTTCTTGTCAAAAGCAGCTGTTTAAGTTGCTATCATTAGATTAAATGAATGAGACTATAAATTTAACTTTTTCAGAAGTCTATGCTTATCTGTCGAAGATATCCACTTTATTGTTAGAATTGTAAAATATGAGCACAGAGTATTGCAACTAAGCAATCATAGACTAGATTAATGTTCGAAGTTCATAAAGGTGCAACAAAACAAAACCTACCAAAAGAGAGAAAATAAAGAGGCAGATACAAGACTGTTATGTCCAAATTTATCAACAGATAATGTCTATAGCTATAAATTACATCTAAATTATGCTGTAATGGTCCTTGGCTTGGCCCCAATTTTTCTCCAAGAAACACTCGGCATTATCTGTTTTGTGTCAACACGATCCTTATACTTGATAGTAAAGTTGAGTAATGAATCCTGAAGAGAGTCAGAAAGAAGGTGTGGTTCAAGTCCCAACTCAACAAGTTTAGTGTGCTTGGCATTGTAGTAATGTTCCTCTAACTCTACTCTTGGGTTTGGCACAGAAATGGTCTGAACATTAAGCCCAAGCTTCTCTCCCGCTTTTGTAACAAGTGTGGCAAGTTCATTGACAGAAAATTGCTCAGTGAATTGATTGAAAACCCGAAACTCACCAGGCTGTGCAGGGTTTGCAATCGCAAGCTCAACACACTGAACAGTGTCTCTTATGTCAAGATATCCCCTGGTCTGAAAACATTAACAAATAAATTAACATAAAACAGGTAAAACACATTAACAAACTTGTGCATAATGAATGAGAAGAAAATTGCCAGTGGATGGTTGGTTCTTATTGACCTTAGCATGTTTTGCTTTTACCGCATCAAATTAAACAGGAAAATATTAACCTTTTCCAGTTCCTATTACCCAATTTCTATAGAAAAGCTTTCCATAAAAGTACATGTGTAGAAATGATCAATCATAACAATTTTACATTAACCTTCTTCCAAAGAAATTCCTAATTTTTTTTAATTGCTAAGTTACAGAAGCACCAAGTGAGTCTTGAAGCACAACCTTAGGTCCTTAGCCTCATCCCATTAATATGGAAGGAAGAAGTGTCATTTGAGCTTTTGCTCATTGGCAAAGAAATCCAAATATTTGATGAAAGAAGCTTAAATGGGACAATTTGAAACATTGCAAAAGAGGCATCGAGTAAAACTGCAGGGCTAGGGCTGCAAATAAAAACTTAAGGGAGTTTTCTTATAGCATCAAAAACACAAGGAACTGAAAATTGTCCTACAACCATAAGAAATCATTCCTCCTCATAACTGCTTCCAAGCATTCACTTTTATATTAGAGCAATGCAGCAATGGGTTTATATATATATGTGTGTGTGTGTGTGTGTGTGTGTATTATTAGTAAGTTATGCACCCAGTGAGTCTTGAACCCATGACCTCACCCTCTATCCCATTATTATGGTAGGAAGAAGTGCAAGTTGAGTTATAGCTCATTGGCAGCAATGCAGCAATGTTATGGTGATTATTGAGTAGATGGTTCTTACCTGGCCCCCTTTGCCATACACAGTAAGCGGATGACCAACAGCAGCCTGAACACAGAACCGATTCAATGCAGTTCCAAACACTCCATCATAATCAAATCTGTTACAAAGCTCTTCATGCATCTCAGTCTCATCTGTCCTCACCCCATAAACCACTCCTTGATTCAGATCAGTGGCTCTAATCCCCCAAGCCTTGCAAGTGAAGGCTATGTTATTTGAATCATGAACCTTGCTCAGATGATAGAATGAGCTGGCTTGTTTGGGATAAGGCAGAGTATCTGTTCTTCCATTATGAGTAATTGTAATGTAACCCTCCTCAATATCGATATTTGGAGTCCCATATTCTCCCATGGTTCCAAGCTTCACTAGATGGCACTGTTCTCCAAACTCTTTTATAGCAAATAGCACATTGAGTGTTCCGATCACATTGTTGTTCTGTGTAAAAACAGCTCTTGACCGATCAATCATAGAGTAAGGAGCAGACCGCTGTTCCCCAAAATGGACAACAGCATCAGGCTCAAACGACTGGAAGGTTTCTGATAAGAACTCAAAGTCACAAATGTCGCCAATGTACAGTTCAATGCTTTTTCCAGTGAGAGATTTCCAACAGCGGAGGCGGTTTTGGATTGAGGAGATTGGAGTCAGGGAGTCAGCGCCAAGCTGGTGGTCAAAAAAACGACGTATAAGGCTGTCAACAATGGCAACCTCGTAACCTCTGTTGGATAGGTGGAGGGCAGTGGCCCAACCACAGTAGCCATCTCCACCAATGACCATGACCCGCTGTGGCTTGGATGGTTCATTGGAGGTCTGATGGGTGCCAGAACTGGGTTGAGGTGGGGCTTCCTTACTTATAGGAAGCGTATTTGCACGGACAGTATAATTTCTTAGTGGCTTCTGCCCTTGTGAGACAAGGCTTCTAAATGGATATTTGGAAGCTTGCAAGGTAAATGAGGTAGGAAATGCCTCTAAGCCTTGGTTCAATGGCTTAGCGTAACGTTTGGAGCCAGAGGACAATTTTATCGGGCATGAAGTTGAAAGTAAATGTGCCATCTCAATTGCTTCCTTCCACCAATATACACAAACCTGCAAAGGAAAAATGCAAACGATCAAGTAATATAGTTCCAAATGGCAAAAAAATGCATATAACATTAGTAGAAGTAGTAAAAATGACATATTAATTAGGGAGGCAACAACATATGATTTTGGGTAGGATAGAATGGTGGAAAAAAATACATGTAGCCAACCCTAATTAGTCTATTGAGGATCCATAGTTGATCCCAAAGTTTTGGAACTAAAGTTTATTTTTTGTTGTTGTTGTCAAGTAATACAGTTTCAATTTCTTGGAAACTTCAGAAGAAAAAGAAGTTCAGATCACACCAAGTTCTGGTACATGGCAGAAACTTGAGAGAGAGACATTATTTATAACAAAAGATGGTTATATATGTCAACATTTTTCCGATACGTTTTACCAAGCAGACAAGAACAGAAAGGTAAAGCAATGCTTCCAAGTGCTGAAACAAACCACGTAAGGTGATAATCATAAAACTATACCAACCCAAACAGGAAGAAGCGAAAAAATACACTTGTGGATGTTACGATGTCAATGAGACAAGAACAGAAGGATCATATCTCCCAACAACACCATTTAACATCGAAGGCATTCCCAATCACTGCTCATATCACGTGCATGCCAGTCCAACCAAATGTGCATTCAAGCATCTTAACTTTAGCTCCAACAAACATGTAAGTTTTCCTTTATATCCCCAACTCAAAAGTTCAAGAGGGACTCAAAATTCATCAAACACACCTAACATATGTTACTTTCAAGTTTCACTGCAAGTGCACACAAATACTGACACATTCACCTATGTACCCATTTGTATTACAGCCCAACAATCTGAATACAAACATGCATACAGCTGCACCTCCTAAAAAGCCACGATTTCCTCAGATTGAAAAAGAGCCATAACAGATAAAATTTGTAAATAACAGAAGTCTTAATCAATAACAAACAAAAGAATTACACAAAAGAACCAAACTTTACTTGAGTTATGGCTCGTAATAATAATGGGTTTCGCATAATATTCCATTTGGAATAGCATAACAAGCAAGTAAACCCAAATTTCAAAATACCCAATTCATTTTTAAACGCTTAGAAGCTCATTTCGCTCTTTCCCAAAAAAAAGAAAAAAAGAAAAAAAAAAGACATAAAACTATTGAAGAACAATAAAATAAGCAGGAAGTAGTTGAAAGAAAATTAGTACCTTAATGGGATTGCTGGGAGCTCAGTAGAGTTTGTTGATAAAAATGGCGGAGCGGGTCTGTCTGAGTGAGTATGAGATCGGATAAGTTTTCAAGTGTGCGACTGTATAGGAAGAATTGGAGGAGGCATATTCGTTTTATCTATAAAAGAGATAATATAATAATTATGGTCATAGTTAATTTGCTAAAACTAAAAAAAATGCATGGTTTGTATCTGGTGTTTTTTTTTGCACGGGAGAAGTTCCTATGGTTTTTTTTTAAAGAGTTTTAACATATGACGTTCGCTTCTGATAATAAACTATGTAAATATGTTTTTAAAAGGCGAAACTACATTATTGGTCCTGAAGTTTACCATGTGTGCGCAGTTGGTCCCTCAAATTTGAAACGAGCACAATTAATTCCTTAAATTTTAAAACTGAGTTGTATTGGTCCTTTTACTAACTGCTGATAACGGTATTACTTACGTGACTAACAGAACAATGACTTGACATTTTTTTAAATAATGTGACATATTTTTAATTAAAAATTAAAAAAAAATAGTTTCCACGTTAGATGAAATTGAAAAATCATATTGACTGGATTAAAAACAAATCTAATATTTTAAATTCCTATCAACGATCAATCCACCATCATCAAGCATAGCCACTGCAGACCGTGCACTATCATCAGCCACTAATAAAAACCCAGATCATCAAGCACCATCATCAAACTCTCCCTTAACGTGCTGATCAAACAAAGAATAAAAACCATCAAAACCCCAAAAATCATCAAAACCATCAAAGAAGGCGGCGGGTTTGAAGTTGAGGGAATCGAGGATGTAGGAGACCATGAGGCCGATGGTTAGGGTGGTGAGCAAGGCGGTTCTGTCGAGGTCAAGGAGGAAGGCGGCATAAGGGATGAGGGCGATGGCGAAGGATGTTGCTCCAACGCCGGGGTCGAAGGATGTTGCTCTAGCGCCAGGGTCGAAGGATGTTGCTTCGGCAGTTCCGTTGAGTTTTTGAGCATTGTAGGCGAAGGATTTGCTCCGATGACATCATTTTGGCTAGCCGGAATATTAGATTGAAGAAAAGGCTCTGAGATTGAAGAGAAGGATCTGAGAGCAAGAGAGACTAGGAGAGGGACTGAGATAGAACGAGAAAACAAATCTTTGTTTTATTTTTCTTAAAAATCTCTTTGGATTTTGGTGGCGTAGCTCTGTGATTCAATGTTAGGATTCTCCTTCTTGTAATGAAAGTTGCAAAAACAGACAAGTAAAATCACTTAAGAGTAAGTCTTGGCTAAAATGATAACACACAAGCCCAACGACTTTGTGGTGGGGGAGATGGACTATTAGTTAGTGGAATGGTTTTCTAGATTTGATTTTTTTTTTTTAATTATAAAAAAAGAGCTTGTGATGGAAATTCCATTTGAGTTCTTGTGGCTGTCAATCTCTCGCTTCCCCTTCTCTCTCTCTGTCGTGCCTTTGTTAAACAAATATCAAATTTGTTTTTAATCCAATCAATATGATTTTTCAATTTCATCTAACGTGGAAACTATTTTTTTTTTAATTTTTAATTGAAAACATGCCACATTATTTAAAAAAATGTCAAGTCATTGTTCCGTTAGCCACGTAAGTAATACCGTTAACAGTAGTTAGTAAAATGACCAATACAACTCAGTTTTAAAACTTAAGGGACTAATTGTGCTCGCTTCAAACTTAAGGGACCAATTGCGCACATAGAGTAAACTTCAGGGACCAATAATGCAATTTCGCCTTTTTAAGACTAGATATGTGTCCAAATCGTAAGTGCAAAAATGCACTAGACAGACTATAAATAGGATCCAAACAATGTATTTGAAATTAGACAATTCAGACCTCCAAGCTCAAGTCTTGATGGACACACTAAAGATGGAAAAAACAAAAAGAAAATATACATTATTATCGGTGTACTACGCCCTCCTCTCTCACATGAGAACAAAATTTACTTACGAGTCCCCTATATGACACTCATATTTATGTGAGATTGAGATATAGTATATCATAATTATGGTAAAAAATAAAATAAAATATTCTTGAGGTTTTCTATTTTTTAGTCTACAACATTTTTATTAAAGAAAAAGAGTTGGCTGAGTTAATTTGATGAAAAATACTAGGATGTAAAATTTGCAACATAGAAATGTTATACTCAAAGATCTAAGCAACTGTAAATTTGTTAAAGAGACATACCAACGAAGAAAAAATAATTTTTTGATAATTTTTTATGAATGTAATTATCCTCCAAATTGATTTAGAGAATAATTCATCAATTTCACCATATGGTCATTCAAATGACTATCCACATGTTTTTACATGAATAAAATGATTAATTGGATCACATGATTATGGTGCAGGAGAAAGATCATCTAAAACATCATGATAGTGAGTTTTAAAAAATCCCCCTATAAATCGATTTGCAGCTGATTTAGAGGAAAGCCACTTTAAGTTTCATACTAGTATAAAAACTTTTTATGCCACTCTCTCAACTGGTATTTTTCTCCCATCTCAAGTCACATTGAGCTCATTACAAATGATAGTTTTTTCTTTTTCTTTTTTTGGTTGGAAATTTTAATACTTGGGGTGAGAAGATTTGACCCTAAATATCTCAATTGAAAACATCAAATGATATTAAGCAATTGAACTACAAGATTTTTTGTGTAAATGCTAGAAATTAGGAACTTACAATGAGCTCTTGCGTGTGGTAGTTTAGGTAGTTTTTAAGAGCATCCACATTGATGGTGCTAAAAGTGCTAAAAAGTTATTTTAGCACCTCATATATTAAAAAACCCTCCTACATTAATGGTGTTTATAGCTAAATTTTTTTGGTTCACTGCTATAGTAAACTGTTACTTATAACAGTTACTGTAACTAGTTGCCAAACATTAAAACTTCAAAATATTCAGATGAGAGAGAGAGACATGCGTAGAAAATGAATAAAAAAATAATATTTAAATGAAGTGGTAAAAAATTGACAAAGTTTAGCTACAAAATAAGTTGTAGCCTTAAACTACAATTTTACTCAATATTTTTTTTATTGGAGGTGAATTTTGACAAATCCATCATTGGATTACATTTTCTTCTTATATCTTTCATGCTTGCAAAATTTTTAGAAAATTAAAGATCAATAACTATGTCATCAATAAATTGTTTAAATTACAAGTTTTTGTATTTTAAAATTATGCATAAAATATAATCTTATAGATCATATAGTAAATAATACCCGATTGACACAAAAGCTGACATGTGTTTTAAGAGCGTAAAGAACATGTAATCCAACGGTTAGATTTTCGAAATATGTAAAAATTTTAATGATATTAAGTAAGATTATAGTTTTAAGCTATAATCAATTTTGTAACTAAACTTTGTCCGTAGAAAATATAAAACATTTAATGTTGAATGTATTGTAAAGTGGGTATTAAAATAGATAAAGTAGCTTAGTTTTTTTTTTGGTTTGGGAGAAAGCTAAGCAGTATAACTTATAAGCAAATTTAGGTAGTTTCTTAATTTTTTTAGGATAAAGTCTAGTTATAAAATTGGTTGTAGTCTTAGACTACAATTTTACTCAATATCTTTTTATTGGAGGAGAATTTTGACAAATCCACCATTGGATGACATCTTCTTCTTCTATTCTCCATACTTGCAAAATTTCTAGAAAATTAAAAATCAATAGCTATATCATCGATAAATTTTTTAAATTGCAAGTTTTTGTAGTTTAAAATTATGCATAGAAAATAAACGTATATCATATAATAAATAATATCCAATTGACACAAAATTTGACATGTGTATTAAGAGCGTAAAGAACATAAAATTCAATGATTAGATTTTCAAAATGTGTAGTAATGTTTACTTTATTGAGTAAGGTTGTAACCTAAGGCTACAACTAATTTTGTAATTAAACTTTTTTCATAGAAAATATAAAATATTTGATGTTGAATGTATTGTAAAGTGAGTATTAAAATAGATAAAGTAGCTTAGATTTTTTTTTTTTTTTGGGAGAAAGCTAAGCAGTATAACTTATAAGCTAATTTAGATAGTTTCTTACTTTCTTTAGGACAAAGTTTAGCTATAAAATTGGTTGTAACCTTAGGCAACAATCTTACTCAATATTTTTTTATTGGAGGAGAATTTTGACAAATTCACCATCGGATGACATCTTCTTTTTCTATTCTTCATACTTGCAAAATTTCTAAAAAAATAAAAAATCAATAACTGTATCATCAATAAAATTTTTAAATTGCAAGTTTTTGTAGTTTAAAATTATGCATAGAAAATAAACGTATAATCATATAGTAAATAATATCCAATTAACACAAAATTTGACATGTGTATTAAGAGTATAAAGAATATAAAATTCAATGGTTAGATTTTTAAAATATGTAATAATGGTTATTTTATTGAGTAAGATTATAGTCTTAGGCTACAACTAATTTTATAACTAAATTTTGTCCCTTTCTTTATAAGGCATTACTTTATTTATTTATTTAAGGTAGAACTTCTTCTTTTTTTTAGAGAGAGAAGGTAGAACCGTATTTTTACTTAGCTTTTTATTTGAATATAATAAACCAATAAAAATAAATAATTACACAAATATATATTATGAATCACAAATTAACTCTATTGAACTAGTTTGGGGTTATCGTTACTTAAAATAAAAAAAAAAAAAAACCCCTAGTTTGGGGTTATCTTAGGACTCTAGCTTGAACCTCTATAGGTTCAAAGACCTTCGCCTAGAACCTAAGTCAAACTTGTGTGTCTTTTTGAATGATTGAAAAAAGAAAAACCATCTTTTAAGTTTTAATTGAAAGTAATTAGACCACAATTTTTCTATAATTTTTGTCATAATTTATTCACATAATAAGTTGTGAGTAATAAAGTTAAAGTGGTGGGTTTACAATTTTACCATTCACGATTTGTCATATATGCAAGTTAGGGCAAAAATGGTAGAAAAAGTTACAACAGAGCATTACTTTTTTTTTTTGCTAAACACAACAGAGCATTACTTAGTTTCAATATATCACGGAGGCTTGAGCTTTAACACATGAAAACTCTAAATTTGAGTACACATTTATTATTCACGACTTGTTATGAAAGCATGTTGGAGCAAAAATTGTAAAAAAAGTAACGACTTTGCATTTTTTTAGTTTCAATATATCACGGAAGGCTTGAGCTTTAACAAATTAATTAACACATGAAAACTGTAGATACGAGTACGCAACTGAAGCTTGTCAGACTGAAATGTTCCTAACTACTGCTCGAATAAGCTATATATATATTAAAATTTGGGTTTGCTTTAAAGTCATCGTATTGAATTTAAAAATAGAAGAGGCAGATTATGTTGATCACTAATAATGATGCAGAGAAAACCTTAGCCCTCTAACGTGGGAGCAAACCTAGACAATAAAATGTGCCACGATGATTGATGACACCCTCTTTTGATTTGACCACCCCGACAACTTAACATGTGCAGGCTGCACCTGCACTGCACGAGAATTGATAAAACCAAAGTGATATCTGACTATAAATGGTAATAAGCAGCTAGTAGGAGGCTTGATATTTTTGGTTTTAGCATATCCATGTAGCATATTCTTCAAATACCTTCTTATTTTGGCGTTTTAATGTGTACACACTCAAGTGGTCCTTGCAAATAATTATTATATTGAGTGTAGCTAGCGTTTCAAAATTCAATAAACTATAATTTGCATCTACATATGATTCTCCTCCTCAAGGATACAAATGTACTGGAAAGGATAACCTTGTCGCTTCCCCTTTGCCTCATTTAACACTCCAATGTTCCTTAATTTGCTAACGACCTTAGTTCATTCAATAACACATCACTCTACGTGGGTTTAAATATTGCTTATTCTTAAAAATTAAAAATTAAAAATTAAAAATTAAAAATTAAAAATATTATAATAAAATAATTTTTAATTGTGTAAATAATATTGTAGAACTTAATTTCAAAATTTTTTTTTATTAAAAAAAATACTTGTGAGTCCGACAAACAATACACAGAATTTATAATTTTCATTTTAGATCTTTTTTGTCATCATATTAAAGTATTAATTGATTTTTTAGGTACTTTCTCAAAAAAAAAATTTTGATTTTTTAGGTAGATGAAATTCAAATTTAAATAGCAATTATTGACAAGATTGATTTGATAAACAAGAAATCAATGTTATTCAGCTAGAGGATGTAGCCATTATTAGAGTGTCATTCTTGAGAGGAGTGATAAAATCATTAATTATAATCCCTTAATACGCATTTGATAGATTCTATTCACCTAGAGGGTGTAGCTATTTATTTAGGGTCTAATTAATGCGTGCCTTTAGAGCATACATTAATAAATTCATTTTTAAAAAAGTTTTATTAGAAAATTTTTTTCAATTTTCAATAAATTTTTTTTAAAATTTGTTTACTAATGTGTGCCCTAATACATTAGTAAAATTCATTTATTTATTCATGAAATTTTTTTTTTCCTTGTCCATTCCTATATCTAATGAAAAACATCCCAATTTTTGAAATGAACTCTTGTGATGGTCTCTTTTTTAAACAATGTTAAAGTTGACACTGATTTGAGTTCTTGTGATTATAGGTCTCTCTTAAGATAAGACCATCCCTTACATAGAAGTTAAGCATGTTTACAGGGAAGAGAATAGGTTTGCCAATATTTTGACAGCTTTGGAGAGAGTTCAAGCTGAGGATTTACTTTTGCTTTCGTCTTCCCCATCTGCTATTCCGTGTTTTGTTGCTTTTCTAACTTTGTGGATATTAGTCCCCCACGGGAACTTGTCACTTTTTAGTTTCTTTCTTGCCTCAATAATAAATGAAAAAAAAAAATCGAAAGACATCCCAATTATTATATGTAACTTTATTTTTAAATTTCAAATTAACCTATGCCCATTGATCCACTTGCGAAACATTGTTTTCCATCTCATCCCAACACTCTACTTTCTCTTTCTAAAATGGTGAAAATAAAACATCACATCCTTCTTTTCACATTTTTTTTTTTTTTTTTTTTTGTTTTTTGATAGGAAGACTAAAAGCTTTATTTGAAAGTTATAGTGGAACTGGTCTATTACCTTGCCTACAAATATGTGAAAATTCAACACAATAAAAAGCCCCGCACATCACAGTCATACCCAATACAACAGCTGCCATTGATCAAGTTCTTTGCATTACATGATCAATGTATATGACTATATGGAAATGTCGCAACAGGATACTTAGCGAGAAATAAATTGCAATTTAAAAGCTCCAACCCATACATGTAAATGCAACAAGTACATTATAAACTAAAATTGCTACAAACATAACTCCTGCCCATTAATTCATTTGCCAACTTGACAAGCATGCTAATTAAAGGTCCAAGCTACAATATTGGTCTTTAAACTATTCATTAGTTTCAATTTTGCTCCTTCTCAAAAAAAAAAAAAAAAAGAAGTTTCAATTTTGCTCATAGAACATTGGTTGCATCACAATGTTATCCTTAGTACTCTACCACGAGTCCACGATTGTGCCAATAACAATTACTAATGTGACATTCGTGATACCTTTTTCACATATGTAATGTCTTCTAAGTTCTACTTCTAACACTTATGTAATATGTTTCATTACATATTAAAACAACTAATAATTCATCCATAAAATGAATTTATAACTCTTAGTTTAAGATCCAAACTTGTATTTTGACCTAATTAAAGATGAGGTGATCTCATCCTTGAGAAAATTTATAGTATAAGAAAAATGTTACATTTATAACATTTTCATAATAAATCATAAGTGGTAATTTATTATTAAACCTATCACAAGAATTTTTTTTTTCACACTAATAACAACCCGTAATAATCTGTCATTATGATTTTTTGTAAAAATCTTGTGAAAATAGTATTTCTCAAAATATAAAGTTGCAACATTTTTCAGAGATAAATATGTAAAATTTAAAAATATAGCGTTTATGTGTGTGAAAGGGACATTTTATTTGTATTATATAGAAATAAAGTCAATACCAAATTAAATTTAGAGGTTTACCTTTTCCTCTAAAAAAAATAGAGGTTTACTAAAAAAAATTTCTCTCTCTACATTATCTTTTTGGAATAAATTCCACTCACAAATATGCATGATGTAATTCTTTATTAACTTGCACGCATCAATAACTTTTTATATTTAAAATTACTCTTTAAAACCCCACTCTTTGAATTACACACACACACATATATATATATATATATATTTTGCTAGGTATTTGAATTAAAAGTGATTTGTTAACTTAAAACTTATCTTCTTCTCAAAAAAAAAACTTAAAACTTATCTCATTATAAAAAACAGTCATCATAAAATGAACTACATAAATTGAAATTACATCATATCTATAAAGAAAAACTATTTTTTACCCTTTTGAGTTTTGACCAAACATTTTCATTTTCCACCTCCATATATGAATTTTTTTTCTTTCTTAGAAGACCATGTTTAAAAGTTAAAAGTAAAGAAATTCTATAAAGTGTAAACACAACAAATTCAGGTAACATTGTTGTTTTAAATTTTAAATGGACTCATTTTTTTGACTTACAGACTGTAGTGAATATACTGTGACAATTTGTTGTGTCATTAGCAATTTAGCACTACTCTTAAACTATTGGCGCTTCTTCAGATTGTGCTTGGCTGTTGTACTTCCAACTCCACCCTTGGTTCGTTAAATATCATCCCTCTCAGACCCTCATCTCTCAAAAGATATCCCCAATCGCCAAAACTCAAAACTCTATGGCTGAAATATAATCACAGAGATAAAGATCGCCAAAAAAAAAAAAAAAAAAAATCAAAATCAAAATCAAAAACCCATCTCATATCTCTCATGTTATAAACCATTTCTTAAAAAAAAGTCTCTTTCCTTTCACAACCCAGAAAGGAAGAGAAGCATAGAAAGAGAGAAAAGGTTTGACCTTTATTCTTAGATCTCTGTTTTTCTGTGTGTTCCTTTCAATGGCAGAGTTAAGGAGGTACATTTCACAGGAAGAACTTGGAAAGCACAACAAACGAGGAGATCTATGGGTCTCTATCCAGGGAAAGATCTACGATGTGTCTGATTGGGCTAAAGACCACCCAGGCGGTGAGCCTCCTTTGTTGAATCTCTCTGGCCAAGATGCCACTGATGCTTTTGTTGCATACCATCCAGGCACTGCTTATCAATATCTAGGCAAATTCTTTACTGGGTTTTATCTCCAAGACTATTCTGTTTCTGAGGTTTCCAAAGATTACAGGAAGCTTGTGTCTGAGTTTTCTCAGATGGGTTTGTTTGATAAAAAGGGACACGTGACGTTGTATACACTTACAGCGATAGCACTGTTGTTTGTTGTGAGTGTTTATGGTATTTTGTGCTCTGATAGCATGTGGGTGCATCTTGGTTGTGGTGCGTTAATGGGGGTTCTTTGGATTCAAAGTGGTTGGATTGGACATGACTCTGGGCATTACAAGGTTATGAGCAGCACTGGATTCAATCGCTTTGCTCAAGTTCTTAGTGGGAATTGTCTTGCAGGGATTAGTATTGCTTGGTGGAAGTGGAACCACAATGCACATCACATTGCTTGTAACAGCTTGGATTTCGATCCAGATCTTCAGCACATGCCTTTCTTTGTGGTATCTTCGAAATTCTTCAATTCACTTACTTCTTATTTTTATGATAGGAAGTTGAATTTTGATTCTGCTTCTAGGTTCTTGGTTAGTTATCAGCATTGGTCATTTTATCCTGTGATGTGTTTCGCTAGGATTAACTTATTTGCACAATCATTCATGTTGTTGTTGTCTAAGAGAAGGGTGGCCAATAGGGGCCAGGAGGTCTTGGGGATTCTTGTGTTTTGGATTTGGTACCCCTTTCTTGTTTCTTGCCTACCTAATTGGGGTGAGAGAATCATGTTTGTTGTTATCAGTTTTTCGGTCACCGGAATTCAACATGTTCAGTTCTGTTTGAACCATTTCTCTTCTAATGTTTATGTTGGCCACCCTAGTGGGAATGAATGGTGTGACAAGCAGACTAAGGGAACATTGGATATAACCTGCCCTTCTTGGATGGATTGGTTTCATGGTGGGCTGCAGTTTCAGATTGAGCACCATTTGTTTCCCCGTTTGCCTCGATGCCAGCTGAGGAAAGTCTCACCAATGGTTCAGGAACTATGCAAGAAGCACAATCTGCCTTACAACAGTGCTTCATTCTGGAAGGCCAATGAAATGACAATTGGGACACTCAGGACAGCAGCCTTGCAGGCTCGTGATCTTGCCAATCCAGTTCCAAAGAATATGGTTTGGGAAGCTTTCAACACTCATGGATGATATAGACATTTCCGAAGCTTGCTAAGATTTTGGTGTTGCAGTTATTTGTGCCTATCTGATGTTAAGTTGGCATAAGGGCTGCATTTCAATTGATATCTGAGGGTGGTCATCCTTGGTTTCAATGGAGCAATAATAACCATCTTTATCATTGCTTGAAGGCTTCAATCATTCATTACTGATTCCCACGTTTGTGGGATCAGCTTATGTCATTTTTGGAATAGGTGACAAACAATTCGTACTGATTATCTGCAGGCTGATATAGTTCCTTATCCTCCTGTTTGTGCTCAACACCTCAGTTAGCGATTAGTGGGATGTAAAGGATTGTGATTCCATTCAATGTTTGTTTTTGATAGCTCAGTATGTGCTTAGGAGGCTTTTAGTCTCACTCTATATATATATATATATATTTATTTATTTGTGTTGCGTTTTGAACTTCTTTGTCTTTGAGAATACTGGTAACATTTGATAGTGTTGGTTTTTATTCAATGCCAAAGCTAGTTTAAACTTTCAAGATTTGGTCTTTCTTTATTGTTTTATAGGATTGCCTTACTTGGTACTATATTTCCCTTTTCCAGCTTTATTATAATATCAGTTTAGTTTCATTGTACTAGCTTGTTTTTACGATCAGAGGTTGTAGATTCCTTCTAGATTGTAACGCTGCTGTCAGTGGCATACCAATTTGTTATTTTCATGTTTCTGATGATTTGTCCCTCCTATTTAGCATCTCAAATTGATTTGAATTAAGAAGCAATTCAAATAAATTTATTGAGGGTCTTATTTGTTTTGAGTCCAGTAGGAATCTGATCCTGCAATTTTGCCAATTACAATAGAGCTATTCTGTTTAATCTTCACAAACCTACTATAATAAATACATTCCTGTAGGTGTCTATTCTCAGCTAATTAAGTTTGAATTGGCTGAAATTTTCAGCTGAAGAAACTCATTCACTAGATGCATGTTGGTAATTATAATTGAATATGCAGAATATAGCACCCAGAATCCCATACTTAATTTTCAGAGTTGTGATATTATCCCAACCGCTCTTTCTTTAGACTGGGGTTACGTTGTATGAGGTCCAATCTTGTTGATTGCTCTGATACAAGAGGTGTCATTTCATTCAAACAATGACGAAACTTTTCTCTCATTACCCAAACAAAAAAAGAAAAAAAAAAGGATGAAGCTTTTCATTACCAAAGTTCTAATTTTGCAGATACCCGTCAGATTAGTATCATTTAGACCAGAGTTCTAATATTAATTCTGTCATGCAGTTCCTAAAATTTTGTTCATTCATTTTGAAATAAGTGAACTGGATTCTAAGAACTCTACATTGGAGTTTTCATAAGAACTATATATATCCATACAGGTCAATCATCTTATTTCTCCTCGTGTTCCTGGTGCTGTCCTTTGAACTAAGATTTTAAAATTGATAGGAGTTGCAGTGCCGCACATTCAAATCACAGGGTGTGTTGGCTCCTTGTCCTAGTACAAGCATTGAACCTTCAACGCAACTTCCTAATAAGACAGTACAAAGGGCATGCCTTGAGTTCACCGTAGAAGATGATATGTTTGCTTGATGAAATGATAGTTTTCCCTGATGTGATGGCATGCGGCAAACACTAGACAGTAGGTAACTCTATCCTGAATGTTATTTTATTTTTTTAAACAAGTCTACTTACATTTTTTTCTACAAAACTCATTGAAATGGTGAGTTAGAGGTGAAAAATTAAAAGTATTAGGGGGAGGATCACTAAAAGTGATTGTCTAGTACTCACAACTTACCATTTTAACAAAAACTATTTTAAAATCCTGTTGTGTATCTAGTAAGAGTTATTTTAAAATTCTAACTATGGTTAGATAAATGGTTAAAATTTAAGATTTAACCGAGTCATTGTGTATTTTAAATGGAAACTAGAAATAGTACCGTCATGGTTAACTCTAATACAAGTTTTTGTGGAGTGTAGTAGGGGTGGGGAGCTTCACATATATACCTAGATTATGATAGAGTAGGATTTTTATCTCAAATAAACAAAAGGCAAAAAAAAAAATGTTAATGGCATGACAAAATCTAAACCATTCATTTAACTAGGGGTGTGCAGAAAACCCACCGACCCGACCCACCGGGTTGGGTCGGTTTTTAGGCCTTGGTGGGTTGGGTTGGGTTACAAAATTTTTTTTATAGCGGGTCGGGTTGGGTTTGGGTCATAAAATTACAAACCCGCCAAACCCGACCCGACCCATCGACCCATCCATATTTAATATATATTTAAAATATATTATATATTTAATAATTTTTTTTAAAACCAGGGCACTTATATATATTTAAATATATATATATATATATATATTATATTTAATAATTTTTAAATAAAAAAAACCAGCTGTAGAGCAGTATTTCCTCAGTTCCTCCTACTAATACTAATTATATATATAATATGTATTATATAATTAATAAAATTTTTAAAATAACCAGTTCTTCCTATCCTATATAAAAGCCAATTAGTTCACACAAACTCTAGTAAATTATAATTGTTGTTTAGTTATTGGTGTTGTTTGCCCTTAAGGAATTACATCGATACTAATCTTTTGGTTTTTTTAATATATTAATATTTATATTTTTTTTCTACTAAATTTAATAATAATAAAAAAAAATTTTCAAACCCATGGGTTCAACCCGACCCAACCCGACCCATGTGGGTTGGGTTGGGTTGGGTTGGATTTATGTGATGGGTTGGGTTGGGTCGAATTTTTTTTGACCCACCATGGTGGGTTGGGTCAAAAAATTCCCTCAACCCGACCCATGCACACCCCTACATTTAACCATGATTGATTACTAGTTTAAGAACTTCATGTTAGGGGGATATTGGGTTTTTGCCCTTATTTTGCAAAAATAACAGCAATATGTCCCTGTTTTTAAAACTCGATTTTAACAAAATCGAGTTTAATATAAAACTTGATATCTTCAAAATCGAGTTATATGTAAATTTTTAATTGAAACTCGACTTTAGCAAAGTCAAGTTTCACTTAAAATTTTTTAAAAAATTAAGTGGCAAAATATGTATAGAACTGGACATTACTAATGTCGAGTTCTACTTGTAACTCAATTTTGTTAAAATCAAGTTTCAAAATAGGGACACGGACCTAAATAATTTCAAAACAAGTATATATTGTTGTTATTTTTGTAAAATAAGGGCAAAAGCCCAATATCCCCTTCATGTTAGAGTTATAAAAGGTAATAGTTAGAAGCAAAAACCCTGCATAAATTCCCTGTTCACGAAAGTATCTCTTATAAAGTCCTACTAAATAATTCATGTAACAATGGTGACAAGAAGACATTATTATGGACCACAATGACAAATAGACTACAATGGAGGGCTCACAAACAACAAAGATTGTTAAGGACCACAATGGCAAATGGATAACAGCTCCGTCGATTCTTCACACAGCTGTGATCAACGGTTTTGAGTTGGCTTTTGAATGCAATCTAAGCCTAGTTCAAGATCAACATAGTTAAACTTTTATAGATAATATCATAATAGGTATAGAAGTTTAGCATTAATGTCTAGTTTATGTAGGACTGCTCAACCATTAGGCCATTTTTTTTATAACAAATTATTAGGGCATTTAAGCAATGACCTAATGCCCCCTAAAATAGAATATATTATATTATTATGTCTATTTATTTTGTAGTATTGCGCAAAAATAATAATAAAAAAAGTAAAGCTCTCACTTAGAATAAAAAAAAAAAAAATTATTGGCCTATAGAATGTCGTGTAAAAGGTTTTAATCTTCTAAAAAATTTACTCTTCCTTTCTTTCTCTATCCAAATTAAATTTAATATTAATATTTTTCTAGACAAATTCATTACTGAAATACATTATTCAATAACTAAAGTCTAATATTGCCACGCGAGACAATGAATATATATATATATATATATGATATGATATTTATTCGGATATTGATTGTTTCGATAATTTTAAAATTAAAAGTTTTAAATTACGTTTTTATAAATATATGAAAATAGTCCAATTAATGTATTAAATTATATATAAAAAAGGTTAGATTTTTTTTTTTTTTTAATTCATGTATCTTGTGGGGGAGCCAAGGACCGAGGAGCCCAATTTGAGGACGAATCTATCTGATCTTAGCAAAGTAGGGTAAGCAAATCCAAAGGATTGCACCTACCTGAGGAGAGCAAGAAAGCCAAAGGATGACTAGCACCCATTGTGAATCCTAGGGATAAGAGAAAGGACATCGACGGGAGGAAAAGAGACCTGCGAGGGTGGAAAGAGGAAGCTTCCTAAAGAAGACACCTCCCACCTCCACATTTAATACTCTGCACCATCCTAATCAACTGCATTGATATGGAAATGACCTCTGAACAACAACATCACAACTAGCAACTCTCTCTTTACCACCTCCAAAAGGGTCCTGATTATGGGACAAGTATCCTGAAGGATCACCTGAAATGTACAGGTGGAGGGCTAGGATGCTAGGAAATGGACTATAAAAGAAAGGGAACCCCCAAAAAAGGGGGATAGACAATTGTAGGGACACGTTTTGCAACCCAAGCCCAAGGCGTATAGGATCTTGGCCCAGTGAGCCCAGTACAATAAATTTGTAGAGAATGGGTTGGAGAACTAGGCCCTAATGAATTTAACAGCGGTTAGAATTGATTTGAAAGATAATTATGCAAGAACAAAAGGCGTAGGACTAAATGAATTTTCTGTCCGATGAGGCAAATCTTATTATAAATCGATTAAACTGATTATAAGTGCAATTTTGATTATTACAGTATTATTTCTCTATTTTTCTGATCCCTCTCTCATGGAGGGTCTGTCACATTATATAATTCCCTTTGAACCATCTTGATCCTACACTTGTTGATCATCTGAGCCTTCACTTGAGTGTCTGTCCCATCAGACACCCTCTTTGGTTTTCTGTGAGTCGTGGTGGCCAAGACAGCACTATTCAGAGGTCTTCTCCACATAAATGCAGCCAGGAAAGTATCTGCAATGCATTTAATGCGGTGATAGTAGCTTTTCCTTAGATATTTCTGAGTTCTCATCACTCTTATACGTGGATGACGCACGTCCTTATCACTGGAGTCTCCTGGAAGGTCACCTTGATTGTTGGAGTACAGATTTAAGCCGCATTCATCATATCCGAGAAGGAGTTCCTCCTCGGACCACCCTCCATTCGTTCCTTACTTATGAGACTTTAAAATTGGAACCCCTTATAATTATTTGCCCCTCCTCAAACATGCCAATGTCCTTGGATAAGGCCCAAGGCCCAATATATAATTTTGGGCCCTAATCCCTACAACAATCTTCCCAAGAGAAGGAACCAAAGAAAAAAGCTAAGAATTACCTTGTATAGAATTAGACCTAAACTTATTCATAGGAAAGTGATCCTCGGACCTGCCCGAGGAGGATATTATTTCTGATTATTGGTCTAAGTGCATTCTTCCGTTACTTTGAAATTTGAATGTTACAGTCTTGCACTTGGACTTTTTTTTTTATTGCACTTGAGTTAGAAACCCACTCTCTTAAAAATTCTATTGTCTAGACTTGATTTGAAGGACAAGGTACCACTATTCTAGGTGGGCTTGGGCCCTTATTTTAAGCGTCCTTACATATCTCTTATAAAATATTAAGTAACAATATATTTTACATTTGTATTTGGCCTCAAATGTGTTGAGTTGGCCCTAAATTAGGCCTTATTTTTGTTGACTGTGGAAAAAATTTAACATTCCAATAACATGGTTAATATTTCATGATTTCGGCATGATAATATTGGTATTTGCACTAAAAAAAAAACCAATTCAATCGAGACTAAAGTTGTTAAAAAAAAAAAAAAAAACAAATTGATGGTTTTTACCACCGTTGATATGTTAGAATAAACTAATAATTTTTCATAAAATTTCTCAATTTAAATTGTCGTCATAGATCACAAAATGTGTTGAGCCAACCTAACTTTATATGTAATATGGTTTATAAAGATGTTTGCATGGTTGATTGATGATGGGAGAATAAGAAATTGAAATAATGAAAGTTAGTACTTGGTCGAATTTGTACTTTTTATGATAATATGGTGGATTAATGAACTTGTAACCTTGGATGTTTTGCCCCAAATCAATGGGCCCATCGGATTTTGATAAGTTATAGTTTTGATCATAAATAAATCATAATTATCTCAAAATAAGTTCTAGGTTATCCTTATGTTTTATGAAATAGATTATACTAAATTTAATCTAATCTATTTTATTAGTATATCGTTAAAACAGCTTTTGAGTGGAGTTGTAGTGTGCCTTTGTGTTAGAATTTCTTTCCCTCTCCCTTGTGTGTGTGTGTTTGTTTCTCAAAAAAAAAAAAAAAAAAACATATCGTTAGATATTAAGTTGATATCTAAACATTTTGTTAGTATATCCTTTGTTATTGTCATAATTATCTCTAAATAAATGCTCTTCTATATTTTCCATTCTATCATAATTATCTCAAAATGAATCCTATTCTCCTCTCTTTTCCATTGTATAATATTTTGTTGAATAAATTAAGTATGCTATCGTTTTTTTTTTTTTCTTAAATTGCACTAAATAAAATTGCTTTCTACAAGGATACTCTTTCTTTTCAAAGAAGGATTTTAAATTAATTTTTTGATAATTAGATAGAAGGTTGGAGTGGGAGATTTTTAGAAACAATTTAGACTACAAAAATTCTTGGGCACAATACTTTTTAGTTTTAACTTTAAATTTTAGATAACGTACGAGTTTATAAAAAATTGTAAAACTTTTCAGGGAATATTTTTTTAAAAAATAATTAAATAGATAAAGTGAGAGATTTGACATTAACGTCTTTACCAAAAACATTAAAGATGTTTGTTAGCTTTTAGATCTATCACTTTGTCCTCAAGTAAAATAGACAGAGTTCATTTTATATACGAATAAATTATTTTATCTACAAACACACAAATTTGATCACATCCTTAAATATATCTTATATTTAATAATTTAAAATATCACGTCATTTTAAAATTTAAATAACATGCGCTTAAAAAATTTCTAAAATTTAATCCGACTCAATGTAATTTACCAAAAGACAGATAGACTCAAAACCAACCATGCCTTTTTGATTTATCAAAAAAAAAAAAAAAAAAAAAACCATGCCTTTTGAATTTGCACGAAGTGTTACGTGTCCTCATTTTCTGCCAACAACACATATCCATGTCTAGCACAAACTCTCATTTCAGTTTCCATTTCTCTATCTCTCGTTCTTTCCTTTATTTTCTCCTCTCTTTTCTCACGCAGATCCCTAACACCGGCACCAAAATCTGCTAGATTTGCTTAATGTTTTTCAGAAAATAATGAACGACAAGGCTGGCAACAGTCATAGTGGATCACAAGCATGTGCCGCGTGTAGATACCAACGTAGAAAATGTGCCAAAGATTGCCCTCTAGCCCCATTTTTTCCTCCTCATCGTCAAAAAGACTTTCTGAATGCCCACAAACTCTTTGGCGTCAGTAACATTGTCAAAACCATTCGGGACTTGAACTCTGACCAAAAAAAGATAGCCATGCACTCAATTGTTTTTGAAGCTAATGCTCGTGCAAATGACCCTGTTTATGGATGCTGCCCTATTATGTGGGAGCTTCAGCGCCAGTACATGTATTTCAAGACCGAGTACGATCTCGTGCTTAAACAACTCTCCATTTTGCATGCCCAAATGGCAGGTCCTTCAACTTTTATAAGCAATATTGATGTGAATACTTCCCACGTATCTTATTCTCAACTACAACACGCAGAAGAACACCATGGAAAAGAGGCGGTTGGTTTTGTTGCCAATGATTCAACTCATGGTAAACAACCATTGGAAGATGTGTCAGAGGATATCAAACCACTACTGATATTCGATGATATTAATGATTCAACTCAATGCAGGTAATTCTATAATATTGGTTATTTTTTAAAATTTTAATATATTAATACATTTATTAAATCAGCACACACATTCTTATTTTACAGTAAAAAGGTGGAAGATTTTGGCTCAATTCAAGATGAACTGCAAGAATCAACAATTCATGCCAGCAATTAGCCATAATGATTTTTTTTCATTAAAGCATTTTTAAAAATTTTAGAATAGCGACATTTTTTATTTTTTGTTTAATGATGTAGGATGTATTGTATACATTTGAAAGTTCCTTTATTTCTTTTTAGATGCTGTTGTTATTATTGAAAGTTTGAAGTTGCAAATTGTTTGAATTGAAAGTTTAAAGTTGCAAATTGTTTGAAGTTGCAAGATACAATTGATTCTTGGAGATATCAGTGTCCATATGCATATGCATATAAATTAATTGATAATGCATATGGATATTCCTCTTTTAATGTTATTCTAATTGTTAGCTATCTACCATAGCTATATATATTGAATGAAGTTTATGGTGTACTTTTGTATTAGAACTCCATTCTTTTTCTCTTGTGTGTGCATGTTTCTAAAAAAAATAAATATGGTTAATTTATTATCAATAAAATTTCTAAAAGGATCAATAAAAAAAACTATACTTTAATCAACTTTTAGTAAAATAAGCATATAAGTCATCAAAAAAAAAAAACTACATTATATTTGGACATATCATTTCTCTTATATTTGTGTACATTCTTATTTGTTTAGGTACATCTATACTTCTATTTCACAGTTTTTTTTCCTGCATTTATTTTATTTTACATATATTTTGTATATGTCTAACTTCATTGAAAATAATTACTATAAAAAATTTATATATTTTATTAATGTTTTTTAATGTTAAATAGTTATAAGAAAACAAGTGAAAAAAAAAATAAAGAAGCAAGAAATTTTAATTGATGATTAAAAAAAATGTTTCTTTTAAAAGGGTTTAGATTTAAGAGCTTAAATTGGTATATAAGTAATAAATTTTAAAAATAATTATACAATAAACTCCATAATTTGATATATATTTTAAAACTAAACTCTAAAGTTATAGATGCACAAATGATTACTGTTGAGCTTTAATTTTTTTTTTTTTTTTATAGTTTAATCATTTTATAAGTTTAACCCATAAGTTGCACTTGAATTTTATCTAATTTCTAAAAATCATTACATGAAAACTATAAGTGCAATTTTTGATAATGATAAAAATTATAATACTGTTTATTCGTTTATAATAAAAAAAAATGCCGTATCAAATAAGCACTCACTATTGTATGATTTTAACAGAGTTTATAAGACTAAAATCACACCTAGAGCATTACCATCAGGTGTGCCAAATGTCATATATTTGGCAATTGACACACCAAACACCAAAAAAATCTCCCATGAAATGTTCTAAATGCCAAAATATTTGACATTGATGAACAATACACTCTCAAATTTGGAAGCGTACAGAGAGGAATTGTAAAATTTTAATGATTTTTTTATTCCCTTTTCTCTCTCATCTCTCATCTCTTTGTCAAATCTCTTCCTCTCTTTTTTCTCAAACCTCGATCCTCTCCTCTCTCAACCTCTCATCTTTTCTTCTCTCACCCTCACTGCTCTTCCTTTTAGCCTTACCAAGCTGACGCATCACTGCTCTTCCTCTTCCTCTCTCTCTTTTTTTTGCTGTGATTTGATGGGAGGGTTTAGACATTGATGTGTGGGTTCATATGGTGTTGGCTAGGTTCGGTTCCTATGGTGGTGGGTGGGTTAGGCTATGGGTTCGGATGGATGGGTCAACGGTGGGTGGGTTTTGGTGGGTCTCCGACGAAACCCAGGCCGGAGCATCAAGCCAGGCCAATCTTTATCGCATTGGTTTCTTTTCTTTTCTTTTTTGTTGTGATTTTATGGTGGATTCGGCAGTGGTTGTGTGGGTTTTGGATCAGCGTTCTCTGTGTGGGTTGTGGGAGGATTCCGGCGACGGTGGCTATAAGTTTGTGGCGTTGGTGGCTATGGGTCTATGTCGATGGTGGTTGTGGGTTTGTGGCGTTGATGGATGTGGGTTTGTGCCGGTGGTGGCTGTCGGTGTTGTTGTTGCGGCAGTGGTTGTTGGTGGTGACCGTTGTTGCAGCAGTGGTGGTTGTGCCGTTGTTGTTGTTGTTGTTGTTGTTGTTGTTGTTGTTGTTGAGGAGTTAATATATTATTTTAATGTTATAAATATTATTTTAATTTATAGAATTGAAGAACAAAACATGTAATGTAGGGGATATTGTAAATGATGTGGTAAAATAATAAAGTAAGCTTTTGGTGTGTCAAAATGACATTTTTTATAGAACAGCTGATGAGAATGCTCTCAAGAGTGTTATTTTACTGTTCAAATTTGTCTTAAGTGTTGTATATATAATATGTTTGTGTAGAAGACATATGTAAGCTAGTTAAAAAATTTCCCCCCTACCCCCTTTATATTATCAAATAAGCACTCACCACTGTATGATTTGGCTTGTTTATTTACTTGAAAATGAGACAATAACTTTAGCAAAATAAGAGTGTCACAAACACACCCATAAACAGCAAATAAGCACTCAACATTGTATGATTTTGGCTTATTTATTTAATTAAAAATGAGACAAAAAGTAATTTTAAGCAAATAAGTTAAGATTGTCTCACACACGCATACATAGCAAATAAGCCCTCAACATTGTATGATTTTTTTTCATGTTTATTTACTTAAAGATGAGACAAAAGGTAACTTTAAAGTAACATAAACGCGTGCAGGCACACATGTAACGACCCAAGGAAAAGCGCTAGCCACATCTGCACTATACCTCAAAAAGACTAGTCACAATTGAGGCTCCTTGTAGTTGTTAATAAAGCCCAGATCTACTTAGTAAATACCCGATATGGGACTCATCACACACCCACACACGTCACACAATCAATCAAATTGAGTATCACAATCTCCCACACTTAAATCTCTAACGTCCTCGTTAGGGCCCGCTTTGTGGAGTAATGTCTCCGAACCCACACGGGGTTACCGGGTTAGCTCTGATACCATATGTAACGACCCAAGGAAAAGCGCTAGCCACATCTGCGCTATTCCTCAAAAGGACTAGTCACAATTGAGGCTCTTTGTAGTTGTTAATAAAACCCAGATCTATCCAGTAAATACTTTCCCCCACTTAAATCCCTAACTTTCTCGTTAGAGCCCACTTTGTGGAGTAGTGTCTCCGAGTCCACACTGGGTTACCGAACCAGCTCTGATACCATATGTAACGACCCAAAGAAAAGCGCTAGCCACATTTGTACTATACTTCAAAAGGACTAGTTACAATTGAAGTTTCTTGTAGTTGTTAATAAAGCCCAATTGTACGAATTGCCAATTTGCCACTTTTAAATGACCAAGTTGACTCAAGACAATTCTAAAAAAAAAAAAAAAAATTTGACTCGACAATTTGAGACCTAAAGCGACAAATCTATGTAAGGTCTTTTTATATTTTGACATCAATTATATAATATTTATTTAATATTTTATATTATGATTTTGGGAAAAGCACACAAGTCCCATTTGGTTTCTTTGTAAAACACGAAACGCCCTCCCCCAACCCAAATTTTTAGTGTAACACTTAACCCACTTGTAATACTATTTTATATATGTCTAACATTAGTGATATGATAATATATTTCCATTTTTTAAAACTGCATTTTCACATAAAATAGTACCATGAGGTTTTGTGTTTAAATTCAAAAACTATGGGGGATTATGCATTACACAACTAACATTTACACATAAAACAATACAACAAGTAGCTAAGTGCTATACTAGTAGGTTTTGTGTATTTTTCCCATAATTTTTAATTTAAAAACCATTATTCTTACTTTTTTAAGATGTAAAAATTTTTGTATTCATGTTTTGAGCTACCCACTTATGTTTTTTTTTTTTTTAACATATTATTTTCAGATAAATTTGAGGTCTTTTTGTAATCTATTAAGAATCTTAAGAACTTGATATGGGAAAAGAGAAGCTTACTCCATTTATGATCCTAACAATTTGAAAAATTCTCTTCCAACTTTATCGAAAATGGCATACCAAAAACAAATTTGCTAATAATGAGTTTTTAAAATATGACACACTATGTACAAAGGAAAGAGCAAAAAAATAAAATCAAATTGATAATAAGAATATTGGTGTTTTCATCAAATGATATTTGTTACATACTCATAAAACATGCCTATCTACACTGAACACTATATCATGCAATTTTCAAATTTGTAAACGCATATAGTATGATTGGATAATCACACCATTCTTATCATCTTTCTATTTTTTCTATTAAATATAACACTAAAGATTACAATTTGTTTACAAAAAAATTATTGAGATATTAGAGGAAACTAATAGCCCTTGATATTTATCATCTTTCTGCCACCCTTTTAAAGCCAATTTCAAACCTATTAATACCAAGTTAGAAATTAATATAATTCTCTAACATATGCTTTCGATTTGAGTTCAAATGACTTCGGTAGGATGTATTGAGTTCGAATTCTCTAATAAAGCTGGTTTGATTTCTATCTCTTTCTCAACTACAACACGCAGAAGAACACCATGGTAAACAACAACCATCTGCAGCAGATGTGTCTGAGAATATGAAACCCCTCCTCGAATTCGATGATGAAAAAGAGGCAGTTGGTTTTGATGCCAAGATGAACTGCAAGAATCAACAATCCATGCCAGCAATTAGCCATAATAATTTTTTTCATTAAAAAAATCTTTGCAAGAACAGTGACATTTTTCATTTTTTGTTTAGTTATAATGGTGTTCCTTGATGTAGGCTTGATGTATTGTATCATTGAATATAAACATTTGAAAGTTCCTTTATTTTTTATTGGATACTGATTATGTAGTCTTGTGTTATTATTGAAAGTTTGAAGTTGCAAAATGTTTGAAGTTGCAAGATACAATTGATTCTATCAAGTCTGCTGGAGATATCAGTGTCCATATGCATATGCATATAAATTAAGTGCCTTCTGATAGCAATACTTATGATAGCAATAATGTGGCTATGGCTTTATAGTTTATAGCTTTGCCTGCTAGTAATGATATTCATCATACTCATGGATATGCCTCTTTTATTGTCATCTTAATTGTTAGCTATCTACCATAGTTATATATTGAATGAAGTTTATGGTGTGACTTTATGTTAGAACCTCATTCCTTTTTCCTTGTGTATGTGGTTGTTTTAAAAAAAATAAGTATGGTTAATTTATTATCAATAAAATTTCTAAAATGATCAATAAAACGAATATATTTTAACCAACTTTCAGTAAAATTAGCATATAAGTCATAAAAAAAAAAAAAAAAAAACTACATTATATATGTGTACATTCTTATTTGCTTAGGTACATCTATACTTCTATTTCACAGTTTTTTTCCCTGCATTTATTTTATTTTACATATAATTTGTATATGTCTAACTTCATTGAAAATAATTATAAAAAATTTATATATATTTTTTAATTTTTTTAGTGTTAAATAGTTATAAGAAAACAAGGAAAAAAAATAAAGAAGCAAGAAATTTTAATTGATGACTAAAAAAAAATGTTACTTTAAAAGGGTTTAGATTTAAGAGCTTAAATTGGTATATAAGTAATAAATTTTAAAATAATTATACAATAAACTCCATAATTTGATATATATTTTAAAATTAAACTCTAAAATTATAGATGCACAAATGATTACTATAGAGCTATAATTTTTTTTGTAGTTTAATTTGTGTGAGGGCAGGATCTGAATGCAGCATAGAGCCCATGGGCCCAGTATGAGGATGGAAAAAGGCTCATTCACTCACCAATTCGGGCTGGACATGTGGATAAGAGTCTGAGGAGGGAAGATGCAGAGACCCAACATCCAAGGAGCTCAAAGAGCGAGCGCTCCTCAAGAATTCCTCAGCTGTTCACTTGCACCAAAGGACAAGTCATCGAGGAAGACAATAAAGACATGCAAGTAAAGAAGAGAGGAAATATCTAGGTAAAGTGGTCATCACCTTCACATTCAATGTACTATACCACCTCAGCTAGCCGCATTAATGAAAGAATGATTCCTGAACAGTAATCTCACAACTCACAGCACACCCTACCACCTCCAACAGGGCCTTGATGGGCCAAGCATCCAAATTAATGCCTTGAGCCATATAGGTGGAGGGCTTAGATGCAACGGGAGGGACTATATAAAGGAAAGAAATCCCTCCAAGAAAGAGGATGGAACATTGGAGGAAAAGAGCAGAAACTTAAAAACATAACCTTGTATTAAGAACTTGAACATTCTTGTATAAACATTGCCTCCTCGGCCAGACTTGAGAAAGTGTTATTTCCCTACTTCGTACCTCTGTTACTACTCTCAAAGCCCTAACTCCACTGACCTCATAATTGGATTATAATAATGTATCAAAGTTGACATTGCAAGCCCATACTCTAACAAATTAATTGCATTAGGTCTAAAAAATCTAATTCCACTATTCTAAGTGGGCTTTATATTAATTGATTGAGTGTGGTTGTGTCAATTGTTTAATATGTAATATGATAATGTGACATATTAGGAATGGAGTAAAACTTGGTTTTACCCCACATCCTTATAGAAATTAATCTCTTTCGATTTTAGTAAGAAGGTAGTTTTGAAATGAGATTCTTCAAGAACAAAGTAATGTAATATGGAAAACCTGTATTGGCAGGTGTGTTTAAGTAAATCAAGTATTTGTCATGATTTTTTATAAAAAGAAAGAGGTTGTTGGTTTTAAAGTCAATGATTCATCAGGTAGCGTTTCTTGTAAATATTTATGTTTAACACATCAATTTCACAATTAATTTTTTTAAAGTAAATTCACAATTAATAATAGCAAGCTAGAAACTAATATGATTTTATAGCGGTTTTGAAAGAAAATGAAGTGCTGATAACAATTGTATGGTATTTCTGTTCACAGGTTACCAAACCCAGTAGAATGAAAAACTAAAACAGTAAGAATTTGGGGCTATCAATTAAGTGATTATAACAATTGTACAATGTTTGTTAGCATATATCTTTTTTTGAAAAAATGTTAGCATATATCTAATGGGTCACAAATCACAATATCAGTCTAGTACCAGAACTCTACAACGTGTAATAACGGTATTAAATCAAATAACCAAAAGATTCATTCCATTCTATTATATATGGAAATCTAAAGTAGCACGTGGTGGTTTCTTATTGCGACTAAACGACTTTCAATTTATGGCTTGCTAAGTTATGATTTACATGAAATGGTTGAGACCAAAAAAAATAATAATAATAATAGGGTGGTATATCGTATAACAAATGGTATATGGTATATCGTTAGATTAAATATAACAAATGATTGATATATGGTATACCGTAACCATATATGTAATCATCTATTTTAATTGTATTTTTAAGTGACGTAACGTTTCATATATTGTTAGATTTATCATATTCCATTTTGCATAATCCTATTATACTGGCACAAGATCCTCAACTATTGTAGACATAACTAAACTAGTATTTCTACTCAAAAAAATCAACACAATAAAGATATTGATCTACTATAGGAAAGAAATTAGATCTAAAATCATGATCAAAATCCAATTTCAAATGTAAAGTTGAAGCCAACTACGAGACTTACAAGCAACTAAATAAAATGAAATGAAGTAAGAGATATATAATCTTCAAGATAAGTTGGGCTCCTATCTTTAGGCCAGTCTATTACTGAAGATTGACATGATCTTCTTAACTGCCTTTAGAGCCCAATCTCTTTTGATGTTAACCTTGAATTCTAGGATGATAACCTGTGCTTAATTGGGAACATTAATAACACGATAAATACCATATATCTTCCCCTATTGTTAATCAAGACAAAACAAGGTGTTCAAAAGCCTACTCTCTTTTTTATGGACACGCCAAAGTCTATTATATGAATCAAGAGTAGTGAGTCTAAATGGAAACTAAAACAAAACAAAGCTCTACAGTACGAAAGCAACTGGGAACCACTGGACCCCCAATGCCAGCCCATTGACACCATTTTTGAATGAGCACTCAAGCAATAAGCAAAAAACATGTGACCTTGTCATCTCCATTTTTGTTTTCATCTTCTGACTTCGATGACTCTATGTGATTTTCCTCGTGTCTTTTGGGGGTACAAACCGTCCAACAAGTAGAACAATTAACAAGTCATAAATTGAAAGTTTTTGTCAACGATTCATAGGTGAAATGACATTTCTTGATATTTTTTTTTTTTTTTTATTTTAAACGGAAATGTGATTTCACAATTTTTTTTATTTTTTATTTTTTACAGAAACATATATACTTCTTATCCCATTTCTTCGCTGAAAAGAAATTTGAAGATTTGGTTGTAATCTTGACCGAATTTAGGGCTGCAAATGAGTCAAGTTGAACTGAATATTAAAAGTTCAAACTTGTTCATTTAATTTTATTTTAAATACAAGCTCAGCTCGAACAATTTACAAACTTAAACAATATACATACGAAAATAAATATATATATATTGGTTAGTATTTTAAGAACTTAAAAAATATACATGTGAACCAATTTACTAACTTAAACAATATACAAGTAAAATTTTCAATATAGTCAAATCAAGCCTCATGTTCATGAGCTTGTTCATTAATATATTGTTATGTTTGAAGTTGAATTTGACTAGTTTGCTAAATGAATAAATATAAATAATTTTTTTTTTCCAAATCCAGCTCAAACAATTCGATTCATATAAAGCCTAGAAAAATTTATGTCATTTATATTCCCTTTTGTTGTTAAACTAGTTTGGCAATGACAACCACAAATGTAAAACACAACTTTTCCAATTTCCTAAGCAAGGTTGTCAAAATCAGAATCCTACGTAGGATCGTGAGAGGTAGGTAGGATCATGGATCGTAAAATCCTTTCTCAGATTTTAAGCAAAAAAACCTATTGATAGTGACTTTGTATGTTATATAATCACTTAAAATATGAATCCATCCATTAAAAAAAAAATTGCATCATAAAATGTAATTTGCACACACTATATCGTTTTTATGTCTTTCTAACGAAACAAAATATATTTAACTTTTAACATAATATATCTAAAAAGTTCAGTACATGTTTAATTAACAACTAAGTACCGAAATATTATCTACACATATGGAAAATGTTTTCCAAATTCTAAGTTCCAAATCTAAAATAAGTTAGGCTAATTAGCATATAAAAACTAGCTAACTACAAATTTACAATATTTAATCCAAAAGAGAATTCTCAATTTAAGGTAAACTAGCTAATTACAAATATGAAATCCAAAAAAGAATTCTCATTTTAAAGTTCTTCTAATCTAATCACTGTTATTGTCATATCCCATTTCATCATCTAAATATTTTAGGTTTTGTTTTTGAAAACGTTAAACTTAAGTACTATAAGTTTTTTTTGAGATTTTATGTTGACATAGGGGTAAATTTGGAACTTCAATTCATTATTGGGTTTTTGATAACCCATTGGACTTGTGGGTTTAGATAGATTATCTTACCTAAATGAATCCCACTTAAAAAAAAAATAAAAATAAAAAAATAAAATAAAATAAAATCAAACCAAATGGTAGAATCAATAGAATCTCGTACGATCCTATACAATCTTACCATTTTTACGATCTTGCTACGATTTTAAACTTTTTAGTGAGGTGAGATCGTAAAATCGTGCGATTTTACAATCCGGATCGCGATTTTGACAACCATATTCGTGAGAAATGATTCACCTCCGACGAGAACTAGAAGAGTCCTTCCCAATCTCACAAGGATATGGGCCCTACCATGATTCCCAGGTAAGGGCCCACACCCGGAGTGAGAGGTGGGGGAGGAATCCAATAATTTCTCCAATTTCATGCTATTAACCCTCACCAATAACTTTTCCAATTTTTTTTTTTTTTTTCTAGTGGTTCATATTAAAAACATGAATACTTCCAAACGTTGTCACGCTCATTAATTACCTATTATTTTTTCCTTGAAAGGGAAATTAAGAAAATATAAATCACTTTTTTTTTTCTCTCTAGTTGTGTCGGTTGCTCTATATGCATTTTGGTCAACCGCCGCCCCCACTCCCCAAACTTGTATTTTTCAGAAGTTTTTAGTTTTATATCAAAACTTTTCTTTTTCTTTAAATTATTTCAAAAACATTTCTTAGCGTCATCAGATGGATAAAGAATATTGATTTAACAAATATGATTCATAAAACCAAGGTAGTTTTGATGACAGAGAATATTTTGATAAAGAATTCTAAAATTTTCAAGGCCTTCAGAGCTCCTTTTTATTGAAAAATAAAGAATTCTATCGTAATACCTAAGTAATAAAAGTGGTATCACCAGTCATAACTCGTATCTAAATCAAGCACATACATTTTGATCATTCCAGATTAGGCAAAACAATGTACTGCATGCATCTTAAGCCCAACTGTCATAGTCATAGATAGCACAATGCATTCCATTCATAACCACTGTAAATCCGAATCGTTTACAGCAACAAACCGTAAAAACTAAAAACTAAAAAGTTGTACTAACCAAACAAAAATTCTAATCTTAAGGCTCTCTTTGTCCTTTTGTAATTTCCTGTGAACCCCAAATTTCTCAAATTCATTTCTCATCATTAAAATCCCTCAAAAGTCTACAAACCCCATTACCCAAAAAATATTAAAATATTAAAAAATATATATTTGAAAAAAAAAAAAAAAAAAAAGCAAACCGACAAATGGTTAATTAGTAAATAATAACGTAATAACTAAAAAGTAAATTTCCAGATCTTGATCCGAAGATCTACCTTACATTTGGCGTCAACTACGGAAGCCACCGACGGAGTCTTGGATTTCGGTGCGACCCCTTTGATAGTCTGACACGTAACCCTAATCCCCACCTTCTTGCTGTTTAGCCCTCCCATCTTCACCTTCACTTCGGTGTCCATCTGAACCTTCATGGGCACCCCAGTTTTTCTCTTCAGATCCGATCTCAGAGAGGTCGTCGAATCCGTATCTAAGTCCTTCGACTCAGTCAGAACAGCTCTGAAGCTCGTCTCGTTGTTCTTGTTGCTCACAAAAGCTGGGATAGACCCATTAGCGAGTTGTACGGAGCTGGTGGAAAAGGCTGTGAGAGTGAACGGGTCGTAGAAAAACACGATGTGGGAGTTGGGGTTTTTGGAAGTAAGCGTGAGGTTGAGTAACGAGTTCAGGTGGGAGGCTGAGGGGGAAGAGTCCGACGTGGCGGCGGTGAGGTTGAGCTTGGCAATGCGGAGAGAGTTGATGGAGAAGTGTGGCTTTTGTGGGTGGTAGAGGACGTAGAGAGCAGAGCCAGCTATGGCTAAGAGGAGAGCTAATGCGAGCAAAACAAGGAGTGACCAAAAGCAGCAACAACAGCAGTTGATTCTGCGGCGGCGGCTGGGGCGGCGGTGGTGATTGCCGTACTGGGCTTGTGGGCGGTAAGGGTAGCGGGGCTGCTGCTGTTGGGGTTTGGTTGTGGCGGCGGTGGCCGGTGTGGTGGTTGTGGGAATTGGGGTGGTGGTGGTGTTGTTGTTGTTGGTGGTGATGGGCTTGGAAGAAGGGTAAACTCTGTCAGTCATTTTGTCAAACAACAAATGAGCAAACTGGGAGAAGTGGGAATATATCTTTCTGTGTCTGTGGGCTTATCACAGTCACACGTTGCAGTAGTTCTTCTTCTTCTCTTCTCTTCTCTTACACACTGCGTGTGCCTGACTTGTATGTGAAGCAGTGAAGGAAGGTTGTTTTTTCCTTTAACTTTGTGTGTGATCTGGGAATTGGACATCTTATTCTTATTTAGATCCTACACGTAGAGTTTTAGTCTTTAGCTTCTTTTTTTTTGTCTGTGGTGCGTCACATGTGAATGTGGGGTCCTATCTTGCTTGGTCTTCGGATCGAATGGTGGGAACGGATGACCATGTTTGCTATTGATTAGAGAAAATTTTGGATGTAAGATTTACTTTTTAGTATATGAATATGAATATTTGATAAAAATAATAAAAACTAATTATGAAAATTCATGTGCATATTATATTCTAACATAATCTAAATGAATATATATATATATATATATATGTGAAACTTTATTTTGAAAACTTGAACTCTGATTCTTACGAATACAAATTTTTTGTATCACTTTTTATGTGTTATTTTATGTTCAACCAAACACTACATGTCATGTTTTGATTTTAATTTCTTTGTAAAGTAACTAAAATTTAAAATAGAAAGCAGTCATACATATGAAAAGTAGTGATTGATGAAATATAGAGTAATACATAAAAAATAGTAAAGAAAATTTGCATTCAGCTCTTACCATCCACTCCACAAGAATTTTATATTTGTGAAGTAACCATTACGCCAAAGGTACACAATGATGCATATCCTATTGTTGGAACTTGGAAACTTGGAAACTTGGAATCCAAAAACTCAAATTTCTATTACAAAAAAAATTACAATAATTTCTTTTGATTTATATGGAAAAAATTGTGAAGTTCAATTTTTTATAAAAATTATTATTCCATCTCCTAGATTTCTGATAAACAAAATAAATACAATATAAAAAATATATTTTCTCCTTAATTATCCAATTGAACATTCCTAACCTTATGCAAAAAATAAATGAATAAATAAACATTCCTATTCATGATTCATCACATAATCAATTAGAGAGGTGATGGGAATTGGAAATGAAGAATTGGTTTGGCATCCCAAAGGAAATATAAATAGGCATAAAAGGAAATATACATAGGTATAAAGTCATGAGTCAAACAGCAAGGTTTGGTTTATTATGGCCAACCAATAAAAAATAACGACACCGGTTGGCAAATTTTTATATGGTAGATCTCAAACTACCAAATCACTACCCATAAAGGCAAATAGGACTCCCACCGACGACCCTTGGGTCCTTGATAATTGTTCCAAATTTTGGCTTTGCTTTTGGTTGTACTCGTGTGACTAGTTTGCTAACTAATCTCACTCAGTAATTGCATTAACTTGACTCCAAAGTCAAATAATTAGTTAATAATTACCCTATTAATAATGCTGCTTTCGAGGTTGAAACTTGAAAGTATGGCTAACTGAGCATTGTGATTACAATTTAGTTAGAACTTTGAAGTGGCTTATATAGTACTCCAACCAAACTCGTACCACAACCATCTCTTTAACCTACAACAATAATCTCACAATGTCTTACAAATTACAACTCATCAAATTAAAACTCATCACATAGATTAACTACCCTGATTTTTCCTAAATAATAATAATAACAAAGCTACTCACACAACATTTACATAACAATGTTTAGATAACAAGTTATTAATGATAAATAATAAAAAGAAAAGTGATGTCATTGGTGTAACCGTATGATAGATTAATGTCATTATCATTTAGGTTTTGTTGTGAAATTGTTATACATATTAGCAATTTAGCACTTATGAAAATAAATGGCAAAAAAGAAAAGAAAGGACACTTAGCATCAAGAGAGAAAGTAATATGACTATACAAGTATTTTGGGATAATAATAAGATGTGTATAAAAATATTAAATTGCATATAAAAAAAATCATATGTATATTATGGGGCTTAAGAATTTGGCAACCCCAACCCACTTTACATTAGGCCCAAAGGCCCACATCAAGGAGGTAGAAACGTTCGAGGATGAAAGTAGGAAGCCCATGTTTCCAAGAAGCATCGCCGAGGACGATCCTGTCCTCGGCCAGCCGAGATCATAGAAGGGAAGAGCAGCACGCCACCAAAGGCAGCCTTCCAAAGCATTCCAAAAAAAGACAAGTACAAGAGGTCAACCATGGAAGTATGGTGGAGGAGCAATTCATGGAGAAATTGTCGCCTCCACATTAAATGCCCACAACTAACATTCTGGCCGCATTAATGAGGAAACGACCCCTGAACAGAGTTGTCTAGATTACCGTAACTCACAGAACACCAAAGAGGGTGTTTGATGGGATAGGCACTCAAGTATAGGTTTGGATGATCAACAAGTAGAAGGCCAGGATCGTTTAAAGAGGACTATATAAGAGGGGAAACCTACCATAGGGAGAGGGGGGGGAGCACTGTAACAATTTCCAGAACCCCTGTAACCATCCCCATTCAATATTTACTAGAACGAAGCTCCTCGAATTGTGCCGAGAATAAACTTTCTTTATTAAACTCAATTCATATCTATTTGATTGTCATGAACGCCATATTAACTACAAATCTATTGTATTGGACTAGTTGGGCCTGAGTCCACTCACCTAATAAAGGAAATGCTCAAACCCAGTCCCTACATATATATATATATATATATATATATACAGAGAGAGAGTGTGTGTGTGTGTGTGTGTCTCGCCAAGGTGAAGTAAGGTGGGATGAGATAGGCAAAATTTATCGCATCATTTGACTTCTTTATTCAAAGTGGGATAAATGCTCACGAGAAAGACTGATTAAATTAGGGAAAGGCCGATGCATTTTACATCCCAATAAAGTTTAAGATTTGTTTGAAAATATTTGGTTGTTTAAACTTATACATAAGACTTTTTTTTTTAGAAAAAAAATAATGTTAAAATTTAAGGATTAAAATGATTAAAAAACTTTTAGAAAAAAAATAATGTTAAAATTTAAGGATTAAAATGATTAAAAAACAAACATAAATGATCGTTCCACCAAACTATAAATAAAATAAAAAAAAAAACAATAAATTTAAAGTTACAACAAAATTTTACAAAATAAAAAGTTTAGATGGAGTCAGGGCCGGCTGAATGGTAGAGCAAGAGACGCGGTTGTCTAAGGTCCCAAGTAAAAAAAAAAGGCTTCCAAATTTTAACCAATAAGGTTATTTATAATCAATAAATAAAATAATATTTTTTACCAGATAAAAACAAATAAAAAAGAGAGAAAAATGCAACGTTCACAATATTTTTTATAACACTTTTACAACTAATGTTAAGTAGCAAGTTGTTACAGCCTATTATTGATGTCAAAAAAATAATTATAGTGATATTTTCAAATAGAAAACAAAAAGCAATTTAAAACCTAAGATTTATTGTAAAAAATATCGTAAATGTTGCACTTCTAAAAAAAATAAGAATAATAATAAGAGTTTAGTTAGCAAACTTTTATTAGTTCTCTTCTAAGTCTACCACTAACATCACTCTTTTACTTACCACTATCAATCTACCATATCAACAAGTATGAAAAATTTTGTCAAATTTTTTCTATTTATGAAATTTCTATAAAAAAGAAAAAAAATCTAAGTTAATTAGTAGTAATTTTACATCTAAAACAAGATAATCAATTTTCATCTTAACTCTCAATTACATATAGCCGCCCTTGAATATAGTAAACTGAAAGACCAAACTCAAAATGCATAATGTGTTTCACATTGAACTGCCGACACTGAATAGATCTTGAAAATGTGGTGATGATAGTACTAGAGGGTAACACAGTTGTTTTATATTATTTTTATCTATGCATGCACTCCTCATTAAATTGAGCACCAACGCAGAAACAGCAGCAAAAAGCAAAAGCAACAACAAAAAGTAAGCAAGATAAAAGAAAAGGTGCGGACCAAGAACAGAACAGGGAATCTCATGTTAGGCCTAAATGGTGCAATACTGCAATGTTGAAATTTATATTATTATGGTGGGTCGTGAGTCCTGACTTGACCCAATTCTCATATAATTTCTTTATTTAAAGAATGAGAAAGATTAACTAATGACTTAAAAATATTAGTTTAGTAAATATTTTTAAAATCGTTTTATTAGAAAAAAATAATTAATCTTTTGATAATTTTTTTATATTTCTCATGAAATTTTGTATCAAAACTTTCTTTAAATTATTTATTAAAATTTTTTCTAAAAGATAAGATTTAAACATATGTAGTGTGATACCTCTGATCTTTCTTGCCCAAAGGGGAAAGTCTAGGTTCGAGTCCTGTGGGCATGTGCCATCTTTATCATAGCAGAAGCAGTAACAACAACACCACCAAAATATTAAGGGAAAAAAAAAAAAAAAAACAAAACAAATATCAGTAGGTTTCTTTTTTATTTAGAAGGGGTTTGATCTTAGGATGCTAATTAGAAAAAAAAAATTCTTTATCAAATGAACCAAGTAAAATTCACTCCAACAATAATTTTTATTTTTATGAAGATAGTTGTTTCCCTATAATGACACAGATGTCATTGCACTTAATGCTACCAAAGTGGACTGAATTGAACGAATTGGACCAAATGAATCGAATTAGACCAAGTGGACTAAAATGAACTGAAGTTGATCAAGTTAAATCGAAATGCTACACTGAAATGGTTCAACATGAGTTATAAATTGATAAGCCCAAAATGAAAAGGCTTTACAATATGCCCTTGAAAATTTGTACATTCAAGATGGTCTTCCATTTCATTGATCATGAGTATTCATAACTACAGACCGTAAATTCTATAAAGAAATTTGTAGTTATGTTTTTCATCATCATTTCGCTTACATTCATCCTGGAGACCTTGCAACTAGAAAATGATGCAGGACAAAACATGACCTTGTAACATGAAAAATTAAAAAAACAGAAAAATAAAAATAGAAAACATAAGAGTCAGCATCTAGGCTTTGCTTGGAGTAACTAAACAAAAAAATAAAAATAAAAATAAAAACCAATAGGAGTTAGATTCTAAAAAAATTAATAAAGAAAAATACGAACTGTACAAACATTAAATACATCAAGGAAAGGATAGGCACCAGTAGGACCAACGAATCATCCAAAATTTAAAAAGATTTAGACTTATAACATCTAAACCTATCTAGCATGAAAGTGCAATTGTTGAAATCCCGGTACAAATAGTTAAAATACAATAGGCAATGGTGAAATACAAAAGCCTAGAACTGAACAAGCAACTGCAATCATTAAAACAATTGAATAAAATAGGATGTTACAAGTTACAACGAATAATGAAATTCAAAAGCTTAGAACTGCTTAAGCAACTTGCAATCATTTACGACAGAAATCAATGGAAAGTTACAGCCAGTTACATTCTTTATCATTTATACTACAAGTTACACATAAAGACTGAAAAACTATAGAACTGAATCGTAAAGATGCACAATTACATATACTAATATACAACAACAACAAGCTTTAATCCCAAACTTTTGTGTCAGATTTGCAACAAATTAGTTAAGGCCAGCCACATTTATTATTTTCCTCTATGGGCTATTATTTATAGAGGTAAATAAATTAATTCTATACAGAAATGCATTTTCTTGGTGCCACTAAAAAGTTTTAAGGACAAAGCTTTTCTACAAATTGGGTTAGAAGAATCTCCTCCAACCAATGATGTGAAAAACTATCCAAGTGTATTAAATCACATAGCTCATTAAATCATTTAAACAAGTTATATGATTTATTAAATAGATCATGTGACTAAAAATACACATGAATGGTTGCTTGAATCGACACGTAATAGGTTGGAGGAATTTTCCTCAACCCAGTTTCTATCCAAACTTTAAACGTGTTAAAACATAGATATGATGTCCACAATCCATATGCACATACCAACACATTTGACCACTAATCTAGATCCATGACAATGTACAGAAGAACTATTGAAAATGCACGTTGAAGCATGCCTTGGTTGTCATGTAACGAAACCGTAAGTGATCAAATCTCATCATTGCCTTTGATGCTCGAAAATTGTATTCAACATTACTTGGCAGATCATAGTAGAATTTAGTACGACATATCATGGTAATCAAACTCAAAAGTTACAAAATATTGGAAGTATGATCTTCTCTGACAACTTTCATGTCTCCTTAAACCTGAAACCAATCATAATACACCACATTACAATCTGAAAGTCATAGCCATTGTCATTAGAATTTAGAAATTCATTAAAATAGAAGAAGAAACAATTATACCTTTTCCGACTGGTTAATTCCCCCTCCATGCAATGATTGGCATGCTGTGAGTTAAAATGGAATGTAGAAAATCCACTTACAGTGGCACAAAGCAGAAAACGTGTCAACCATTGCTTCCTAAAACCTACACTGTAATAAGGGCAGTGGTTTTCCACATTTCCTACATGCCAGCAATCACTAAGTTGTCACCAACCACGAGGTGAGTGCAATTCACCACAAATTAGACAAGGAATAAATGAAGAAAACCCTCTATATGCTTTCTAAATTTTTTTTCAAAAATAACAGCTACAATCTCATTCCATGATCATCTGGTACTAAGCGGATTGGCAGTTGGCATTACCTATTGTCCTGCAATGGTAACCTCTGTTGAAAGCAAGATGACAGAACCAGCCTCCTATGCAAAATTGAAACCGCACAAAAGCATACAATTTCCTTTCCCGCAGTTTTGATTTTAAACAAGCAAAAAAAACTTAGTGCTGGACAACAATGAGGAAGAAAGATTTGTTGATTCCATATCAGCACTGTTGTTCTTGGCAAAAAAGGATGATGAAAGCACTCATTACCTCCAATAATCTAATCCTCCACTGAAAATTCCCAGGTTTCCACTTAGATAATGCACTACATAAGCCTTCATTGGTCATTTACTCATTCCAACTCTCTTCATGGACGTTCTTTATGATCGCCTAATCTGTCGTAAATCCCAATAACATGTTAGATCAAGGAAGATCACTTTTGTTTAAGGTATCAGCAAGTATATATAATCACAACAGTGCCACATATAAGAACAATATAAAAAAGAAGCAATTTGACCTTTTCTCTACACAGTAATTAGTCAATAGTTATCAAGTGAAGTAAAAAAGTAAATATACAAGTAAATTCAAAAATTTTAGTTTCAAAATGGGAGTTGGAATAACAAACTAGGGTAAGGATCATTAAAGCCCCACTGGCCAATCGGGCCCACTCTTTTTCCAAAAAGAACAAAAAAGGTGATCACACCCTTGATATCACAAATTTGTTGTTTAATTAAATGGGCTTACAATTAAAAAACACTAAAATCGAATAATTTCAGTTCCATGAGACACTAAAATGCCCACAAAACAATTTGTTTAACTTAATAGCTAAACTGAAGTACCTTTGAAATTTCATGTTTCTATACATGAGCATTATACTCAGCAGAACAGGGACCATTGCTAAACATAAATGCTCCAATGAGTGCCCACTGATAATGTAACGATTTACACGGTATATTTTCCTGTCAGCAACACCTTCAAATTTTGCTAGAACGTGTATTCCTGTAACAAAGTGTTGCCAGATTTTAAATAAACCAACAACCTCATGGGTAAGGCATGACAAATATATTGACAAGATTATAGACATATCAGAATTCATAATTTCATAACTCTGATTAATTCCTCAGAAAGATATTATGACAGACCACAATTATTATTATTATTATTATTATTATTATTATTTTGTTGATGAGAAACTAACCAGAAAATTTTATCAAATAGAAAAAGGAAGAACAAAAAGAAGAAATTGAAATAACCAAAAAAAAAAAAAAAAGACAGATTCAAATCAAATGGAAGATATTATTCACCCAGAAATGCATGCAAAGAAGAAGAAAGGAAAAGAATAGGAAATTAGTGAACATCAGTTTCCAGGGGTCTGAAAGCAAACTTCAGTACATCCTTCTAATTACTAGAAAAGAAATCATTTCCTACGAATTGAGCAAGTGCCCTAGAGCACTAAACAAGAGCTCAATTTTGTCAACCAAGAAACTGATACTTCCAGCAAAATCAAATCATTTCTGCATAAGCGCTCCAATTACTCCAAGAATAAAAATTCACCTTTTTTTTTTTTATGACGTGGAACCTCACATAAAAACTCCCCTTTTTCTTTTCCTTACAGATTTACATTAAAGTAAAATATCCTCTAAAACTGAAAAAATGCTCAATAAAGATTCACTTTATGCTTATCAGAATGTAAGACAGAAGTCTTGAGGCTCCTCCTGGTGGGTTAATTCCTAGTAATTAGAACTATGCTAGAACTTCCATGAACTAATTTAACTTAGAGAACTGGATTTATATGACAAAAATTCAATCATTTCAACCATCCTCCACAGGTGACATTATATATAGTTTTATACAAATATCTTGCAGGAGGCAAAATGGCCAACTAAAGCTGGGAGAGAAGGGTTTTTTTTTTTTTTTTTTTTTTTCTTTTTGGGGTTGGGGGGGGGGGGGGGGGGGGGGTTACCAAAACAGTTGACGTCTCCTACGAAAAGCTTCCGCCTCATTCTCATTTAAACTTTCCCCTAAGGGCATCATTGGACACATTCAAGTAATTCAATTCTTCTGGAAGTTAAAATGTCACTGACAAAAGTTTTATTGTAACTGATTCGTGCACCTAATTATATTCTAATAGTAAATTCAGGTTTAATGATGATAAAGAAATAGGTTTTAACTTGTGTTTTATGCACATTAATATGCATGAATATGTATTTATACAACAAACATTATGCTCCAGTAGCTTGTCAGACATTTCTACCAATACCAATGAATTTCCACAGAAGTATTTGTTCACACTGTTCCTCAATAGGCATCTTATATTACTATATTTCTTTAGAAATAATTTTCCCTTCATTTAAGTTGCTCAATAACCAGATGGTTGCAGGAATTTCCCAGGGCAATACCATGAAAATAAGTGGCTTGCCATGCTTAACATATAAGATGTAATACAGAAAATAAATATTGCAAGGACAGTTATACCTGCCGCAAAAAGCCAATATCTTGAGTGAGTATATTTAGGTCGGAACATATACATCATTCCTGGAATGGCTACCGATGGAATCAACTGGAATGCCATGCACAACCGAAGATCATTATATGTTCTGCAGCCAACTAACAATATTCAGCAGAGAACTTAGGTATATTTCAAAGCATACACACTTGAAGAAATTAGACAAAAAGAATGCATACTAAAAGGAAGGCAAATAACTTACATTCCGTAAGCTGTGCTAAGAAAAGCAAATAAAAGGAGGGCAAATAGAGAACTTAATCCAATCTTCTCCCCCATTCTTTCCACTATAAAACTAGAGAAAAGTGAGGAGTACGCAATCATCATCTGCAAATAATGATGTACTATAACATGAGTCATGACCAAAACAAAAATAATAAAAGAACATCAAAATTAGGAATTCTTGAGGTCAGGTCCTACATATTTTTTTTCCTTTTTAAGCCATCGATTACTCCATATGATTGCTCAAAAACTGAAGAGGGATTTTAAGTTGACAATTTTGTGACAATCTGCTGTTTGTTTCTGAAATAATAAAACAGGAAAAATCTTACCTAAACTAAAACTCACCTAATCTAGGACAATCACTAGGCACAGATTTTTATGCTTCACTAATTTTTTTTTTTACCATGGATACAAGAGGCTCCACGATGATTACTCTTTTTGTAGGCAGGATTTGAACCCAAGTCTCTTATTCAAGGGCAAAAGAGTTTATTAGGGGAGCTAACTGATTTGAAACTCAATTGGGTGCACTATAGTGGAGGCCTTTTGTTACTAGAAAGTAATAAACAACCAACATCATCATATTTTCTTTTATCTAAAATTTTTAGAAATCAAACATAGGAAAAAATAAATTAAAAAAAAAAGTAATGTAAACAACTAAACTTGAGAGTGCTGTAACAGTATAGTAATGCTAACCGGAAACGTGTCCCACATTACTCTATGGTCATCTGGCTTCAAATGATAATAAGCAGACCCAAAAGCCACCCCTGCTGTTCCTGCATAGAATAGCGCCCATCCCCATAGCTCTCCTCGCAAACTACAACAAATGCATTTCCAAACAAAACCCATAAATATAATCACCAAAAAGAACAACACCAACAAAAAACAATCACACAAAAAGGATCAAAAAGATGACCAATACATTATGTTAAAAAAGTTCCTTTGGAGACAGAGAACAAAACCCAGAACACCCACAACCAAAAATGGGAAATTTGTAATCACATTCAACGTATTAGGCACTCCTGTCAAACACCCAGATAACAAAACCACACAAATTAGCCAAAAAAACCAAGCAATTACACCTGTAAAGAAACATATAGAGAAATGGGTGATGTAGTGTTTGGTTACCGAGAAAATTGCGCATGTCAGCATAAAAATGGTGCTTTGGAGAGAGAGGGATTTTGGGAGTGGCAAACATAAGGCAAAGCCAACAAAGCAATGCTCCTCCCCATATCCGAGTTCTCTTCCCTCTCATAAGCTGTTGTTTCACCACCCACCCCATCACCTTTCTGTGTGTATTTTTGTGTATGTTATTAGATAGAGAGAGAGAGAGAGAGCGAGAGAGAGACAGAGGGACAGTAAAAATCTGCACTTTCTTATTTGTTTTTCACAAAGTCATCTCTTTTCTGTCCCTTTGCGCACTGCTGGTTCTGCGCTTTCTGATATTCGAATGTCGTTTTTCTCTTTCCTTGCGTGTTTTTTTTTTTTTTTGGTTAAATGCTACGTACGCCAAATTCTCGTATCACTTTTAAAAGAAGATCTTACTAATGTGTGCGTTTAAGGGTGTTTTGACAACTTTTTTAGTTTTTAATAAAAAATTTTCAAAAATAAATTTGTTAATGCGACCCTTAAAAGCACACATTAACCGAACTCTTTAAAATATTCTCCTCTTTTTTCTTACTCTTTAACTACATTCTCGAATCAACTTATTTAAAAATAAAAAATTCTATTTTAGTATAAAAATTTATTTTTTTTTTATTTTATATGCTTCATTTTCAAAACATTACATAAAATTATCTATTTTATACTATATTTTATTAAAATATCAATTTTTTAATTTTTTTTAATAATTATTTTGCATTTTCTAGCACAACAACTAGTCAATCATCTACTATCTTTCTTTATCCTTGGAATACAATTAGATCTATAGCAATCATATATATTTATATAACTTTGCATGGCTTGATGTTAGTGAATTTTGAACTTAGTTGGCTAAAATGTGGTAAATAGGTCTTTTGTCCAAGTTCATGATTAATACTTAATATTATTGTTTTAAAAACTAAATCGAATCATTCTAAAAAAAAAAAAAAGGGAATCAAACCAATCGGTTCACACAAAAACTGAATACCAATTTGGTCCTGTAAAAACTTTTAAAATAAAAATAAAAATATCAAGAACCAAAACTGAAAACGGTTCTTTGATCATACGAGTTTTTAAAACCATGCTTAATATAGCTGCTGTTATCAAATGCATATTTCCCTCCCATCTTCTCTCTTTCCCCACCTTCTTGTCCTCTACTCTCCTCTCCCCCTGAACTTCCAACTAAACTATAAGGGTTAAAAAGTGTAATTTTGACTCGTGAAGCTGAAAAAAATATACTATATTTTATACCATTTTAATATGGAAATAATTTCAAATATACTATTGGTAGCAATTTTTAAATATTATTATTTAGTTTTTAGTGTTGTGAAAATATATGTTTAAGTGTTACAGAACTACATGTCAAAAGTATGATTATTGTTTAAACACTGGAATTGATGTTTAAACAACAGTGCAAAGACCCTCTTATCAATTTTCAAAACTTACAACTTTACGTGATTGACAATGATGCCTGTTTGGATGGATTGATTTTTATTATTTTATTTTGTAAAGGCATAAATGTACCTTAAAAATTATGCTTTGCGAGCTTTACATTTCCTTCATATACGTCGCTTCCATGGTGCCATCACCGTCCATTATATTTTTGTCATAGACATTGTTACCACATGTTGATAGAAGGAACACGTTAACATCGTTACAACATGTTGATGGAAGGAACACGGCAATATTGCTATAATACTTAATACTGTAATTAAAATTTTCAAAATTAAAAGGATCAACTTAAAGTAATTTTAATTGGATTTTACTAATGTGTGCTCTTATGGTACACAATAGTAAACCAATTTTGAAAAAAGTTTATCTAAAATTGAAAAAGTTTTGACAACTTTTTCAACTCTCAATAAAATTTTTACAAAAATGAATTTGTTAATAAACTATAGAAATATTATTATTTTTATAGAGTGGGAGAGTGCATTTTAAGATTTAATCAATTTTATGACAAAAAAATTCAGTTCTTTTTTCCCAATTATTTAAGTGGCATAATTCTTTTTTTTTTTTAATGAATTATTTGATATATAATAAAACTAGCATTAATAATGGACCTATACAGTAGTGATGTTACACTAATCGCTATTCACCAATATCTTCAATAAATTATGAAGAAAAAGATAATAAATTATTCTTATTATTTTCTTTGGACCGTTGGAATCAAGGCGGCTCGTGATACTTGGTCACAATCAAATCTATAAAATGTTGGATATAGAGGAAAAAATTAATGGGCCACATTAAGTTGGGCCCCCATAGTGGGCCATCTCACTCTTGTACGGTGGAGACCAGGCTGTAAGCACGTAAGGCTATGAGCCTATGACTAACAGTTGTCCAACACTCCCATCTTCCAACACATTATTTACCTTTTTCACCTTAAATTTTACACTTTTACTATTCACCCGAATAAAATATATAGTGTATTATTTTTAATTTATGGCTGTATATTGACCATGCCAAACCTAATTTTTATATAAAATGCTTAAGGATAAACTATTACTATTTTGTTATAAATTATAAGTTACAGTTCAATTTCATTGTTGAATTATCGCTTATGTCAATTTAGATCTTGTATCCTTCCAAACCAATGAAAGTAAGGGTAAAGGTAACATTGAACCATCTTCAAAAATTCAGTAATTAAATTGAAAAAAATAAAAGATAGTTCTCATTACCAATTTCAGATTTTAGAAACCAAAATCGTAGCTTTGCCACAAGCTATAGCAATTGTGTAAATGATTCGTCACTAATATCAAATAATGCAATCCAAACTTGCCAAACTGAAATTGACAAATTTAAGGTAAAGTGGAAAAAAAAACACCCAGCACCAATGGTTGGATAACCAAACAAAAATTGATCCTTGACACATTAACAACCCATAGAAATAGTTGGAAAAAAATTCAAACCTTCGAAAAGTAAAGGAAAGCGGCACTGCCTTGACCGACTGGTCATATTCCAAAGAGATAGGCATTAGCACTTAGCATTCTCTAGAACTTGCGTAGTGTACAATTCGAAGACCTGTAATGGTGACACTGAAATCTTTTTTTTTTTTCTTTTATTATTAATTTTTTTGGCTCTGAAAATAAATTATGTTGATTGGCCCCGACATAGTCCTTAATGGCGACTAATATTAGAGATAAAGAAAAATTCACAAATATGCTGAGGTGATAATTGTGCTTAATACAACGGTCACATTTGCATTGACATTGTACAGTTTCTACTGTTTCAATAAAATCTTCTTGATTTTCAGATTTAAAAATAATAATAATAATAATAAAACACCGATACCACTTAGATTATACATCAATAACATGTCATTTTTTTTCTTCTTTTTTTGGTTCAATACAGTTGTGATCTACTCTTTAGAAAAAAAAAAAGTGTGAATTGTGAAATATGTTCAGTTAGGTGTTTTTTTTTTATTATATTAAATTTCCCAAAATTATGGAATTTGAAAGGATTTTGTTTTTGTTTTTGTTTTTTTGGTTTACAGGGAAAAAATTACTCAAATGTTTATTTGCCACTAGGATGACAGCTTTAGCACATGGTAACATGACTTTGTGAAAGAGATTTTAGCAAAACACGTTAGGCATAATTTTTGAGATCGTATAAGCTGGACCTGGATCAACATCAAACATTGCTTCTTCTACAGTCAGATCTCATCCTCTTTAGTTTTCAATTAATCAATTATTATTGAAATCAATGGAATATCAAGCCCCATTTATCTGAAATTCTTTTTTCTTGCAACAGTTTTAATAAAGCCGAAAGAAGAAGAAGATGAAGAGAAGAAATATGCTACAAATATAGCAACTTTATTCTTGGCCAGACTCAAAAGCATTCTATTATTCTTCACCACTTTTACAATGCATTTATGATTTTTTTCAGAAGCCAGATTAAACCAGATATAGAGGGTCACTGCATTTTCATCCAAGGACAAAACAAAAACAAAAAAGATTATTATTTTACTTTCATGTTTGACACTTTTGACTCCCATTTCTTATATTCAGCTTATTCCATTTATGAAGTTTCAAACTTTACTCTCTTTTCTTTTTTTTCCTTTTTCTTTAAGCACAGCTGTAATTTGGATTAGCTCAGCAAGGCAATTTTGAGACTAATAAAACTTTGTTGTTGATGTTGTTATATAGCTCTTTAAAACTTCATTTTTTTAAGTACAATTATTAAGTACAATTATGTTTTTGCTGACTTTATACAACTAAACTTTCAATGAAAAACAAAATCCAAAAGTTCCAAACGCACAAAGATTATTGATAATAGGTCACCTCCTATCCAAGAAGTTTCAAGAAGACAACATCATTGTGGCATTGGTAGCTTGAATGTCACTTCTTGCTATAAAAATATAATCCAGCCGCTAACAATAAGCATTTGTGCTTTAAGCACCCCATTAAAACTTATATAATTTGGACCCACAAATGCTTAAAAGAAGAGTGACAAAGTGGTCCTTCCAATAAAACCATTTATCCTATTAAGGACCACAGACAAGTGACTTCTATGGCCGATTGCATTTTTTAAAAGCTTATTTTAGTAGCTCCCACTCTTCCGATAATAAAATTTTCCGCACCTCAAAATGGTGTTATAGCGAAGTAGCCAAATAAAATCTCCCACGTGCAACATGACCTGCCACCATATGATACGGATATGCATGATGGAGAAGCCAAATTGACACAAAGAAATACATATTGATGCTTTTGATCATAATAAAATTGGTAATTAGTTTCGCATTTTCTTTTTCCTGAAGACTATGACGAGGTTGTGGAAGTCATATGGACCATAATGGCCCCAATGAACAGCCAAATCTATCCTGGAATTGCAGTGCAGATGGACCAAAATGGCTCAAAACCATAGGCAAACATTTGTTAATTAGTGACTGTCAGGACCCTTCTATATTTATAAAATGATTGCTTTATCTGCAGACAAAGGCTAAATGTTACCTTTTCTCCTAACTACATCATGGAAAAGAAATGGAAATAGACAAACTTAGTTAAGCATTTGAGGGCAATTCACAATTCGCTCAATTGAACTTCAACGATGTCAATCATTTGAGTAGTTGATGGTTGATACATAGTACACTGTACAATATAAGAAAGTGGCCAGTGTATTATACTAATTGATCGTGCATCAACAAAATGTCCTTGATGTCCCATCAAAAAACAACCAAATTAAACTCGTATGAAATTATGAGTAGTTTAGTTAAAGAACTAATAATTGCACATGAAGCAAATAGTTCCAACAAGCATAAAAGCAATAGAATAGATCTACATCACTTCCCCAATAAACCCCTTAACTTTTTTAACCAATCCCTTTTTTTTTTCCTTTCTTGACTAAACAAAACATGCCCTTAGTCAAGAATACAGAAACAAACCCCCAGAAAGTAACCAAATTTACCTTTACTTTTTACTTTACTTACCACTCCAATTAATTAACGAATCCAGCCTCTGCAACTTCAACTGCTGCTTAAACTTGTTGATGAAATCATCAGCCTTGGCATCCACTTCTTCATCCTCAGTTACACTAACTTTCCTTTCTCTCACTGTGGCAGGCCTGCGACTCTCAATATTGTTAATATCTTCCTCCTCTTCAAAGTGAAAAGACGCTAACTTTACACTCATAGACTTCTTTATCTTCCTCGTCGGCTTTGTTGGTACCTCCCCAGAGGTTGGCGTTGCATCAGACTTGCTCGAGTAAACATTATCCCCCTTTAGCTGCATGTATATCTCATCCAGGCTCCGTTCCTCTTCTTCTTCTTCTTCTTGTTCCTCATCTTGGGATAGCTCATCCAATTCTTCTAATTCTTCTTCTTGTTGCAGATGTTGTTCGAAAGTGTAATGGTTGTCTGAATCTTGGGTTTTGTGCAAAGTGGTGGTCTGGGATTGTGAAAAGTTGGAGTCTGGGGACGAGTAGTTGTAGAAGTTGATGGACCTAAGCCTGCGAAGCAGAGAAGGAGATCTGGTAAGTTGGGGTTGTTCTTCTTGTTCTTGTTGATGGGTGTGTTTGAGAGAGTGATGGGTGTTTGATTCTGGGGTTTGGTCAAAGGCTGTGGCGGTGGTTGGTTGTGGGGATCTATAGTAGTTGGAGAAATTGATGGACTTGAGCCTTTGTAACACAGATGGAGATCTAGCAAGTTGTGGGTACCCTTGGTCTTGAGCTTGTTGTTGTTGTTGACGTTGTTGGTGTTGTTGGTTGCCTTGTCTTGAAGTAATGGCAATGGTGCCAATCATGAGGTTGAGGAAGACAAAGAGAACAGTGGGTGTGAACCAGCTGTTCATGGAAGCCCATATTGAAGGTATAAAGGAAGTGGATTCTTCAAACATGGCTTTTCTTTTGGTTAAGAGTGAAAGAGAATGAATTGCAAAGTTTAGGACTTGGGACTTTGCGAGTGTGTGAGTGATAAAGAAAAGACTAAACAGAATGGAGGAGTAGGAGGGGGGTGTATTTGGAGGGATATTTTGGTTAATTAGTTGGGGGTGTTTTTCTTTTGTGAGGATATTCCCAATTATTTTCAGGATCTGGAGGGACACGTGTCAATGTATGATGGGCCTGTGATACACTGACAAAAGAAAAGGGGTGGGGTGTGGGTGAGAGTAAATGTGAGGTTGTGGTTGGATTTTAATAGAGGGAGGTGATGGTGAGTGGTGACAGGCTAGGAATTGCAGCCTGGACTTAAAAACCAGACTTTTCATCTATTCTAGACTAGTTCCTTTGAACAAACAAAAGAAGAGAAAAATCTAGGTTAATCATTTGCACAACATTAATGCTGCATTCACAAAAAATTTCACAAAATTAGACTTAGACAAGTTTTCATTAATCTCCCCTGCTGAACCCATCACTTTATCATCAATTTTTGATAACTTACCACTTCAATCATTGTAAAACATTTTATAATATAAAATTGTGGCACCAAAGTTTTAGGTTTTTTTAGGTTTTGTGGCTCCAATACTTATACAAATACTTGCAAAAGGTTCTTCCATAGACAAGGTGACATGGAACACCAAAGTTAAACCAACTATTTGTACTCTATGACTCTCAAAAAAAAAAAAAAAAAACTATTTGTACTCTACAACTGTTTCTTTTCTTTTTCTCCTTTCATTTAATAATAAGTTCCATTAATTAAACATGTGTCATTTATTTAAGATGAGCAAATAATGGTGTACTACTTCAAAAGTTTAGTTTACCAAAAAATTAGTATTGCAATAATGTATATTATGATATGAATACGCATTGAAGAAAAAGAAAACCATATCCCTAGCTTGACAACCAAATCGAAGTGTTTGGTTGCAAAACTTATGAACCAAAAACTAAATTAAAACAAGTATCAAACCAGTCAAAATTGGTCCGAATCTTAATTAGAATCTAAATAAGTTCAAGTAGAAAATTATGATGGGATCTACTTCTTGTGATAGGGGGAAAGAGTACAAATAAAATAATTTCTCTTTAACTATAACTATAAGTATACATAAGTTGACATATATTAATTTTGTCAATCATTTCAAGTCATATATTAATGAAGGGTTATCCCTTCCTCATTTTTTGGTTAGTATTACTATTTTAAAAGAAATAGAGTGTGGGCACCCGAGGAACGAGAAAGGAAGCCAAAGGAGGATGAACTAATGGGCCGAGGCCCTAGGAGGAACAGGAAGGGCCCTGCCTTGGGCCGGGCAAGGAACTGGCAGGGGCCCGAGGAGCAATGGTTCCCGAGGAGAGAACCAGACCTTACGCAGCGCCATGTCAAACGCCAAGGGTAAAGCCTCCTCGGCTGATGAAGGAACAGGTCAGTGGCAGACAGGCGGCCGTCAGGGCAGTAGCCCCTAGTCACATCAGTAATAAATGGCGCACACCAGCTCTGTCAACCGCATTAAATGCAGAGATGACCTGAAATGATGCCCGTCACCACTGCACCAGCTACTACTGCCGCCTGCTCCTGGAAAGAAGATAGATGACAGGTGTCGGGAAGTGAGCAAGGGATAGCTAAAGATGGACGGAGCAGATTGGAAGGCCAAGGGCTATATAAAGGGGAAGGTTGGGGCCTTTGAAGGGGGGTTTTTTGTTGTTCTAGCCCATCTCTACAAAATTCTATTGTATTAGGGTCTGAGAAAAGAAGAGCTTGTCTTACGACAGACAAAGACGTTGGGCTACCCTTTTTTTGGCCCTTACAATTGGCGCCGTCTGTGGGAAACAACAAGCTCCTATGGATATATCTCGTGTAGCAATGGCAAATGAGGGCAGAAGTGAGGAAGGGTCGGTTGGATTGCGGGGTGGAGACCCTTTCCTTAACATGGAACGCAGAAGGGATAGGCGACGAGCCCTCAGCACGCCAGCAGGGCTGCACCGTTCGAGGCGAGCAGGGCAGGACCGCCCCCGGCATGAGAGTCGAGCCCAACGTAGGCAGGACACCCTAGTGCTACAACAGGAAATCGATCACCTACGTAAGAAGTTGAGACGAAGAGAACGTGTTAGGAGGAGCCCGTCGATGGGGTCAAGTGAGGGCTCGCGGGGAAGCCCAGACCCACCATACCGACGCAGGTCCAGAACCCCACCTAACGAAGCATACTCGGACACCTCGGACGAGGACAACCGCGGACACGAGAGATCGTCCCCTCGTCGCGGTAGGAGAAATGATGCCATGAGTGAAGCCCTAAGGCAGATCTCGAAGTCGCCTTTTGTCAGGAGGATTAATAAGGCCAGGCTCCCTCATCGTTTCTCCCAGCCCATATTCACCATGTACAATGGGAGAACAGACCCGGTGGAGCATGTAAGCCACTTCAACCAGAAGATGGCCGTACACGCTGGCAATGAGGCGCTCATGTGTAAGGTCTTTCCTTCCAGCCTTGGGCCTGTGGCCATGCGCTGGTTCGATGCATTGAGCGAGGGATCCATTGCGTCCTTCCAGGAATTGACCAGAGCATTCGGCGAAAGGTTCATCACCTGTAGCAGGACCCCTAGACCGTTGGACGCCCTGCTATCCATGTCAATGAGGGAGGGGGAAACACTCAAAACCTACACGGACCGCTACTGGGAAATGTACAACGAGGTAGACGGTGATTTCGAAGACGTAGCAGTGAGGACCTTCAAAGTCGGCCTTCCGACTGACCACGACCTTAGAAAGTCGTTGACGATGAAATCTGCCGCCAACATGCGCCAGCTCATGGAGCGCATAGAAACTTACAAAAGGTTGGAAGAGGACCAACTCCAAGGAAGGGGCAAGGCCGGGTTGTACCCAGAAAAGAGAGACCCTCGGGGAGGGGGATACCATAACGACCGGCCACGAAGGGAGTTCCCCGGTCGGCAGGCCCCAGAAGGGGTCCATATGGTCAGCTCGCTGTTCAAAGAGTCGATGCACCAGATATTGGAGAAGATTAAGGACGAACCATTCTTCAGCTGGCCGAACAGGATGGGCGGGGATCCGACCAAGAGAAATCAAAACCTCCATTGCCATTATCATCGGGATAAGGGCCACAAGACAGAAGACTGCAGAACACTGAGAAGCCACTTGAGCCAATTGGCAAAGGCGGGGAAACTAGGTCGCTTCTTGCATTAGCCTGCGGGGCAGAACGAGCCCACGGGGATGGGATTTCACCAAGGCGACCATTCACGCCCGCCCTTGGGCACCATCAACATGATCCTGGCCGGACCAGGAGCGGGCACCATGCCAAGCCCCCAGGTCCTGTCTGTGGCGGGGGGACCGAGCACCAGAGAGGAAGAATGGCACAACAAAAGATCAAGGGCGGCGATCCCCGACCTAAGTTTTTCCGAGGAAGATAAGAGGGGAACCCAACAGCCGCACGAGGATGCCTTGGTCGTCACGGTCAGAATTGGGGGGTACGACGTCAAAACGGTGCTAATTGACCAGGGAAGCCAAGCTGACGTGATGTACCCCGACTTGTACAGGGGATTGGGTCTCAAACCCGAGGACTTGGAAGCATGCCATGATGGAATTAAATGAGTGCGCAGCGGAAAAGTAAGTTTTGAACGGATCTACTTCATTCTATATTGTTAACATGCATAAAGTAAATTTCAGAATTTGAGAACAAGAGATCGTACCTTGAAGCAGTGAATTCCAAAACCGAAGATTGAAGCACTTGGGAATACTCTTAATCTTCACTCCAATTCCACTAATCGCCCAAGATGTGTGGTCTCTCAAATTGGTAACAAAGGGATGACTAGTGAGTACCAAAAACTCACTTCCACACCATTACTATGATGTTTTTCTTACCAATTATTTTCTGTACATTTTTCCTTTGTATCTAACCAATATATCTAATTGGGCTGGCCTTTTGGGCCTTACCAATTGGGCTTAGGTATGTGGCTTGGAGTGGGACCAAAAGGGACCAATAAAACACTAGCTCCAATGGGCCTTGGGCTTTTCTGTCAACTCTTGACAAGCCCAAAGTTACCATTAACTATATTTAATACCACTATATAAATATAGTTGCACTCTAGGTCTTATCTATATATTATATCCCAAGACTTTATTATACATGCAACCCCTTCATAAAATATTCGTAGTAATACAAAGTTATTAATATAGACTGCCACTTTGTAAATTACTACATCTTGATCATTGAGTACCCGGTTTAATCCTTTAATGTTATTCATTATATATTCATGAAATCCAATTCCATAAATATATACTTTAGTAACTACTTACTAAAGTGGTTAGGCCTAACTCTCTGAATAACAAACTCATTAAACTTATCTCAAGGGAATACTTTATATCTCCATTAAGAGACTATGAATTTCATCTTGAGAATACATGTTCCATCAACACTTAATGTGGCTGCCCAACACACTGAGGTTTTGACCATTACTTTAGATCTATTTAGTAACTACTTACTAAAGTGGTTAGGCCTAACTCTCTGAATAACAAACTCATTAAACTTATCTCAAGGGAATACTTTATATCTCCATTAAGAGACTATGAATTTCATCTTGAGAATACATGTTCCATCAACACTTAATGTGGCTGCCCAACACACTGAGGTTTTGACCATTACTTTAGATCTCACTCCTAATATATTAAAGCAACCTACATCTTATGATCAGGTCCATTATTCTCTCAGGATTAAGAGTTCATGCAAATACAAGTCATGAAATTTATTATTCATTTGACAGTCCTTAGGCAAATAATAAATCTCATGGCGGTCCAGTTCAATATGTTTTAACTCTTAAAACATATTAACACATCAACTAGAAGTCTCCACTTCCATGATCAAGACAAATCATCGTAGTTGATATGTTATAGTCTTCGCAGATGAAATGCCCAATTTCATCACCGACTACGAACTAAAATTCTAAGTTTACAAAGAACTTGTGATTTATATCTTTTGTGACTCTTCACATAAATCACATACTATGCATCTCATGGACTATATGATAATGTCCGAATATTCATGTTACCATTATTTCAGATAATAATAAAACAAATTTATTAAACATAATATTAAGTCATGCTTAATATCATACATAGCATCTTACAATAGGATTTAAGGGCACCAATCCTAACAATCTCCCACTTGCCCTAAAGACTATTGTGCACTAATCTAACTCCCATTCCCTCCAAATGTGACTCGAAAGTCCTTTGAGGCAAGGCTTTGGTAAATGGATCTGCTAGATTGTTTGCACTTTCAATCTTTGCTACCACCACATCTCCACGAGCAACAATATCTCGAATGATATGGTACTTCCTCTCAATGTGCTTTCCTTTCTTGTGATTCCTTGGATCTTTAGATTGTGCAACTGCTCCACTGTTATCACAAAATAATGTGATTGGAACTTGCTCCATTCTTATTACACCAAGGTCAGAGAGGAATTTCTTGAGCCATACAGCTTCCTTTGCTGCTTCACAAGCAGCAACATATTCTGCTTCCATGGTGGAGTCTGCAATACAAGATTGCTTAATACTCCGCCAACTAATGGCTCCACCTCCCAAGGTGAAAACACATCCTGAAGTGGATTTTTTGAAATCTAGATCCGATTGAAAATCTGAATCTGTATAGCCAATGGGAATCAAATCCTCACAACGATAAACAAGCATATAATCTCTCGTTCTCCGTAGATACTTGAGAATATGCTTTACAGCTTGCCAATGTTTTGGTCCTGGATTTGATTGATATCGGCTGACCATGCCAACTGAATAGCAGATATCTGGTCTAGTACAAAGCATGGCATACATGAGACTTCCCACTGCAGAAGCATAAGGAACTTGTCTCATCATATCTACTTCCTCTTGAGTCTTAGGCCTTTGGTCATCAGACAGAGGAACTCCATGTCTGAAAGGAAGCAATCCTTTCTTGGAGTTTTGCATGCTAAACCGTTCTAGAACCTTATCTATATATCCAGCTTGTGATAAGCCTAACATCTTATTCTTGCGATCTCGCCAAAACTTGATCCCTAGAATAAAGTTAGCCTCACCCAAGTCCTTCATATCAAATTGGCTTGACAACCAAACCTTTACAGATGACATTACCCCTACATCATTTCCAATGAGTAGAATATCATCAACATAAAGCACTAGGAACATTACTACTTTATCTTGATGTCTTTTGTACACACACGGTTCATCAGGATTTTGTTCAAAACCAAATGTTTTGATTGCTTGATCAAATCTGATGTTCCATGACCTAGATGCTTGCTTAAGTCCATAAATGGACCTTTGCAACTTGCATACCAAATGCTCTTGGTTCTTTGCTATGAAACCTTCCGGTTGCATCATATAGATTTCCTCTTCAAGATTGCCATTAAGAAATGTAGTCTTGACATCCATTTGCCAAATCTCATAATCAAAATAAGCAGCAATGGATAAGAGAATTCTGATAGATTTAAGCATTGCTACTTGAGAAAAGGTTTCATCATAATCAATACCTTCTTTTTGAGTATACCCTTTCGCCACTAGCCTTGCTTTAAAGGTTTCAACCTTCCCATCTATCCCTCTCTTTCTCTTGTAAACCCATTTGCAACCAACAGGTTTAATGCCGTTAGGCGCCTCTACAAGATTCCAAACTTGATTAGAATACATGGAATCTAATTCAGATTTCATAGCTTGGACCCAATGATGTGCATCTATATCATTCATTACTTCATCATATGTGTAGGGATCCGATTCAACCTCTTCTGAGATAGCTTCATAAGTTTCTCCCAAACCTATGAATCTTATAGAAGGCCGAACAATTCTCCCACTACGACGAGGCACCTGTGTACTAGACATCTCATTAGTAGTATTTTGTGGTGTATCTAATACAGCCACAACATCCCTAGCTTCATCTATAGGTTGTTCATTCACAGGTTCATTCATTTCAGCTAACACAACTCTACTTCTAGGAGTAAAATTATTCATATAGTCATTTTCTAAGAATTTAGCATTTGTACTAACAAAAACTTTGTTATCTTTATGACTATAGAATAAATAACCCCTAGTTTCTTTTGGATAACCTACAAGCAAACACACTTCTGATTTTGGTTTCAACTTATCAGGCTTCCCTTTTAACACATGTGCAGGACAACCTCAAATGTGGAGATATTTCATGCTAGGCTTACGCCCACTCCATAATTCCATGGGTGTTTTGGGAACAGATTTTGACGGAACTAAATTCAAAAGATGTATTGCTGTTTCTAAGGCATAACCCCAAAAAGAAATAGGTAGAGTTGAATAACTCATCATGGACCTAACCATTTCCAAAAGAGTCCTATTCCTTCTTTCTGCTACACCATTCTGTTGTGGAGTTCCATGTGCAGTCAATTGGGATACAATCCCATTCTTAGTTAAGTAATCCTTGAAATCTCCAAAAAGGTATTCACCACCTCGATCAGATCGAATGGCTTTTATGTGTTTACCTAATTGATTCTCAACTTCAGCCCTAAACTCTTTGAACTTTTCAAAGGCTTCAGACTTCCGTCTCATTAGGTACACATAACCATATCTTGAGTAATCATCAGTGAAAGTGATGAAATACTCAAAGCCACCTCTTGCTTGGATTGACATAGGACCACAAACATCAGAATGCACTAACTCTAGCAAATCTTGGGCTCTTCTACCTTTTGCAGTAAAAGGTCGTTTGGTCATTTTACCTTCCAAACAAGATTCACAAACTGAAAATTCATCAAAGTCCATGGGCCCTAAGAGTCCATCTTTGATCAGTCTTTGAATTCTGTTTGAATTAATATGACCTAAACGCAAGTGCCAAAGATATGCATCATTAGTAGAAGGAAACTTTCTCTTTAATGATTTTACATGAGAGTTAGCATCTAATTCAGAATTATATAATTCATGCTTATCAGGAGTTAAAATATAAAGACCATCCACAATATTGCCATAACAGATAAACACTTTATCCTTCTTTATTACAACATTGTCTTTCAGGATAACACAATATCCTTGTTTACCTAAGTAAGTAGCAGAAATTAAATTCCTACGTACATTAGGTACATACAAACAGTCTCCTAATATTAGAACTCTAGATTTAAAACATAAATTATAAACACCAACAGCTACAACTGGAATCCTGCTCCCATCAGCCAAAGTAAGAAACAACTCCCCTTCTTTAAGCTTTCTGGTCTCCTGAAACCCCTGCAAAGAATTGCAGATATGATTAGTACAACCTGAATCCACACACCAGGAATCCGTGGGATTCTGTACCAAACATATTTCAAGAAGGAATGTATCATTCATACCTTTATTCTTGGCAGCCTTGAATACTGGACAATTCCTCTTCCAATGTCCTTTCTCACCACAATGGAAACACTTTCCTTTGATCTTCTTTCCTTTATCAGCAACCCCTAAGGCAATTTGTTTACCCTCTTGTTTGGTGAAGTCCTTCTTCTTCTTCTTCTTCTTACCCTTACCTTTCGACTTAGGTTGAGAAGTAGAAGCTTCACCAACATTGGCTTCAACATTGGAAGTACCAAGAATGCCTTGTGCCGCTACCAATTCATTCATTAATTCAGACAAGGTATAAATCTTTTTGTTCATATTATAATTCAGTTTGAATTCCTTGAATGATTCTGGTAGCGACTGGAGTATCATATCCACTTGGGATTCTCCATCTATATCGGCACCTAAAACTTCCAATGTGTTCAGATTAGAGATCATTGTAAGACAATGCTCTCTAACTGAACTTCCTTCAGCCATTCTGGTGTTATAAATTTGCCTCATGGTCTCTTGCCTTGCAGAACGGCCTTGCTCACCAAACATCTCCTTCAGACTTAACATAATGTCTGAAGCTAGTTCTACATCCTGCATTTGATGCTGTAGAACATTTGAGATAGATGCTAGGATGTAGCACTTGGCCATTCCATTAGATTTTTGCCAACGATCATATCGTTGTTTTTCCTCAAGAGGAGCATCTAATGAAGGAAAGTTAGGACATGGTTTAGTAAGAACATACTTATGCTCTTCAGCAGTGAGAACTATGTCCAAGTTTCTTTTCCAGTCAACATAATTGGATCCAGTCAGTTTGTTTTGATTAAGAATAGCTACAAGTGGGCTAAAAGATGCCATGTTCTAAATCTGAAAACGATAAACATGAATATAATCAATATACTGAACACTATCATTTTAGCATATAAACATATAGTATGGAACCTTAATAAAACCATAATATAATATATGCAACGACAACCCAATCCCGCAATTAATATTCCTCGGAAGCGAGGTCATACCAATCACTATGATTAGGTGAGAAACATTCTCATTATTAATGCTATCATGGTAACTCTTACCAAACAAAAATAATTTGTCGTTTTCCCTTCAGCCTCTAAGTAATAATGACATAGCTCCGAATGGAGGTTAACATTACACTTAGTCTAGTGTACACCATTGCCTAGAATCAATGTGAATAACCAAGTAACTCCACGGAAGCGTGGTCGTTCTCAGTGTAAAAACACATTTCATCTATCCCTAAGAAGTTTAACCTGTAGTACCATGAATCAAACACCCTCCGAAGGGAGCAAGGCATATACGCCAAGGCGAGGTGCTTAATCACACTACTTTAAACCAACAATGGAGGCCGTGAGATACAACCCTTGTATCTCTCTCCCACTAGATGTTTTAAAAGAAAGGTTTTTTTAGTTTTAAAACATGCATAATCTAATTACACATAGTCTTACTCTTTTAACATGTGAAAACACTTAGAAAAATTTCTAATTTTCTTTCTTTCGATCGATCGAAAGTGCCCCTCGATCGATCGAAAAAATTAAGAAATTCGAACTTGATCATCTGACACTTTCGATTGATACTCGATTGCCGTTCGATCGATCGAAAAACAGATTCGATCGATCGAATAGCAATTGAAAAACTATCGTTCTAAAGCGTCTGATCACTGTCTCTTTCGATCGATCGAAAGTGATTTTCGATCGATCGAAAATCGCGAAACTCAAATTCCCAGAAATTTTCTAAGGCAGTTTTCTACGGATTTTCATGAACAAACATCTTGAAAACGAACATGATAGATAGAGATCAATGTCAAAACTGAATTCCATTGATGTTATAGCCTTAAGATTGAATTTAACATACTTAAATTTAAAATTAAACAACATCATAACACCAATTTCAGTTTTCATTAAAACATAGTTTCAACAACATGCAGAAAATTAAAAACTTAATCTTCTAACAATATGAAACTATCTTCTCCAATTCTAAAACTCACAAACACGTTAAACAATACGAAATTGAAGACCGCTCTGATACCATTTGATGGAATTAAATGAGTGCGCAGCGGAAAAGTAAGTTTTGAACGGATCTACTTCATTCTATATTGTTAACATGCATAAAGTAAATTTCAGAATTTGAGAACAAGAGATCGTACCTTGAAGCGGTGAATTCCAAAACCGAAGATTGAAGCACTTGGGAATACTCTTAATCTTCACTCCAATTCCACTAATCGCCCAAGATGTGTGGTCTCTCAAATTGGTAACAAAGGGATGACTAGTGAGTACCAAAAACTCACTTCCACACCATTACTATGATGTTTTTCTTACCAATTATTTTCTGTACATTTTTCCTTTGTATCTAACCAATATATCTAATTGGGCTGGCCTTTTGGGCCTTACCAATTGGGCTTAGGTATGTGGCTTGGAGTGGGACCAAAAGGGACCAATAAAACACTAGCTCCAATGGGCCTTGGATTTTTCTGTCAACTCTTGACAAGCCCAAAGTTACCATTAACTATATTTAATACCACTATATAAATATAGTTGCACTCTAGGTCTTATCTATATATTATATCCCAAGACTTTATTATACATGCAACCTCTTCATAAAATATTCGTAGTAATACAAAGTTATTAAGATAGACTGCCACTTTGTAAATTACTACATCTTGATCCTTGAGTACCCGGTTTAATCCTTTAATGTTATTCATTATATATTCATGAAATCCAATTCCATAAATATATACTTTAATAACTACTTACTAAAGTGGTTAGGCCTAACTCTCTGAATAACAAACTCATTAAACTTATCTCAAGGGAATACTTTATATCTCCATTAAGAGACTATGAATTTCATCTTGAGAATACATGTTCAATCAACACTTAATGTGGCTGCCCAACACACTGAGGTTTTGAGCATTACTTTAGATCTCACTCCTAATATATCAAAGCAACCTACATCTTATGATCAGGTCCATTATTCTCTCAGGATTAAGAGTTCATGCAAATACAAGTCATGAAATTTATTATTCATTTAACAGTCCTTAGGCAAATAATAAATCTCATGGCGGTCCAGTTCAATATGTCTTAACTCTTAAAACATATTAACACATCAACTAGAAGTCTCCACTTCCATGATCAAGACAAATCATCGTAGTTGATATGTTATAGTCTTCGCAGATGAAATGCCCAATTTCATCACCGACCACGAACTAAAATTTTGAGTTTACAAAGAACTTGTGATTTATATCTTCTGTGGCTCTTCACATAAATCACATACTATGCATCTTATGGACTATATGATAATGTCCGAATATTCATGTTACCATTATTTCAGATAATAATAAAACAAATTTATTAAACATAATATTAAGTCATACTTAATATCATACATAGCATCTTACAATAGGATTTAAGGGCACCAATCCTAACATGCCATTCTCCGCTCATGGGTTTCGACGGTAAGACGGTAGTTCCCCTAGGAAGAATTGAGCTTCCGGTACAAATTGACGGCAGGGAAGTCCGGGTGAACTTCCTAGCAATAGGGGCTTGCTCGCCCTACATGACCATCCTCGGCAGGCCATGGCTGCATTCCATTGGGGCTGTACCTTCGACTTTGCACCTCAAAGTTAAGTACCCCATCCACGAGGGAGTGGGAGAACTGATGGGGGATCAGGCGATGGCCCGACAATGCCTGGAGACCGCCGTCACGCAACACCCGCCTGGACCGACCCCCGGTTGCAGTGGGGCGGCCCAATAGCAATTACAGGGGGCTGCCCCCGAGCAGCCAGCCGAGGCGTCACGACCGCCATCCGAGGAACTGATAAAGGTGTTAATTGGCACACATGAAGAGCGGTATTTTCAGATAGGGTCACAATTACCACCCAGAGAAAGGTCGGAGTTGTTGGAATTCCTGAAGGCAAACCTGGATGTGTTCGCGTGGGATGCGAGCGACATCCCCGGAGTCAGCCCCGAGCTGGCATGTCACCGATTGAACATGAACCCCGAGGTGGCCCCACGAAAACAACCCCCTCGGTGATCATCTGAAGCACACGCCGAGGCGGTAAAGGAGGAGGTGAGCAGGCTGAAGCAGGCTGGGGCAGTCAAGGAAATCTTCTACCCCTAGTGGCTAGCCAACACCGTGGTGGTGCAGAAGAAAAGCGGGAAGTGGCGAGTCTGCGTGGACTTTACTGACCTCAATAGGGCCTGCCCGAAGGACCCTTTCCCGATTCCAAGGATAGACCAATTGGTGGACGCCACGGTGGGGCATCCTCGGATGAGTTTCCTAGATGCTTTTCAAGGCTACCATCAGATACCCTTGTCCTCGGCCGACCAGGAGAAGACGGCTTTTTGTTCCCCTACTGGCAACTTCCACTATCGGGTGATGCCCTTCGGCCTCAAGAACGCCAGATCCACCTATCAGAGGATGATCACGCGCATGTTTGAAAAGCAGCTCGGGAGAAACATGGAGGCCTACATAGATGACATGGTGGTCAAAAGTAAAAGGGCTGAGGACCACCTGGCGGATCTATCAGAAACCTTCGCGACGCTCAGGGAGCACAGGTTGCGCCTCAATGCGTTAAAGTGCTCCTTCGGGGTAGGCTCGGGCAAGTTCCTGGGGTACATGATCACGCATCGGGGAATCAAGGTTAATCCAGAGCAGATCAAGGCTATTAATGACCTGCATCCCCCCCGAAACTCGAAGGAGGTACAGAAGCTGGCCGGGATGACAGCAGCGCTGAGCAGATTTATCTCACGGTCCGCGAACAGGTGCCGACCTTTCTTCCAATTACTGCATAAATGGAAGGACTTCAAGTGGACCGAAGAGTGCTCCCGGGCGTTCGAGGATCTCAAAGTATACTTGTCCAGACCTCCCATCCTGTCCCGACCCGACAGGGAAGAAGTGCTTTATGGCTATCTGGCAGTCACAGGGCACTCCGTCAGTTTTGTGTTGGTCAGAAATCAGGACGGGGTCCAAAAGCCGGTCTATTACGTTAGTAAGTCCTTGCAGGAAGTGGAAATGCGCTATCTCCCGCTGGAAAGAGCAGTCTTGGCTATTGTACACGTGACCAAAAAGCTCTCGCATTATTTCCAAGCTCACACAGTGGCGGTGCTGACTCAGCTGCCACTACAGGCCTTGCTGAGAAAGTTCGACTACACGGGCCGGATTGCAAAATGGGCCACAAGGTTGGGGGCCTACGATGTTAAGTACCTACCCCGCACGGCAGTAAAGGGCCAAGTCTTAGCAGATTTTGTAGTAGAATTCGCCGAGGGCTTATACGGAGAGACGAACATGACCACCAGTCTGATAATCTCGTCGGCTACCATTGCCCCCGTTTGGAGGGTGTACACGGACGGGGCCTCCAATCGAAAGGGAGCCGATGTGGGAATAGTACTAATCACGCCCGAAAAACTGATAATGGAAAAATCTTTACAACTGGGTTTCCCGGCCACCAACAACGAGGCCGAATACGAAGCCCTGCTGGCAGGAGTGAACCTGGTCAGACTGCTTGGAGGAAGGGTGGTGGAAGTATATTCGGATTCTAGGCTAATCGTGGGCCAAATCAGTGGGGAGTTCGAAGCTCGAGATGAAAGGATGCAAAGGTATCTCGCCAGGGTGCGAAGCGTACAGAGTCAGTTTGATGAATTCAGAGTGGAGCAGGTCCCGAGGGGGCAGAACTCGCACGCCGACGCCCTCGCCATGCTGGCCACCTCGTTGGAATCTAACCTGCCTCGGGTCGTTCTGGTAGAAGAGGTTAACGCGCCCACCGTGGTGAACGCGCCGGTAGTGGGGGTATACAGCGTCCGTGTGGGCCTGAGCTGGATGGATCCTATCGTGGCCTTCCTAAGAGGGGGGCAATTGCCAAAGGACAAAGGAGAGGCGGAAAAGATACGAAGAACGGCGCCGCACTACTGGCTGTCTGAGCAGCATAAGCTTTACAAGCGCTCGTACTCGGGCCCATATCTTCTGTGCGTACACCCGGAGGCCGTGGAGCCATTGCTCGAGGAACTCCATGAGGGCATCTGCGGAAGCCACACGGGTGGACGATCCCTGGCACACAGGGCCCTGTCACAAGGATACTGGTGGCCTAAGATGCGCCAGACCGCCCAGGACTATGCTAAGCGATGTGATCAATGCCAGAGGTTCGCCCCCAACATACACCAGCCGGGGGGAGTCCTGAACCCCTTGTCCAGCCCTTGGCCTTTCGCCCAGTGGGGCTTGGACATAGTGGGCCCTTTCCCTCGGGCCTCGGGCAACCGAAGGTGGCTACTCGTTGGCACGGACTACTTCACCAAGTGGGTTGAAGCCGAGCCCCTTGCCAGCATTAGAGACGCTGACGCCAAGAAGTTCATATGGAAAAACATCGTGACTAGGTTCGGAGTACCACACACCCTGATCTCGGACAACGGGCTCCAGTTCGACAGCAAATCTTTCAGAAGATATTGTGGTGAGTTGGGAATCAGGAATGGATACTCCACGCCAGCGTACCCTCAGGGCAATGGACAGGCCGAAGCCACCAACAAAGCTATAGTCGCCGAGCTTAAAAAGAGGCTGGACGATGCGAAAGGAAGATGGGTCGACGAGTTGCCCCACGTACTATAGACGTACCGCACCACCCCACGGAAGTCTACGGGGGAAACCCCATTTTCATTAACCTACGGTTCGGAGGCAGTGATCCCCGTGGAAACCGGGTTTCCAACTCTAAGGACAGACCAGTTCAGCACCGAGGGGAACCGTCAGTTGCTTCTGGACAGCCTGGACTTGACCGAAGAAAGACGAGACGTCGCCATGGTAAAATTGGCCCATTACCAACAGAAGCTAAGGCAAGAATATGATAAGGGGATCAAGCACAGGCCCCTGTCCCCAGGAGACTTGGTCTTGAGGAAAATAGTGGGGTCGGCCAAGCTCCCATCCTGGGGTAAGCTCGGTCCTAACTGGGAAGGACCATTTAAAGTCACCTCCGTCGCAGTAATCGGAGCTTATCGGCTGGAGGACCTGGATGGAAATGTAATCCCCCGCCCATGGAATGTAAGCAATTTGCGACGCTATTATTTTTAATGAAAATCTTCAACTTTCGTACTTCGATTCTCTCTCCCCACAAGTGTAAGGTTGAATCCCAAACCTGCCTGAGACTTGCCTGGCTCCTCGGCCACAAGCTCATTGACAATTAACATTTGCAAGAAAAATTCTAAGTGTTAAAAAGAACCTAGTGCCAGTCTGGCTCCTCGGCCACAAGCTCAGGGAAAATTAACATTTGCAAGAAAAATTCTAAGTGTTAGAACCTGCCTGAGACTTGCCTGGCTCCTCGGCCACAAGCTCATTGAAAATTAACATTTGCAAGAAAAATTCTAAGTGTTAAAAAGAACCTAGTGCTAGTCTGGCTCCTCGGCCACAAGCTCAGGGAAAATTAACATTTGCAAGAAAAATTCTAAGTGTTAGAACCTGCCTGAGACTTGCCTGGCTCCTCGGCCACAAGCTCATTGAAAATTAACATTTGCAAGAAAAATTCTAAGTGTTAAAAAGAACCTAGTGCTAGTCTGGCTCCTCGGCCACAAGCTCAGGGAAAATTAACATTTGCAAGAAAAATTCTAAGTGTTAGAACCTGCCTGAGACTTGCCTGGCTCCTCGGCCACAAGCTCATTGAAAATTAACATTTGCAAGAAAGATTCTAAGTGTTAAAAAGAACCTAGTGCTAGTCTGGCTCCTCGGCCACAAGCTCAGGGAAAATTAACATTTGCAAGAAAAATTCTAAGTGTTAGAGCCTGCCTGAATCTTGCCTGGCTCCTCGGCCACAAGCTCATTGAGAATTAACATTTGCAAGAAAGATTCTAAGTGTTAAAAAGAACCTAGTGCTAGTCTGGCTCCTCGGCCACAAGCTCATTGAGAGTTAACATTTGCAAGAAAAATTCTAAGTGTTAGAGCTTGCCTGAATCTTGCCTGGCTCCTCGGCCACAAGCTCATTGAGAGTTAACATTTGCAAGAAAAATTCTAAGTGTTAAAAAGAACCTAGTGCTAGTCTGGCTCCTCGGCCACAAGCTCAGGGAAAATTAACATTTGCAAGAAAAATTCTAAGTGTTAAAACCTGCCTGAGACTTGCCTGGCTCCTCGGCCACAAGCTCATTGAAAATTAACATTTGCAAGAAAGATTCTAAGTGTTAAAAAGAACCTAGTGCTAGTCTGGCTCCTCGGCCACAAGCTTAGGGAAAATTAACATTTGCAAGAAAAATTCTAAGTGTTAGAGCCTGCCTGAATCTTGCCTGGCTCCTCGGCCACAAGCTCATTGAGAATTAACATTTGCAAGAAAGATTCTAAGTGTTAAAAAGAACCTAGTGCTAGTCTGGCTCCTCGGCCACAAGCTCAGGGAAAATTAACATTTGCAAGAAAAATTATAAGTGTTAGAGCCTGCCTGAATCTTGCCTGGCTCCTCGGCCACAAGCTCATTGAGAGTTAACATTTAAAAAAATCCTAAGTGTTAAGAGAGAACCTAGTGCTAGTGTTGCTCCTCGGCCACTAGCTCAGGGAAAATTGGCATGCGCAAGAAATATTCCAAGTGTTAGGAAGACTGCAAATAGGTGTAACAAGACTGTTGCGATAAAAAGAAAAAAACTTAACTGTCCATTGAGAAACCGATTATAAAAGGGAGAAGTGATGCAGGAATAAACCCCCTCAAAAAAAAAAAAAAAAAAAAAAGGGGGGGGGGGGGGGGCTTGTTACATAAAGGACGCCCTGCTACAAAATTCCGCAAGGAAAGGGCATACAAAAAAGAGAGAAAAGCTAAGCCTAGGGCTCCTTGTCCTTTGCTCTCTTTTCCTTCTTGTCCTTCTTTTTCTTCAAAGGAACCCCCTCTGGCACCTCCTTCTCAACTTCCAAGTCCACTACGCCTTCGGGAGGAGGCAAACCCTGGGAGGAAACAGGTGAAGAAGGAGGATTCAGGGGCTCGGCAGAGATGTTGGGAGCGGAGCTGGGATTCACGGGAGGTGTGGGGCTCGGATCCACGGGGGGGCTGGGGGCCGAGGCCGGCAGACGCAGGGCTGGAGGGTAGTAAACCCGGTCGGGGGCACGGAGCTCCGAATCAGGACTAACGCCCGCCGCGTTCAACGCCTCCCCCCAGACCTCTTGGCTAAAGGCGCGAGCGACGTCGCGGAGCTGGGCAGTGAGTGATGCGGCGGTTTTATTCATGCCCGCATCGTAGGCCTCCTGCTCGGCCTGGGCCTTCTCGGCGTCCTTATCTGCCAGCCGCTGATGCGCCTGCTTCAGCTCCACCATGGAAAGAGCCAGGGCGCTTTCGGCCTTCTTCTGGGCCGCCAAGGCATCAGAAGCCGGCCTCTCAAAGCTCTTCAGGGCGGAGTCAGCATCGCAGAAAGCCCTCTCGGCTTCAGATAGCTGGGTGAGGGTATCCTTCAACTTCTGCTCTGCCTCAGCCCTGGCCTTCTCGGCGGTCTCATAGGCCTTCTCAGACTTCCTGGCCACATCCAGGGAATGATCAACCCAGTCTTCTGCCATAAAGGCAGCTTGAACGGCCTACAAAGGAGGGAAACGAAGAGAAAAATCAATAGTCAAAGTAAAAATACTTGATAGAGGGGAAAGTTGGCTGGAACGCCTGAAGGTACCTTAGCCAGGTCTTGCTTCAAAGAAAGGAAGACCTCCCTCTTCCTGAAGGACTTCAATTCCTCCATATCCTCGGGGAGGCACAGAGCTCTCTCCAAGCACTCGGCCACCAGGCCCGAGCTACCCTTAGAAGGGTCCCTTAAGTTGGCGTCGTCCAGCAGTGGAGATCCCGAGCTTAGAGTAAAGGATGGCCTCCAGACGGAAGCCTTCCTAGAATGCTCCCCGCCGCTCTCCCTCGAGGGCACCACGGGGTCGGGCCTCTTCTTTGACGAGCCCTTCCCGGCCCGGGCCTCTTTAGTTGGGGGCTCGGATATCTCCCCCTCCTCGGGCGTAGCTACCCCTTTTCTGCTGGGACCACGCTTGCGTTTCTTGTCCGCAGCGTCGGCGGGGGATGTGCGGGGAGCAGGTGGAGTTGGCAGGCGAGGTGGCACCACCGCCGCCGAAGAGGGTCCCCCAGCATGGGTTGACAGTAGCGCTAAGAGGTCGGGGGTTTTCTCTTGGAATCCCATGGCCGATGACGATGATCGGGCAGAAGATGCGCTCGGAGCGTCGGGGCGGCTGAAGACTTCGAAGTCCTCCTCGGTCACCTCTTGGACGGAGGTCGATGTGGATCCCTCTGCCTCCTCGTCTGACGGCAGGGGAGGTTCTTGGACGTGCAAAAGCTGAGCAGCCAAGGGCACAGGGAGTTGGGCGTCTTGCGTCCCCTCGGGAGGAGGTCCTGCCTGCAGAAACCCTGGGAGGGCAATGTCTATCCTAGCCAATCGCGGGTCACGGGCCTTAATGACGTTCTTCGGGCTCTGGAAACGTTTGGTTGAAGGAGGGTAGCCAAGGATGACGTGCGCTGCTCGGAGTTGCCCGTCCCGATGAAGAAAGATCTCGGACTGAAGAATCCGGTTCAAGTCGTGAAAATTCACCAAGTGTCTGGCGGGGGCTGTGTGATACTCGTCTGCCATAAAAAAAAAAACACGGCCATCGTTAGCAAAAAAAAAAACGAAGGCATACAAAAAAAAGAGAAAAAAAAAAGGGGGGGGTGCCAGAATGGGGCTCCTCTAAAAAAAAAAAAAAAGCCTAAAGCAGTGACCCTAGCCCTCGGGAATGCTACCTGGTTCCCCTTCCTGAGTGGGACAGTGTCGCCCATCGTGCTACTCGCCCGAGACGAGAAGGAAGTCTTCATCCATGCCCTTGCTCGAATCGGGCAAGCAGGAGATTAACCTAACCGTGGGAATCCTACTCTTCATATAGTACTTGGTTTTTTCCCCCTTTTGGCAATTATACACCCAGTTCACATCATGCCATGTGAGACGGGTCCCCATCCTACGATTAATAGCGTCTACGCACCCGAGGATCCTAAAAATGTTGGGGGAACACTAGGTTGGGGTTAGCCTAAAGTTGATGAGATAGTCCTTGGTCACCGGGCTCATGGGGATTTCCATCCCACCTTCGACGAAGGTGATCATAGGAATCACCACTGACTCAGGAGGGCGATCGATGACCAGCCATTCCCCCTCCTCACAGTGTCTAAACTCCACATTATCAGGAATCCTGTACTTTGCCCTAAAGGCCATCCTAGCCTCCTCGGTGTCCACCAGCCTAGCGTACCTACCCATGGAAAGAAAAAGGATCGAGACAAGAAGGGAAACCAACGCACCTACAGTGAGAGTCAAAAAAGAAAAACGCTCCTCGGGAGTAAATCTCTCTTCGCCAAATTAAGAACGCTAAAAGATGCTAGAAATGAACCATCTGCTGCCTTGATCGCTCCATTTATAGGAGGCAGAAATGAGCGGTAAAATTCCCGCCCATAAATGAGGATGAGCGAGGGCCGCACGATCCCAATCACGCCGTTGAACGTGGGGAGACAGGCTGCCGCCTGACGCCATAAATGGGAGCTCGCGAAATCCGAAGCGTCAGGGGCGTGTGAATGACAGTTGAAAAGACGCTGGCTCGTGTGAACACATACGACACGTATGATTCATCCGCGGAGGTAAAATCTCACTTATGCCTCGAGCAAAATAAGTGAAAATTTTAGGGGGCTATTGTGGGCACCCGAGGAACGAGAAAGGAAGCCAAAGGAGGATGAACTAATGGGCCGAGGCCCTAGGAGGAACAGGAAGGCCCCTGCCTTGGGCCGGGCAAGGAACTGGCAGGGGCCCGAGGAGCAATGGTTCCCGAGGAGAGAACCAGACCTTACGCAGCGCCATGTCAAACGCCAAGGGTAAAGCCTCCTCGGCTGATGAAGGAACGGGTCAGTGGCAGACAGGCGGCCGTCAGGGCAGTAGCCCCCAGTCACATCAGTAATAAATGGCGCACACCAGCTCTGTCAACCGCATTAAATGCAGAGATGACCTGAAATGATGCCCGTCACCACTGCACCAGCTACTACTGCCGCCTGCTCCTGGAAAGAAGATAGATGACAGGTGTCGGGAAGTGAGCAAGGGATAGCTAAAGATGGACGGAGCAGATTGGAAGGCCAAGGGCTATATAAAGGGGAAGGCTGGGGCCTTTGAGGGGGGGTTTTTTGTTGTTCTAGCCCATCTCTACAAAATTCTATTGTATTAGGGTCTGAGAAAAGAAGAGCTTGTCTTACGACAGACAAAGACGTTGGGCTACCCTTTTTTTGGCCCTTACATAGAGTATACAACCATTATTTAAATGAGAAAACTTTTCATAAAATATTGATTTATTTTAAAATTACAACTTTTGTGCTAAGATTATTGTTATAATTTTGATGTGATAAACTATGAATGATTACCTATAACTTTTACATAAACCTTACTACTTTTTTTCCACTGTTTTTAGTTGGTCACATCAAAATTGTGGTAAAATTTATGATACAAGAATTATATCGACAAATTTTCTCTAAAATATTACATAGACAACATGCTAGGAATTTCTTCTTGGCCTTTTCAAGCATTTCCACTTTGCATTGTTTAGGGCATTTGGATGTTTCTTTGGCATTATACATGTAACATGTCACTGACGTTTTTATTAATTTGTTAAAATTGATTAGAAGCGCAGATTTATTTTTAAAAACTCACCAAACACACCAAACGCATACATAACTAATCAAACCACCAAAAATTGTCACATGGATGTTTTAAGAGCATTGATCTATTTGGGGAAGAGTATGATCTATTTGGGGGACCGCACTAGGTTGGTATGGAACTTGCAATGTCATTGTCCCCATAATTATTATTATTTTTAGTTTGAGTATAAGTGTGCGTTTGCGTAGAAATGAAGTTGTGTTTTACGTTTTTGGCTGGGTCTCACAGCACTATTCACAGCCAGTCAAACTTGTGAAAACGCAAATTTTTAGGTAAATTTTGGGTCCCACGACACTATTTATAACTTAGAAATTATTTTACTATATTATTTTCAATAATAAGTTTTCAGTTTTCAACAAAAAAAGTGATATCCAAACAGACCCTAAGATTCCAAGAAGAATTGGTCATAAGCATTTTTTATATCGCAATAATTGGTTATAAACTAGTTTGATATAAATGAAGGGAGAAGTTAATAAATTCCCTAAGAACATTGGTTTAGAAAATATTTTTAAAAACGTTTTATTAAAAACAATTGACTTTTTTTTTACAGCTGTATTTATTTTTTATAAAAATGGTATTAAAATTTTTATAAAATGATTAATTAACAAATATTCTAAGAGCATTTGTTAACGGGACCCATAAACGAATAATTTATACCTATTAATATTATATGTTCATCAATAAAAGGAACTTGAATGATTTCCTCCTTCTCCAACTCCTATAAACCCCATTAGGTTTTTATAAGTGGATTTTTAAATTTCAATGGCTAGTAGGTTTCAAATTGTAGTAAGACATGGTTAATCATTGAACTGCGCATTTTTGTTTCCATTTGAGATGAGGAATCTAATCAAATTAACTAACCTTCTGATGTTATTCTGGCCGGGATAAAGATTATTTTTAAAGATAACGATGAATTTACTCAACGACTCAGGGAAATGAATATCTAACTTATTAAAATATATTGAAGAATACTTACGTACGTGAAATCGTTTGCATGGCACATATTTTTATCAAGTATTAATAAATAAAAATGTTAGGTAAGAGTATATGTTTAGTTGCTAAATTTGAGTCAAGTTTTATGTTAACCTTTAAAATTTAAAAAGTTTATTTTGACTATTCAGAAAATTAATGACATATTGAATTAATCTTTTTGTATTTTTGTTATTATAAATCTTGCTTACGTGACAAAATTCGGAAAGACACACGGTATTTTGTTATGATGGCAAAATTACGTAAAAATTTGATACATTTTCGTTTCTAAAATTGATACATTTTCAATTATCCGAAGACTAATAAAATAAAAATCTTTGGACAAAAGTAGAACTTAACCCAAATTATAATTTTGGAGACTAATAGTGTATTTTAAACAAAATATTACTATAGGTTGAACAGCAGTACAGGACAATAAACATTAACCAATTTTGCTAAAATTATTAATTGATTCAAATGGGCTTTCATATCCAAAATGTTTACTTCTGTGACTGTCTTGATAGTGATACCTATCACATTCTGAGTCTCATGCCATGCCACCGTTTACTCACTTGATTGGGCATAATAACTTTGGGCTTGCCCTAGAAACTTTGGGCTCTCTATTCAAAAATCTAAGGATGGTGGTATTGAAGCTCAGTAGTCAATTCAGACTTAAAGCTGAGCCCTTTATTTTGTATTGAACCACACACCTGGGCTTGACATGGGGAAGTGTAAAGGCTAACTTCACCTGCCTTTTTACTCCTTTTGGGTTGCAACTTGCAATATATCTTTATTCAGGAAAAAAGCCAAAATTAGAAATTGTCTTTTCTGTAATCCTTTCCTTTTTTTGGATGGACCTCTTCTAGGTCTAACTCAAAAGTTGTAAAAGATCAAATGGTAGGTTCAAGTTTACCTTAAATGATAAAAAAAAAAAAAAAAAATTTGAAATCAAATCTCCTTTATATCCAAAAAGCAACTTATTGAAATTTTGGTTCCATTATAACAACAATCTTGAAATAGACATAATAGGTTCAATCAAATCGTTTATGTACGTATGAGTGTGTGTGTATATATATATATATATATATTGTATTTTGAGATCTAGTACGATAAAAGTGGGGTGTTATACACATTTGCATAAATTGAAATCATTTATGAATTAGTAAGTTTAAATAGTTGAATGAAAGTCTAGAGTTTCTATTAGACCTGACAAATTTTTTTTCAAGAGGTGAAGCTCATCATCTTGATTTTGATCACACAAGGATTAAGATTAAGTGCAATACTCTCTTGAGTTCGATCACACAAAGATTGAGATTAGATGCAATTACCTACTTTTCTCTCACAACTTTTTTTTTTTTTTTTATAACTTTCTTAACTTTTTTTTTTTTTTTTTTGGTTTCCTACAGGGTGTTTGGGTAGCATACATGCACCTTGACTAATCTCTGCTCGCGGTGGGAGCCTGTTATTGGCCACAAGGTGTTGCAGCTATTGGGACTTTGTTAACTTTCTAACAACTTTTTTACTTCTTTTTAATATTTTTAATTTAATAATTGAAATTGAAAGTTTCTTTTTACAAACCTTAACCTCATCCATTAATTGCAATTGCATTAGGTGTTGATCTCAATCCACACACATGCATGGTCTTCTAAGTTTGGTGTAACTGGAATGTGACATCAGAGGGGAAACACAAAACGCATCAATCCTCAAATGAAAAGGAACATCTTTTTGCCTTTTACGGAACTTGTTATGCCACAATTGATTCCAAACTTCAGACGTGGGCTGATTGCCTGATTTCACTAAAATACAATAATCATTGTAGGGGCCTTTTTTGTGTTTGGGCCGGGCTGCCCTCTACAAGTGATGGGCCCTGATATGTTTCTGAGTAGGGAAGTTGAGACCGGCCCAACTGCAACTCACTTTGGGCCGGTTTGTGCACAAACTCAACCTTGTCTGCCAAGAACAACCCTTGCTGCAAACAGAGCTATTACCACAAAACTACCGCAGGCAGATATAATGACAACAAAAATGAATAAACAGAATATCGTGGCTTTCAATAATAATGATGGCCGAATGTCATAGTAGTAATAGCAATAATAATAATAATAATGGCTTTTAAAAGAAAGGAAAGCAATGGATTAAACAATGATGGAGGTTTATTCAATGATAAACATCAAGCCAAATTTAAGTCTGTAATGGTGACCGTCCAAAGAGGAAGAACGCTCCCTCTCAATGAAATCAACCTCCCAGGTGAATATCCTGCCGTGGGGATTAATAACTTTGAGGGAATCGGACCTAAATGGTTGAGGTGTGAAGAAAGTTATTATTATTTTTACCGCTTCATTATCCCTTAGAGAGTGGGATTTTGAGGGGGAGAGGAAAGAAAAGATCTATTGGTGCATGCCTATTATCCTCACAACTTGTTTTCTTATCTTTTTTCTTTCTTTTCCTTTTCCTTTAGTTTTTCTTTCTCTGTGTGTTTCCTCCTCTATTTTTCGGTCCCCTTTACAGGGCACGGCGAGGCTCCTTTTATAGGGCCTGCCGTGAGTGTTCTTTTACCATTTTACCCTCTAACGGCCTTTGTCTGGTCCGGGCATGCTTGCCGACCACCATCTGCACATAGCTCGCCATCGCCAGACAAGGACAGGTTTGTTTTGTTTCTGTCCGCCGTGGCACTGCTCTCTGCCGTGGCTTTAAATGCTCTCTCTCTCTTCCTATGGCATGCACCCAACGTTCGCTCTCCAATCTTACCCCTTTTGGACGGTCTGTCATCCCAGCAGGACGTACCTCCAAAAAGGGTTTGGACAGGGAGCGCAAAATAAATCCTTTCCCCCCTCCCCACCACCAAACCACACCCCCCCTTACCTCTTACCACGGACCCATGGCCCCACCACGACCCATATTGGCTGGGTACAGGCTGGTGGTACCTGGGCTTTGCGCGTGCTCCCTTTTATGTGCGTTCAAAGCCGGCCTGCGGCTCATGGCTCCTTGTTTGTATTCGTCTGCCACTCTTCTTGATTCTTTCACGCGGGCTGTTTGCACCTTCACTACCTCCCTTTGGATTGGGCTTCCCTTAGTACATCTCCCTTGGCCCATTTCTTGTTTTATACTTTATGTCTTTGTTTTCATTGCTTGGCCTTTCCTACCATGGCAACACATTCCTGCTAGGCCCCTTTCAGACCTGCCGTTTCACTTCTTCCCCCAGTGACTTAAGAAAGTCTGCTGGTGTTCTCACTTTATGGGCTCCATTGTCCCTTTCTTTCTTCTTTGGGCCTGCGGCCTTTTTACTTTCCTTGGGCTTCCTCGGCCCATTTCCTAACTTTGTATTCCCATGGGCTTTTTACTAACTTGATTGGGCTTCCTCGGCCCAATCTCCTCATTCTCATCCTTGGGGTTCATGGGCTTGCCATCAACCCCTACTTTCTTTACATCGCTTTGGGCCTGCCGCGGCCCATTCTCACTTTTTCATACCATACATTGCCCATGGGTGTCATTTCTCTCTTTCCGGGCCCTTTAGGCCCATTTGCTTCCTCAAGACCCGTTTGCTCGTGTTATGGGCCTGTGTTTTGTTATTCCTGCCGCTCGGGCCCAATAGTTTTATTCTGTTCCTGCCACTCTTATTATCTGTTACACTGGGTTGGGCTGACTTTACGAAAATGACCCTTAACAATCATTCTATTCAAGCTAAGATGATTCTATTATCTTTTAAATGAATAATTTTTATGTACTTTTAGAGTATAGAGAATGGTGCTTATTTCTTTTACATTTATGATGGGATCCACTTATTAAATTCATTGTGGCACTATAAATGTGAGAAGAATGAGGACAATTTCTTCGTACTCCGAAATTATCTAAAAATTTTCCAAAATCTTGATTACTATTGCATATTGATCAAATAATGTGCGGATTTCATGCATATCCCAATTTATTCTAGAGTGATCAATCAAATTAGCAATGATCAAATTCCATTACAAAGGTGTTACTTGAATAGTACAAAACAAAAGACACTTTTTTTTAAGGACACATCCATAGACATAGAGTGAAGCATATTTTGGACCATGGTTGTTAGATAGGTAGATAATGAGAAAATAAATGATGATATTTGAATTACAGTCTCATAAAACTCGTTTAAAAAAAAGTTATGAAAGTAGGATATTTTTATTTGTTTATTTATTTATTTTAGAGAAGGAATGAGGACATCCTTGTAGGCTTGCACACACTTTTTTTTTTTTTGGGTTTACTTATACACTGCTCTACATTCTACAAAAGACGCACTTATATTGAAATCAAATACTCACTTTGTTAACCTCTTAAGAAAAAAAAAAGTCATTTAGTGTATTGCCTTTCACCTAAAAATTTACAAGTTTCCATAACTATATTAATATTATTAGTATTGTAAGAGCTAGAAATGTAAAGGCCCAAGCCCACTTAGAATAGTGTTGTTTGGATCTTCAAAACCAAGCTAAAACAATGAATTTTTAATAGAGTGGGATTCTAAACCAAGTGCAACACTGAATTGTTCAAAGTCTAAAATTAACAGAGCTTAAGTGAGAAATAGAAGGAAATGAACCAAGGATTCCAAGAAAATACTTCCTCGGGTAATTCTGAGGATGGGTCTTATATTGATCAATCAAGATGATATCGCTACACAAGGTATTTCCTTGCTTTCTCACTAGTTCCTTTTTTTCTTAGAAAATCTTCATTCAATTTTTCTGGAGGGTTCCCTTCCATATATAGCTCATTCCCTTTCATCCCAACCCTCCAGCTATACATCTTAGGAGATTCCATAGGATACTTGTCTAATCAAGACCCTTCTGGAGGTGGTAGAGTGAGTTATTAGCTGTGACCTGTGAAGTTACTGTTCAAGAGTCATTTCATCATTAATGCAGTTAGTTATGCTGGTGCAGAGTATTAAATGCGGAGGTGAGAGGTGTTTTCTTCAAGAAACTTCCTCCCACCACCCTTGCAGGTCTTGCACCTCCCGTTGCTATCCCTTCCCTTGTCCCTGGGCTTTTAAGGGATTTCAGTTGTCCTTTGGCTCTCTTGTTCTCCTCGGGTAGGCGTAATCCTCAAAGTTTACTTTCCTCGGGCCCCCACAATTATTATTATATTTTAAGTTAATTTTCTTAATATAAACTTTAGTAAAAGATGAATGTTGACTATTTTAATAAAGTAAAATAATAAGTTAGGAAATTCATTTGCTAACTTTTAAAAAAGGAATTCATTTTAGGACTTTCCAAACTAAAATAAAGTCATTTTGAAACAATGTGTAGGTTTGGATAGTGGGTTTTGTTGAGTTACGTTTTCAACCTGCATTTTCAGTTTTTTTTTTTTTCTTCCTTGCCACATTGTTTGACTTTTGAGGGAAAAAATTACTGTGCATGAACAGTGCGGCACTATTTACGCACTGTTCATACATTAAAAAATATTAAAAATAGGTCCCACGATACTATTTATACATTTAAAAATTATTTTGCTACAGTATTTTCAGCAACAATAAATTTTCAGCAACTTTCAGCAACAATAAGCTGTATCCAAACGGACCCAATGTACCATCCAAAACATGTAGTTGTAGTACTGTAGTGTGTTTGTCATTGAATTATAAGTTGATTTTTGTTGCTTATTTTAGTATTATTTGTGAATTTCACATAATTTTTTTATCATAATTTTATTTCAAATAATTTAACTTTCAATTATTTTAAAATAAGTTTATTTTTAAATTTTTTGGTCCTATATTAAGAAAAATTACTAGAAATAAGTAATTTTCAAAATGAAAAAAAAAAAAGAAAAAAAAAAAGAAGCTAATATATAAAAGTAAACAAATCAAGCAGGAAGATTGTTGAGAACTTATTAGGAGAGAGAATGTTAGGCACACACAAATGTCGACACTATCGCGCTCATTCTCATACAGTAAGTTGCAACAAAAGGCTTCTTCTTCCTCTGTTGCCCCTAACCTTTCGTCATAAACCTCAAAATATGTCGACACCCTCTGTCTCTCTCTCTCCCACATTAGCTCATCGCATTTCGACACGAAACTGTATGCAGAATCAAATTGGAACAAAGCGACCATACGCCGCAAAGGCATTAGAATAAATAAACACGCTACTAGTTTTCGATCCCACCGATCACTCCGAAGTCTCTTTTTGAAAAATAGCATAAATCCGAGATTCTTGTCATCTCTCTTCCCATGTCATTCATTGAGGTTCATTCTTCGAGACTCTATCTCTCTGTCTCTCTCTTAGTCAATTTTGTTTCTTTTTTTATTTATTAATGATGACGCTTTTGTTTTTGTTCTATCCAGGATCTCTGGTCCCTGCTCTGTCTCGAAGGGTTTAGAACAAAACTCCAAACTTTCTCAGGTAAATTCAATCCCCATCACCAAATTGAACTCAATTTCACGAAATTCTTTCCCTTTTGTCTATTGGGTATTCGATCATACAAAAAACCCAATTCAAAAACTCAATCTTTAACCCATATTTGACCATATTTGATTCTTTTACTCTGTTTCTAACGTCTGGGCATTCTTGTTTTTTTGCTTTTTTTTTTGCATCGAACACCAATAAAGACTCGATCTTTAGCACAGTTTCAGAATCTATGTCGAACGCGAGCTGTAAAGATGGCGAGTTAGAGAATTGCCGAGACGAGTCAACGGCTTTGAGTCTCAAAATCGTGGCCATAGCTTCGATTTTGATTGCTGGTGTGGTTGGAATCGCGATTCCACTCGTGGGAAGGAACCGCCGATTCCTTCGTACCGACGGAAATGTGTTTGTTGCGGCGAAGGCTTTCGCTGCCGGCGTAATTCTCGCAACCGGGTTTGTCCACATGTTGTCTGGCGGGTCGGAGGCGCTATCCGACCCGTGTTTGCCCGAGTACCCGTGGTCCAAGTTTCCATTTTCTGGGTTTTTTGCCATGGTGGCTTCGCTGGTGACCCTATTCGTTGACTTTGTTGGTACCCAGTATTATGAAAGGAAACAGAGAGTAATTGAGGAAAAGATCAGGGTCGGGTCGGAGGACCCGGGTTTGGAGAGTGGGATTGTGACGGGTTTGGATGGGAATGGTGGGAAAGTGTTTGGAGAAGAAGAAGGTGGTGGAATCCATATTGTGGGGATGCATGCACATGCGGCGCACCATAGACATTCTCATCCACATGGACAGGATGCATGTGATGGGTACGTGAGTGATCATGGACATGGACATGGACATGGACATGGGAATGGGCATGGGCATTCTCATGGGTTTGATGATGATGAGGAGGATGGGGGTGTTAGACACGTCGTCGTTTCACAGGTATGTGTGGGTTTGGTTTTTTGTTTTACTCTGTGTTTTTTTTTTTTTTTTTTTTTTGATGAGTTTACTCTGTGTTTTTGTTTGGATGTTCATTGGTGATTTTAATTAGTGCTTTGATTGTTGAGGGTAGGTTAAAAGTGCCAGTAAAAGTGTGGCTGGTTGAGGTGGGCCTATAAATGGTACTCTACCACTTTCAAAAGTGAATGTGGGACCTAGTTTTTACCAAGTTATTGGTAGGACCACAGGTCCACAAACATTTGGTTCACTTTTTTTTTCAGCAAAAAACATTTGGTTCACTTTTGATAATAAACACACAAACTTTCAGGAAACTTTTTTTTTTTTATGAACATGAAACTTTTCATATTGCATAACATGTTATGATAAACTTTCATGACATTTTTTAAGGTTACACGAATATTGTAATATCACTTTCACATAATAAATATAATATGTTTATTGTATATTTTTTTATTTTTTTTTTGGTATTATTTGACTTATGCTTTCAGTAAGTACCTTATTTTGAGCGAGTGAATTTAGAGAATGGTGGTGGTGTTATGGTCCTAATCCTATTGGTTGTGTAGGGTGATTAGGGTCTCACTTATTTTGCCAAGTCATAATAAACTTAAGTGAGCTTGATGAATTCAATTCCTATCCTCTTGTTGACATTGTGTATAGCTCATTCTTTCTTTTTCTCTTTTCTAAAACGTCATTGATGTCTAAGTTGAATAACTTTGTTTTGGAATGTGGTTTGTGAGTTCATTTCATTGTCCGATTTGGTCAGGTTGGTGATCAAACAAATTTGACGTGTAAGTTTGAAATGCTTCTAATTGGACCAAAACAAATGAATGTCAACAAACTTTTCCTCCTTTCTCGACCCTTCATATTATAAGCCAATTCAGCAATAGCGTATAGTACTTTTACACGGTCCTAAGTAATTTAATTACTGCCCACACCTTCACTGTAGTTGTTGGTTTAGCTTTCAGGCTTTGTTAGTTTCAAAAGGAGAGAACTTTGCCAATGCCTCTCAATGTACCATGTGTTGTAAATTGTAATCTGCATATGCTTTTTCATTGGAAGGATTAGTCTTACATTCTGTATATAAGATGGCTCTGAGAACTTTTAACAATCATTGTGCAGATTGAGTTTCTAGTAGCTACTAATTACTTGACCAATTAAATTGTGTATATAATATTTCCAAACCTTTTCTATGCAGGTTTTGGAACTTGGGATTGTATCACATTCAGTTATCATTGGACTATCATTAGGAGTTTCACAAAGTCCATGTACTATAAGACCCTTAATTGCAGCATTATCCTTTCATCAATTCTTTGAAGGATTTGCACTTGGAGGTTGCATCTCCCAAGCCCAGTTTAAAAATCTATCAGCAACAGTGATGGCATGCTTTTTTGCCTTGACAACCCCAGCAGGGATTGCTGTTGGGATTGGCATTGCTTCATTCTACAACCCGTACAGTGTTGGCGCTCTGGTTACTGAAGGCATCTTGGATTCAATGTCAGCTGGCATTTTGGTTTACATGGCTTTGGTGGACCTAATTGCTGCTGATTTCTTGAGTAAGAGGATGAGCTGCAACTTTAGACTGCAATTAGTATCTTATTTTACACTCTTCCTTGGGGCTGGATTGATGTCTTCATTAGCAATTTGGGCTTGATTATTAATATATTTTTTTAGATTTCTCGCTTTTTTGTGTGTAATTGTGGCAATGAATCAAAATTCTTTCTTTTTGGTTTCTCTTAGCAAGGAGAGGGTAGGAAGAAAAAAGGTTTGTAGTCATGGCTTTTGATTAAAAAAAGAAAAGAAAAGAAAAAATAGAATACTCTTTTCTCCATTTTGTATTGCTGACCAATATATTCCCCCCACGTGATAAATATTGTTTTCAGCTGTAATGGTTATTTTGAGTGCTAAATTATTCCAACTCATTTTCCAATTGCACATGGTCATATTCAGCATTTTGTACGAGCACAGACTTATGCCATCTTGAATGGTCTTGGTCTGTGTGGGTTTTTTCTAAAGCTTGTAGTAATAGGATTCGAAAAAAGGATTACCAAATCTGTGATGTATACCAGAATGTCTAATCAAATTACATTCAGGTTATTAGTAATTGTTTATATAAACTTGAACAACTTAATATATATTGGATGTGAGACTCTGAAAGTCATTCAATCTAATCTAATATATGATCTATCTGGGATATTACAACTTAATTCAAAAATGATTTCTTTTATCTTTGGATTATACGGGATTGCATTAAAGAAATAGCACCCTGCAATGGAGCATAATGTAAATCAAAAGTGTCTTTTAAGGACATAAAATATATTTGAGCATAATGTAAATCAAGAGTCTTAGGTTTGTTTGATTGGAGAAGTGAAAAAGTGAAGGGATAGAAAATTGGTAAGAGAATGGAAAAGTAAAGTGATAGAAAAATTTAGTTTTTTCTCGTATCTATTTGGTTGGAGGTGTAGAAAAGTAGAAGGGATGAAAAATCCTTTTGTTTGGTTAAGGAGAAAAATAGGAAGATAAAAAATGTAGTTATATAAATTTACTCTTACACTCTCATTACATAATATGTAAGAAATAATTTATTTGTACTAATTAAATAATATAAAAATTAACACACCATACATGTAAATTTATATTATTTTTCTTTATTATTATAGATAATATAATCTCTAATATATATATATATATATATATATATATATATACACACACCATATTGCTGGGTGGAAGCTAAGAATAAAAAAAAAAAAAAAAAAACTAGGCAACAAAAAAACGTAGAGATCTCTTTTAATTTAAGAGGACATAAGACAGAGATCTTATGAAAGCTACAATGAAAAAACTGGACAACAAAAAACCTCCTTTGTGCTGTAGAAAGAGAGTGATGACAATAATGGGGAGAAAAAAAAAAAGAAAAGAAAAAAAAGGAGAGAAGGATCAGAGACATTGCTGTAGAGAAGATACAAGCAAAGCAAGGAGAGGTATTAGACGTGCGGTGAAATGACTGGAGGTAGGTGAGAAGCCTTAAAAAATTTGTTGGCAATTTTGTCATTGTGCTGGAAAGGCGTTATCACGCCTGTTTTTTCTCTAATTCAGAAAGATAAGTTTTGGTAAGTCCGGAAAGAGAATATACGGGCTCGTCCAAAAAATTTCATACTTTCTCTACTTACCAAATAATACTTAATTCTATTTTCTCTCGTTTATTTTCTAGCATCCTTATTCAACTTCAAACCAAACATACCTTAAGGACATAAAGTATAGTACATCGTTTGGTTGAATCCAAAATTTCACAAATTCTGGCATGTCCCTCCTCCCCCTTACCAAAGCATTGGTATGAATCACCCATCTTTCACCTCAACCAAAACTTTGGCCCTATTATAATCCATTATGTTTGTTTTAATTTGTTTGGTTAAATTCTGATCAATTTGGTGATTTAAGTTGGTACGTGAACACAACATTAACTTTTGTTTTTATTATTAATCTTTTTTTATCAATTTCCTTTTTAAAACATTAAATTTGAGTTTAATTTGATAGGGTTTAGTTAATGTGTGCCCTTACGACACATATTAACCATCTATTTTGAGAAAAGTTTTATAGAAAATTGAAAAAGATGTAAAAATAGTGAATTATTTTTTCGTTTTTCCATAAAAAATTTCTTAAAATAGATTGCTAATATATGCCCTAAGAACACACGTTAATAAATCCCAATTTGGTATCATTGATGTGAAAATTGTAAGCAATTTGAAGTATTGATTTGATTAATCATAAATTTTGTTCTTGATTTGATATTAAAATTTAGCCCTACTAAAAGAAGCTATTATTCTTGACAACAATTTTAACGTAAAGGTGATTGATAAGTAGTGGACATAATGACTTTTGCTACCCACTGATTGATGAATGTAAATCTTCTTTCTCATTCTAAGAACCGAGATGGCGAAGTATGGTTGACACAACATTTCACATGTACTTATCATAATAAACTTTAATGGTACAATACTACAATGACAAACCCTTTCAACTGAAACTGATTTTTTTTTTGGATTGAAATAACGATAAATAAAAGTAAAAATTAGTTAAAATAGTACAGTAAAATAATATAAAAAATATAATAAAATTTGTAAATAATAGTAAAAATAAATTAAATAGTAAAATAAATTCACTTTAAACACTAGTCTCAAATACAACCTGTTAGTGAGATAAACATGTGATCTACCAATATAATGCTTAAAACCCAAAAAAAGAAAAAAAAGAAAAGACGAGTCTAAAAATAGTTTCAAGGAAGAAGATCCAAATCAACTGAAAAAGACACTAAAACTGAAACAACAACTCCTTCTTTAACTTAGTTTAGTACTCACTTCCAGAACAAGATACTGTTTTAAAGTCTAGACACTCATCAGTATCTCTCAAAACTCAAAAGGCATTGTGGTTTGTGAGTGTGAGTTTGTCTTTCTGTCTCTCTGAAACTCTCCGAATCCCAACAAACCAAAATTCACGAAAATGCCACTCTTCTCCAACGCTCACACTCACCGTTCCTCTTCTCCTTCTCTCCCAACCTCATACACCTCCAAACCTCTCAAACCTCAAAAACCCAATTCTACCCTTGTCCCCACCAACCTCCCCTTGCCCATTCTCGTCTTTTCACTCCTCTGCTTTATCTTTGGCCTCGTCGGCACTATCCTTGCCGTTTCTGCTCTCCGGCGACCCATACCCGTGCCCGTTTTCCGATGTGGCAGATCCGAAGACACTTTCCGGGCTTTCTACTCGAAAGGTGACAATGGTGGGGGCTTGGTGGAGCGGCCTAAGCAACTTGGGTTCGTTGGTATTCACACCGGGTTTGGATCCTCCGATCGTCGCTTGGCTTTGAGGGAGACTTGGTTTCCTTCTGAACCAGATGGGCTTTTGAGGTATCTCAGCTTTTTGTTTAGCTAAATTGTTGTTTTTTGGAAAATGGGTTGTGATCAGATTGTGCGTTGGCATTGCAAATGGAAATCAATGGTGGGTTTTGCTTGCATGTGATTGTTTGTTCTTTCTTGATCTGAATTTAATTAAACTGCTTTTCAAGTAAGTAAGTTGAAATCGTAATGGCATTGTTCAGTGTCACTCAAATAAGTTTGGAGAGAGAGAAGATTTTACAAAAGTTAATGTGGCATGGTTTGATTGGTGTTAGTAAAAGTAGTAAAAGGATTCTCTCCGTTTAAAATGGATCCATTTCAATGATCTCATGGTTCAAAATAAATATTACAAATTTAGAAGTGTATTAAGTATTACATATCTAAAGCTGTATTCAATGTCGTCATTTAAAATGTGGCACTCTGTGTACAGTGTACTGTTTGATCCCAGAAATAAAACCTTAACAAAACTTGCCACATCAACTGTTATGAAAAGGACCAAGAAAAGTTTTGTATTCTTACTCAAGAAGGTGGGATGTTAATAACATGAAATATTGAGAAGCAATTACTGGCTTAAAAAATGTTAGTTTCTTTGTCTTCGGTTACGATTAAATAAATGTATTTGGTTTAGTGGAGTGGATGTTATTGGTTTCTTGTAACCCCCTTCAGTGTTTTATCTGCTGAATTCCTGCTACCAGACTGAGAGTATTTATTTTTTGCTTGATCATCATGAAAAAAGAAAAATACTCTATATGTGCTTATTTGTTTGTTTGTGTATGGTCTGGACGAGGATTTTGTGGATATTAGTTGAAATTCATGGCTAGTGCTTTCTTCCTTATGCGTATCACTTACACTTTGTTCAAATGCACACGGAACTCTCTCTCTCTCTCTCTCTCTCTCTCTATATATATATATATATATGAACCTGGTGTTATTTTCATGAAAGCTAGAGTATTTTAACAGACATTGCATGAACCTTCTCTAGTTGTTGAGTTGGTAGCATCATTGGTACTAGTAGGCACATTTTTTATTAACATACCACACTTACACTTTTCTTCATTCATTTTCCACAACAAAAGAGCTCACAAAGAAATCCTGGAAATGTGTAAAGTCACTCAAGTAGCCTTGTTGTTTTATGTTTTTAATCCTTCTTTCTTGTCAGTGTGGAGTTGGCGTTTAAACATGATGCTCCACCGTGCCTTTCTAAAAGAACACATTTGTGTTAGGTTAAACTTTCTCCATGTTTGCCAGAACTAGTTTTCCTGTCCAAGATATATGCTGTTGAAGTTGTCGATGGAAATGCTTCATTACTGTTGTAAAACATGAGATGCTTGTCTTTTCTATTTTAACTCTCTATAAACCCTCTTCCATTCTATTTTCTTGTTTAACTTATCACAACTTTAATAATTACTGCAATTGCATAGTCACTTCATTTTCATTTTTTATAGGTTGGAACAAGCTACTGGAATAGCTTTTAGGTTTGTAATTGGAAGATCAAAAAATGCAAAAAAGACGGCAGAGCTTCATAAAGAGATGGAGAAGTACAAAGATTTCATGGTTATTGATGTTGAGGAAGACAATTTAAACCTTCCCTACAAATCGTAATGATTGTGTATATGTACTAATTTTCATGTTGATAATTGGATATTCCTGGAAGCTTATGCAATATTTCCTTTTTCCCTGCCTTGTAGCCTGGCATTCTTCAAAGCAGCCTTTGAACTTTTTGAAGCTGATTATTATGTCAAAATTGATGATGTCATTTATTTACGTCCAGGTACATTAAAGTGCGTATAGATCCTTTAATAATGGTCTAATTGCAATGTAATGTTGTTGATGCTATACAAACATTCTTATAGAATGCAATGTAATGCTGTTCCCATAATATGTCAGATCGGCTAGCAATTCTTCTGGCTAAGGAGCGAATACATCCACTGACTTACATCGGATGCATGAAGAAAGGACCAGTGATCACTGACCCTAAAATGAAATGGTATGTGGTTTTCCAAATTATTAGTTGACAATTTATTTTTTTGTGATTGCTTATTTACTTTTCTGAAATATGTCTCTGTATGCCTAAAATTTATCAGTGGGTTTATAATCACACAAATTTCAGGTATGAGAAATCAGGACATCTGATTGGAAATGAATACTTTTTGCATGCTTATGGTCCTATATATGTTCTTTCTGCAGAGGTGGTTGCTTCACTGGCAGCTGCTAGAAATAACAGGTCTGTAAACTTTGCCTCTTTTAATTTCTTTATGTTACTTGTTATTTTCTTTTTGCCAGTGATTGCTGTTTTACATTATTTTCCTGGAGGATGTCTTCATCCATCAGATAAAAGTTATCCTTTATAATCTACATATACACATATGTCTGTGTGTATGTGTTATATTTGATAAATAGATTTGTTCTTTACATATGGAGTTAGGCATAATTCTTGAAAATCAAGTAAACTGCTTTTCTCTGCCGGATAGATTTTTTAATAACTTGTAGGTCCTATCGTATCAAGTAATTGCTGGCCTTGTTTGTCATGCATCCGTTCTAATTTGTTGGTCCATCGAAATTGATTGTTTGCTTGATTCAAACAATTAGAGGAGTAAAAGATGGTTCATTGATGATCATATCCACAATTCAAAATTTCCAATTTGAACTAGGGTACAGCTTTGAATGCCAAAATTCAGACCAGTCTGTACATTTATCTATATGGAAATATTATTCCTGTAATTTCATGGTCATGATACGATATTTAATAAAAGTATGCATGCCCTAGGTATGGGTTTTATATATATATATATATATATATATTAAGAGGGAGGAGGGAAATTTTTAAAAGCCACCCCGCAAGAGGGGGGGGGGGGGGTGGAAATGGTCCCTCCCTCCGCCAGTGCAGATATGCATGTAACATTTCTATGTTTTGGTTAAGGGGCATCAAGACAAGCCAAGTTAATAAATCATGATTTGATGCTTACTGTTTAATATTACAATCTGATTTTACCAAACCCCACAAAGTTCCTTTATAAAACTGACAGCAAAAATAATATTAGCAAGATTTTTTAGAATGTGTGAAATTGAACACTGCTTGAACTGATTTCCGATGCTCTAGATCTCCTAGATTTACAATTTGTTGTGATTTACAGGTGCACTAACATTTATGTTGTGAAATCTAAATTAAAAAGTGAGGGTGATATGTCTGGACAGTTTTATTCAACTTTATTGTTATTATACTAACTCATTCTGTCACCTTAAACAAGCATCCTATGCATCTCTTTACGCCATCATTTCTCGTTAGTGTCATCCCTCTCTTATTGAGTACCTTTTTCCCTTCTCTTCTTTTCTTAATTTTGTAGATTTTTTGGTATTGCAAGTAATATTGCTTACTATCTCCATTAGGAACTTGTTTTTTTTGTATTCCTTCCATATTTAGTTAATTACTTATTAAAAAACAATTTGAACTATAAAATCAGTAGCATCTATATCTTACAGGAGCATGAATTCCTATGAATCTTAATGGTATTCATCCATACTGTGGAATCAAACATTACTGTGTCCATTTTTTTTTTTCTCCTGTCTGTAAGCGATATTTCTTTATTTGTGTAACTTGTGCTAGAGTGATGTCATCTATAGAGATGTATTTAAATTATTCCAACTTCCTATGGTTATCATTTTGCTTAATAGATGCAATTTCTAGTCTTTAGTTTGAGGATGTTTAGCAATGAGGATGTCACAATTGGGTCATGGATGCTTTCTATGAATGTCCATCATGAAGATAATCGGGCAATATGTGACCCTCGATGTACACCTACATCTATTGCAGTATGGGACATCCCAAAATGTTCAGGTAAATCATTTTTCAAACTTATCCTATTGGTTCGTTTCTATTAAATAGTGTACTACACCAATAGCGGATGCCTAATTTCATTTTCCTAGTCCAAAGCTTGCTGATTGATATGTGCTGCTTAAATGTTAACGCATGAAAGTGAAGGTTTGTCTTAAGAGAAGTGAGGCTGATGCAATTATTTAAGTTTAAATAGTTTTGATTTAACCATATGCCTTGTAAAATGAGATCAACTTATTACATCTAACCATGTAGGGTTCAAACCTCATACATTCACTTTTGCACATTGGTAGCTTGTGAAATGCAATGTTTTAACTTTTGTGGTTTTTTACAGTTCTGCATATATACTGTCATTTTTTCTTCCCTCACCATGTCTTGATGATTTTCCTCTTGAATGTTTTCAATTTAATGAACCTAGCACTGAAATCATAAGATATTTTTTCTGTAGCATAATCTAGTATATGAAAACTATTGAAAATATTCAGGTTTATGCAATCCAACTAAGAGGTTGAAGGAGCTTCACAAGATTGGTATGTGCTCCAGAAGTCCAACCTTGCCTCCTGATGTTGATGACAGATAGTGCCTCTCTGGTCTGAGATTATACTCTCTACATTCTGGAAATACATGAATATCAGCTGGGATATTTCTTGGTTCTTGGGGGAAAATAGATTTTTAAAGGTACCTTCCAGAAGACATGACATCTCCTTTGACCTTTTGTATCCATCCATTAAGTCTTGTTGTACAAGTGGTGTATTCTTAGTGAGCATTTCTCTTGCGCCATCTTCCGTAGATGATTCCACTCATTACTTTACAGTACCAGTGAATAGGTTAGACATCATCAGTACCACAGAAATATATGAACATTATTGCAATGTTTTTTTGTGCTGGATTCGAAAATTAATTAGAGGTGTGTACTATAACTGAGTACAATGTATCTTTGGATCACAACTGTTGTTTGTAGTTTTATGATAGCATCTTATACATGTTGTACACTCTTGTTGTTTTACTTTATACTCCGTCAATAATAGCCTACCACATCTCTTATTATTTCCCTATAAAGTAATCAAAGTATAAAATAGGAAAAAAAAAATTGAGATAAGAGTGGGATGTAGGATTTTTATTCACGTCTAGCCGCCAATAGCTCCAACACTTCCACTGATGGTGGTTTCTTAATCTTCTCTACCATAGCGGCCATACTGTAAATCATACCTAACTTATGTTAGCATATAGCTATTATTTCTGTACTTATACTTCGTTATTATTATAATTTCCTTATTTGTATCTTAAACACATGTTGAATGTATCTGTAGATTCCATACAACTCCTATGATTGCTTGAATTAGGGAATATCAAATTATCCTTGATTCAAGCATAGTCACTTCCAATATCACTTCCAGCCAGGGTTGGCCCTTTCCCTAGGCCAATTAGGCCATTGCCTAAGGCCCCCAAGTGAAAGGGAGACCCCAAAATTTAAAAAAAGAATGGATAATAGAAAAAAAAAAAGGTTTTAGATGAAACTCCAAAAAATTTTATACATCCTTGTGACCAAAAAACAAAAAATTTGGAATATCCTTGTAAGCATTGGTACCCCAAAAAATTCTTTGGTCTAAAAAAAATCAGTTATCCCAAAAAAATTCATCCTTAACCTCTATTCAAATCAAAAACCAACTGGATAAAATGCAAATCTGGTCTAAAAAATTACCCACAAAACAATCTCAAATCAAAAATCTTAAATCCCTAAAATTTACTCATACATTTTCTCTCTCTCTCTCTCTCTCTCTCTCAGCTAGCTAGATGATGATAATTTGTAAAAATACTGTTTTAAACTTGAATATTTTCTCAAACATGATATTTATTATGGTATTGATGGTTTAAATTTATTTTCAGAGATAAAACTTTTAAAAGAAATTTACAAATAAAAGAATATACTCCAATTGACACACTAAATTATATAAAAATGTTAGATTCATTTCTAAATACATGCAATGCTTATAGAATAGCCATACTTCCCTTGGACTAATAGCTATGTACCACAGCGCAATGTGGCAAATGTTCACTTCATGTGGACTAATGAGCAAAAATTTTCATTTTTAGTGTATAAACTTCAAGTCTTCAACACACATTTAAAATAATATAATTCAACAAAAATATAATATTTATCTAGAAATAAGTTTTTTACACTCCCAAAGAAGTGCATACACTTCAACCCAAATTCAAAATAACAAAGTTTCATAAAAATAAAATAACATAGTTCAACAAAAATATAATATTCTTGGAACTTGCCAAATACTAAGTATCAATATTGAAAGAATTTGAGCAAACAGTAGACTAATCCTAACTATGACCACGATTATCATCCATAGATTCTTTGTTGATGTCTAAATTCATAACATCTTCCACAAATTCATCTAATTTCATTTGTGTAAGTTCTATGCCAAAAAAAAAAAAAAAGTATTAGTAGTTCTAGGGTTTGTAAAGTTTCAATTTCCAATTATATCCCTTGTAAATTTTTGTAATTACTCACTTTTCTTTTTAAACTTAAAATATATGTTGGATATAAAAGATATTTGACAAATCTAAAATACAATAAATATTTATTTGATATATGAGTTAAACGGGTTGTGTTAAGTGAATAATTTCGGGTTGATACAAATAAATTAGCGTCTTAAACGTGTCTATTGCGGGTTAACCCGTTTATGACCCATTTCTTATCGTGTCGCTTTTAGGTTGATCCATTTATGACCCAAACCCATTAAGACTCAACCCTAACCCGAAAAAACCTGTGTCGGGTTCGTGTCGTGTTTGTGGGTTGGGTCGAACATTGACACCTCTATAGATCAGTGCATGGGGATTGACTCAGCTAATTAGTCACGTATCTTAAGCCATAAATAAAACCTTCAGAAATTGGCACCTCCACCATAGTGTACAAGGTGACCACCTGTTAAGTAATGAATGTAGTTTATATATATATATATATATATATATAAAAAGGAGGAGGGCCATGGCCTAATTACTAGAGTGTAATTTTATTTGAATGAGGTAATTTAGTTTTGGAACAAGGAGGCCCAGAAAAGGAAGCATTAGTGAATAAATGGGCCTTGGTAAAAACCCTAAATATGCTAGGGTAAAACCGTACTTTGACATAAGCTAGCCAACCGACGGTATATATTAGGCTTTTAGGGCTCTCTTTGTCTCATTCGAACGCTCGCTTTCTCTCTCATTCAGCAATTCGGCACATCTCTCTCTCTCTCTCTCTCACGCGCGCTCTCTGGTACGTTTGTCTCTCTCTTTCTCGAATTGTTTTTCCTTTTGTTTGTGTTCAAAACAAACAAACAAACAAACCATGAATGCTTGTGTTGTGTTGTGTGAATCAGAATGAATGAAAATGATGTGTGCTCTTGTGATAAAATCTGTACATATATATATATAGGTGATAAAGAGGGACTTGTAACTGTATGTATGTTTTTGCTGCTGGAATACAAATTTTATTTAACCCCTCTCTCCCTTTTGGGTTTCGAAGTTAGGAATCATGGCAGTTACGCAGTATGAGGACGGGTTCGTAAAGTTTTCATTCTACAACCGAGGCTTTCCTGAGCCACCACCAATGGATACATCTGCCACAAAATTTTTCCCTGACATAAATATTAGTGTTCCCGCTCCACCACCATGGACCCTCGCCTCGAAGGTATATATGTACTGCAGTGCTACTACATTGTGCGTTGTGAGTGTAGTGTATGTCTTTTTTTTTTTGTGGAAATAATTTGCTTTTTCCTCAGCTTTCTGAGCAGAAAAGAATTTTATTTACCTCCAATGCACAGTCGATGTTAGATCATTACAACAAAATTAAGGTTTATTTCTTCTTCTTCTTCTTAATATCCATCATCTATATATGCTTTATTTATATCTCTTCTTAATTCTTTGCTTTTGTAAAATTGTTGTAGGATACAAATTTTGAATTTGTGAGACTTGTGAGGGTGCAGACATACCGCAGAAGAGGAGATGATCATTATATTCAATTCGAGGCCAAGCCCAGCGGTGCTGCTGACCACACTCTGAAAAGATTTGAAGCTGCAATATACGAGCAGTTTAATCCTACTCGTGAAGTTTTTCCCGTTGCTTGTGGACTAGTTGTCTCCAATTATTGATGCAATGAGTGGTTGTATCCTACTCCACTTCTCTCTAATTAAATTCAAGATTAGCTTAATCTTTGTGCTTGGGTCTTTTGGATCTTATTTTATTGTTGTGACGGTCTGTTTTCTGGTTTTATTCCAGCATAATATAACATTGCAAATTTTAATACAATCAAAATTATTTGTGTCTCTATCTTTCGCATGTATTCAATTGGCTGTTTATCTGATTGTTTGATTCATTTGACTCGAGCTTATCTAATTTTTTGGGAAGTGGTATTCAATGTGTTTGTTTGTCACTACCTCTATGTCAGGTTGGTTAAGGGGGAGTTCATGGCTTTCTCCCATAACATACGGAGATATAACTCTCTTTGAATGAAATTAGTAGGCTATGTTTGCATGCATGCTTTACTCAATTGCACTTGCCTTGCCTTAAGCTACCATAATTGTAAAGGACTGCATGATCAACTAGATTTATTCCTGGTTGAATCGTTGCTTTTACTAGATCTATTAGTCACCGGAGTTCCATTTGAAACCCAAAATTATGGACAGATGGATATCAAAGAAGGTGTGATGCATCAGATTTAGGTAAACATGGCAAAACCGGCGGGGCGAGTCAGGTTCGGTTCGGATCGCGGGTCAAGTCGGGTCACAGGATGGGTCGAGTTGACCTGTATTTTTCAAACAAGTTTTTTTTTTTTTTTAAATAGATGCAATTTGTCAATTTTTTTTGAGTTCCTTAACTATGATTAGATTCTCATTGGTGATACTGTTACCACTTATCAATTACTAGGAATGGCAACGGGTCGGGTTCGGGCCGGGTTTTTTCATACCCGGACCCGACCCGCGGGCCAAGACCCGCGACCCGAACCCGGTCCGTTTACTAAACGGGTTTTTTCCCGGGGCCCGGACCTGCCCCTACCGGGCTCCACGGGCCCCGTCCAGCTAGGCCAAATTTGGGCCTAATTCTCAGACCAAATCATGGCCCAATCACAATTAAATTTTTTTTTTAAGGCCAAGATGCCAAAAATAGGCCCAATCAGCTTTTAAAATATGGAGAAAAAAAAAAAAGGAAAAATCTTACACTAGATCAGCATGTCAAACACTAGATTGTCATAGGGTAAGATCTTGAGTATAAGTATATGCAAGTGTAAGATTTTTCCTCTCTTTTTTTTTCTTTTTTTTTCTTTTTTTTTGTAAAAAAAAAAAAAAGGAAAACAAATCAGCTTTTTTTTTTCCACTTCTTTGTTAATACAAATTTCTCACCATCAAAAAAATAAAAAATACAAATCACAATCCCAAACATGCTTTGTTTTTGCTCCTCTGTTAATACAAATTTTATACTAAAAAAAAAAAAAAAAAAACACAAATCACAAACAGAAAACACAATCAAGCTTCTTTCGCATCCGATTCCGATACCAGCGTCGATGTCGCCGAGCGACATACGCGCCGCGGCGGCGTGTGCAGCTGAGGCTAGGTTGCATAGATCGTCGGAGGGTAGCACTGGTCAGGAAACGACACGTCGTCTGAGAGGTGAGGCGGCTGAGAGGGTGGCAGAGATCTTGAGAAAGAGAGAGAGGAGGCGGCTGAGAGGTGAGGCGTGAGGCATGAGGCGTGAGCGTGACTGTGACTGTGAGCATGCTTCTGTGTGAGGGTGAGGCGCTGAGTGAGGGTGAGGGAGGCCGTGTGCGTTAGGCAGAGACTAAGAGTGAGGGAGGCCGTGTGTGTAAGAGACTGAGAGTGAGGGAGGCCGTGTCTGAGAGTGAGGGAGCTGAAATGAGGGAGTGAGGGTGAAGAGGGACTGAGGGAGGCATGAGGCAGTGACTGAAGAAATGAGTGATTCTAGGGTTAGTTATAGCTATATATATATATATATAGGGGGGGTTTTTGGTAATTTCAGAGTAACCGGGTTATATCCGGGTCGGGTTTCGGATTTTTTCGATAAAACTCGGACCCGGTTCGGGTTTTTTTTTTTAAAACCCATACCCGACCCTATTTCTAATCGGACAGGGTAAAATCCGACCCATTAGGGTCGGGCTGGGCCGGGTACCCGCGGGTCGGGCAAAAATTGCCATCCCTACCAATTACCACTAAATACTTGATAACTAAATTTGGTGCAACTCTTGTTCCAGCTTTCTAGAAGCTAATTTTGGTATAATTTTCGATCTGTTTAAAGTAGGAAGACAAAATGAAGGTGACAAGTAAAAAATGACAAACTATAATGGAGTACATAGAAGAGAACGCGAAGGGCCAGAAGGCAGTAACACTCCAAGTAGATTTAATAAACAGTAAAATTCTATAGAGTGATGTCATCTATAGAGATGTATTTAAATTATTCCGACTTCCTATGGTTATCATTCTGCTTAATAGATGCAATTTCTAGTCTTCAGTTTGACGATGTTTAGCAATGAGGATGTCACAATTGGGTCATGGATGCTTTCTATGAATGTCCATCATGAAGATAACCGGGCAATATGTGACCCTCGATGTACACCTACATCTATTGCAGTATGGGACATCCCAAAATGTTCAGGTAAATCATTTTTCAAACTTATCCTATTGGTTCGTTTCTATTAAATAGTGTACTACACCAATAGTGGATGCCTAATTTCATTTTCCTAGTCCAAAGCTTGCTGATTGATATGTGCTGCTTAAATGTTGACGCATGAAAGTGAAGGTTTGTCTTAAGAGAAGTGAGGCCGATGCAATTATTTAAGTTTAAATAGTTTTGATTTAACCATATGCCTTATAAAATGAGATCAACTTATTACATCTAACCATGTAGGGTTCAAACCTCATACATTCACTTTTGCACATTGGTAGCTTGTGAAATGCAATGTTTTAACTTTTGTGGCTTTTTATAGTTCTGCATAGATACTGTCATTTTTTTCTTCCCTTACCATGTCTTGATGATTTTTTTCTTCCCTTACCATGTCTTGATGATTTTCCTCTTGAATGTTTTCAATTTAATGAACCTAGCACTGAAATCATAAGATATTTTTTCTGTAGCATAATCTAATATATGAAAACTATTGAAAATATTCAGGTTTATGCAATCCAACTAAGAGGTTGAAGGAACTTCACAAGATTGGTATGTGCTCCAGAAGTCCAACCTTGCCTCCTGATGTTGATGACAGATAGTGCCTCTCTAGTCTGAGATTATACTCTCTACATTCTGGAAATACATGAATATCAGCCGGGATATTTCTTGGTTCCTGGGGGAAAATAGATTTTTAAAGGTACCTTCCAGAAGACATGACATCTCCTTTGACCTTTTGCATCCATCCATTAAGTCTTGTTGTACAAGTGGTGTATTCTTAGTGAGCATTTCTCTTGCGCCATCTTCCGTAGATGATTCCACTCATTACTTTACAGTACCAGTGAATAGGTTAGACATCATCGGTACCACAAAAATATATGAACGTTATTGCAATGGTTTTTTGTGTTGGATTCGAAAATTAATTAGAGGTGTGTACTATAACTGAGTACAATGTATCTTTGGATCACAACTGTTGTTTGTAGTTTTATGATAGCATCTTATACATGTTGTACGCTCTTGTTGTTTTACTTTCTACTCCGTCAATAATAGCCTACCACATCTCTTATTATTTCCCTATAAAGTAATCAAAGTATAAAATAGGAAAAAAAAATTGAGATAAGAGTGGGATGTAGGATTTTTATTCATGTCTAGCTGCCAACAGCTTCAACACTTCCACTGATGGTGGTTTCTTAATCTTCTCTACCATAGCGGCCATACTGTAAATCATACCTAACTTATGTCAGCATATAGTTATTATTTCTGTACTTATACTTTGTTATTATTATAATTTCCTTATTTGTATCTTAAACACATGTTGAATGTATCTGTAGATTCCATACAACTCCTATGATTGCTTGAATTAGGGAATATCAAATTATCCTTGATTCAAGCATAGTCACTTCCAATATCACTTCCAGCCAGGGTTGGCCCTTCCATTAGGCCAATTAGGCCATTGCCCAAGGCCCCCAAGTGGAAGGGAGGCCCCAAAATTTAAAAAAAGAATGGATAAAAGAAAAAAAAAAGTTTTAGATGAAACTCCAAAAAATTTTATACATCCTTGTGACCAATGAACAAAAAATTTGGAATATCCTTGTAAACATTGGTACCCCAAAAAAAATTCTTTGGTCTAAACAAAATCAGTTATCTCAAAAATATTCATCCTTAACCTCTAGACAAATCAAAAACCAACTGGATAAAATGCAAATCCGGTCTAAAAAATTACCCACAAAACAATCTCAAATCAAAAATCTTAAATTCCTAAAATTTACTCATACATTTTCTCTCTCTCTCTCTCTCTCTCTCACAGCTAGCTAGATGATGATAATTTGCAAAAATACTTTCTTAAACTTGAATCTTTTCTCAAACATGATATTTATTATGGTATTGACGGTTTAGATTTATTTTCAGAGATAAAACTTTTAAAAGAAATTTACAAATAAAAGAATATACTCTAATTGACACACTAAATTATATAAAAATGTTAGATTCATTTCTAAATACATGCATTGCTTATAAAATAGCCATGCTTTGCTATTAGCATAAAAATCACTTCCCTTGGACTAATAGTTGTGTACCACAGCGCAATGTGGCAAATGTTCGCTTCATGTGGACTAATGAGCAAAAAATTTCATTTTTAAGCCCAACCAATTTAATGAACACTACAGCTATTGATCTTTACAATTTAAAACCAAAGACTATACATCAGTTCATGGATCAGTAGGGGTGTCAATTAGGGTTAGCATGTCGGGTTCCTGTCGTGTTGAGGTAGGAGTATTCGACTAAATGGCTCAACCCTAACCCGACTCATTTAATAATTGTGTCATGATCCTTCAACCCTAACCCGACCTGTTAATAAGGCGAGTTGACCTGACCTAACCCATTTGACACGCTTAATAAACAAGTCGTGTTGACTTGACATGAATGTAACACAACCCATTTCAACATGCATAATATTAAATATAACATCCATCTAAAAATAATTTTTTTTACATCCCAAAAAGTAGTGCACACACTTCAAGTCTTTAACCCACATTTAAAATAATATAGTTCAACAAAAATATAACATTTATCTAGAAACAAGTTCTTTACACTCCAAAAGAAGTGCATACACTTCAACCCAAATTCAAAATAACAAAGTTTCACAAAAATAAAATAACATAGTTCAACAAAAGTATAATATTCGTGGAACTTGCCAAATGCTAAGTATCAATATTGAAAGAATTTGAGCAAACAGTATACTAATCATGACTATGACCACGATTATCATCCATAGATTCTTTGTTGATGTCCAAATTCATAACATCTTCCACAAGCTCATCCAATTTCATTTATGTAAGTTCTATGCCCAAAAAAAAAGTATTAGTAGTTCTAGGGTTTGTAAAGTTTCAATTTCTAATTATATTTCTTGTAAATTTTTGTAATTACTCATTTTTCTTTTTAAATTTAAAATATATGTTGGATATAAAAGGTATTTGACAAATTTAAAATAAAATAAATATTTATTTGATATATGAGTTAAACGGGTTGTGTTAAGTGGATAATTTCGGGTTGACACAAATAAATTAGCGTGTCAAACGTGTCTATTGCGGGTTAACCCGTTTATGACCCATTTCTTATCGTGTCTCTTTCGGGTTGACCCATTTATGACCCAAACCCATTAAGACTCAACCCTAACCCGAAAAAACCTGTGTCGGGTTCATGTCGTGTCTGCAGGTTGGGTCGAACATTGACACTTTTATAGATCAGTGCATGGGGATTGACTCAGCTAATTAGTCACGTATCTTAAGCCATAAATAAAACCTTCAGAAATTGGCACCTCCACCGTAGTGTACAAGGTGACCACCTGTTAAGGAATGAATGTAGTTTATATGGCAAAATTTGCAAAATGGACTGTTTTTGCAAAAATTTTCACTGAACAGTATGCGGCTGAAACATATTGGTTAGTTGGACTGTTTTTGGAACTCGAGTTTGGCAAACTCGAGTTCCAGCCCATTTTTCTCTTAAAATCAACCTGTCATCGACTAAAAAAAAAAAAAAAAAAAGTGGAACTCGAGTTTAAGAAACTCGAGTTCCATTTACACAGAACTCGAGTTTCTTAAACTCGAGTTCCACTTTTTTTTTAAAAAAACAGTCCAACTAACCAATATGTTTCAGCCGGATACTGTTCAGTTAAAATTTTTGCAAAAACAGTCCATTTAGCAAATTTTGCCTAGTTTATATATATATATATATATATATATATATAAATAAAAATAAAGGAGGAGGGCCATGGCCCAATTGCTAGAGTGTAATTTTATCTGAATGAGGTAATTTAGTTTTGGAACAAGGAGGCCCAAAAAAGGAAGCATAAGTGAATAAATGGGCCTTGGTAAAAACCCTAAATATGCTAGGGTAAAACTGTACTTTGCCATAAGCTAGCCAACCGACGGTATATATTAGGCTCTTAGGGCTCTCTTTCTCTCATTCGAACGCTCGCTCTCTCTCTCTCGCGCTCTCTGGTACGTTTGTCTCTCTCTTTCTCGAATTGTTTTTCCTTTTGTTTGTGTTCAAATCAAACAAACAAACCATGAATGCTTGTGTTGTGTTGTGTGAATCAGAATGAATGAAAATGATGTGTGCTCTTGTGATAAAATCTGTACATATATATATAGGTGATAAAGAGGGACTTGTAACTGTATGTATGTTTTTGCTGCTGGAATACAAACTTTATTTAACCCCTCTCCCTTTTGGGTTTCGAAGTTAGGAATCATGGCAGGTGTGAAGCATGAGGACGGGTTCGTAAAGTTTGCATACTACAACCGAGGAGGCATTCCTGATCCACCACCAGTGGATCCATCTATCACAAAATTTTTACCTGACATAAATATTAGTGTTCCCGCTCCACCACCATGGACCCTCGCCTCGAAGGTATATATATGTACTGCTGTGCTACTACATTGTGCGTTGTGAGTGTAGTGTATGTCTTTTTTTTTTTTTTTTTTGTGGAAATAATTTGCTTTTTCCTCAGCTTTCTGAGCAGGAAAGAATTTTATTTACCTCCAATGCACAGTCGATGTTAGATCATTACAACAAAATTAAGGTTTATTTCTTCTTCTTCTTCTTAATATCCATCATCTATATATGCTTTATTTATATCTCTTCTTAATTCTTTGATTTTGTAAAATTGTTGTAGGATACAAATTTTGAATTTGTGAGACTTGTGAGGGTGCAGACATACCTCGGCAGAGGAGATAATCATCATATTCAATTCGAGGCCAAGCCCAGCGGTGCTGCTGACCACACTCTGAAAACATTTGAAGCTGAAATATACGAGCGGTTTTATCCTACTCGTGAAGTTTTTCCGGTTGCTTGTGGACTAGTTGTCTCCAATTATCAACGCAATGAGTAGTTGTATCCTACTCCACTTCTCTCTAAATAAATTCAAGATTAGCTTAATCTTTGTGCTTGGGTCTTATTTTATTGTTGTGACGGTCTGTTTTCTGGTTTTATTCCAGCATAATATAACATTGCAAATTTTAATACAATCAAAATTATTTGTCTCTATCTTTCGCATGTATTCAATTGGCTGTTTATCTGATTGTTTGATTCATTTGACTCGAGCTTATCTAATTTTTTGGGAAGTGGTATTCAATGTGTTGTTTGTTTGTCACTACCTCTATGTCAGGTTGGTTAAGGGGGAGTTCATGGCTTTCTCCCATAACATACGGGTATATAACTCTCTTTGAATGAAATTAGTAGGCTATGTTTGCATGCATGCTTTACTCAATTGCACTTGCCTTGCCTTAAGCTACCATAATTGTAAAGGACTGCATGATCAACTAGATTTATTCCTGGTTGAATCGTTGCTTTTACTAGATCTATTAGTCACCGGAGTTCCATTTAAAATCCAAAATTATGGACAGATGGATATCAAAGAAGGTGATGCATCAGATTTAGGAAAATATTCATTCCTTGAGGACAATTGAAAACATTTTGTGCATCAGTAAAAGTTAAAAGGTAAGTTTGTGAGTTCTTAAGAAGCGTGGCAACAATTGCTTTTGAGAAACTCTTACCTGGCTGAGTAATGGGTATCCTTCACAAAGGTGTTGTGCTTGGGTCTGTTGGATCATCTAAGCGATGAAAATCCGTTAACGTTAGTTCAACTGTAAAAGAAATTGTTTGCCACCACATGGTTCGGTTCATATAATAAACAACAAAGTAAGCTAAGTAGCATGATTATCTAGAAAGCCTAATATAAAAGAATAATTCACCTGGAATAACATAATCATAAGTCCCAACAAGTAAAGTTTGATTGAAAGAATTAGGATCAAGAAGTTTAGCCATGCTGGAATCAGCGATAGAAGCCTCCAACTCAAACTTCAATAGTATATTGTTGCTAGTTTTATCTCGATGAACAATTACTGATGCATGTAAGACAAGGCATATGCTATACTTTATATGACCTTCATCCTCTTTATCCAATCCGATGCCACAGCTTCAACATTATTGGTTAGGACACAAAACAAGCTTCCCCTTTCCATATACTCAAAGACCAAATACATGCTACGTTTATGCGAACAATAGCCATGTAGTTTAACAATATTTCGATGTCTAATTTCTGTTAACATTTTGACTTTGTTTTTGAAACTCTTGTCAAAACTCAGTTTCTTAGTCTCTAAGCGATGAAATTTCTTTAAGGCAACCACTTTACCACTAGGCAATTGTGCTTTGTAAATTCTACCATAACTGCATATTCTAATACAATATCTAATGTCAAAGTCCTCTGTCGCTTTAATAATGTCTTCATAGGCAATTTTGCCATCATAATTCCATATCGAGAATATGTCCCCATTTTTTGTTTCCCTTGACTTGGATTCAATTTTCCTAACCCCGCATCGATAGATGAAAAAATACCCAAGAAGTGAAAGCACAAGAAAAAAACTCAATGGAAGAAGAATTTTTATTTTGTAGTCAATTGATGTGTTCTTGTTTGGGGAAGATGAAAGACAAGGAGGGAACTTTTGATATCACCACATAAATCTTTGATGCCAATAAATGTGTCATAACTATAATTTTTTAAAACATCCGGAGTTTGACCCTCCAAAGAATTGTATGACAAGTTAACATAAAAAGGGGGAATTTTTCCTGTAAGGTTATTGTAGCTAAGGTCAATCCAACGAATTGAACAAGGGCCACCAATTTGAGAGGGAATGGTTTGAGTTAAGTAGTTATGGCTTAAAAACAAAGTGTACAAAGAATGGCAATTAGCTATTTCAATGGGGATGGAACCACTAATTTGATTCCAATCAAGGTTCAAAATGCTCAACTGAGTCAAATAACATATAGTTGAGGGTATTTTACCCGTAATGCTATTATTATTGTGGTACAAGTAATTTAAACTCTTCATATTGCCTATTTCTGGTGGAATGGAATTGTTCATTTGGTTTGAATCGAGATCCAATTTTGTCAAATTAGTTAAATGACCTCGAGGCGAAGGTATCGGACCAATGAGCTTGTTATATTTGAGGGACAAGAGCTTCAAATCCTTCATGTTGCCTATTTCTAGTTGAATGGAGCTGTTCATTTGTTTAGAATTGAGGCACAATTTTGTCAAACTGATTAAATGACCTAGAGACGAAGGTATTGGTCCATCGGGCTTGTTATGTTCCAGTTTCAATACTAACAACTTCTTTAGCATTCCTATTTCTCGCACTATAGAACCATTGATTTCATTATAAGAAAAATCCAAATTGGAAAGATTAGTTAAAAGGCCGAGAGCTGAAGGGATTGGTCCAACAAATGTGTTAATACTAAGATCTAATTCAAAGAGATTCTTTGAATTTCCTAGTGCTTTGGTGATGGCACTAGTGATGAGATTACTAGAAATGAAAAAATCCACAAAGTGAGGAAGATTGGCAAGTGAAAGTGGCAAGTTACCTGTAAGTTTATTCCAAGCCAAATCGAGATACATGAGTTTCAAAAGATTACCTATCTCTTGTGGGATGCTCCCTCGAAGTCCAGTATTATAAAGATAAAGTATGACTAAATTTGGGAAGGATGTGAAGTTGAATTTTCTAAACTTATCTCCCAGATTGAACCCACTCATGTTAATCTCTGTAACGCTTCCGCCATTATTGCATTTAATTCCACGCCACTCAGAATGAATTGAGGTATCGTTGGAATAGCTACTCCACCACTCACTCTCCTGCAGAGCCTTTGCTTCAAAATCCAGCGCAATAACCATATTTGTAGCATGCATGAAGATACAAAGTGCCCATGCTACTACCAGAATGGAAATGAAGACAGAGGCAGCCATGTTAAAGTTTACTTGATGGATGAATGCAAGGACAAATGGTTGATTGTTATATTCATGACTCAAGACACCTTTATAAGTGAGATGTGGATAGATAAAGACTACAAAGTCACTTTTTCTTTTTCTTTTTTACTTCGAAAAAAATACCTACGTAATTCTCATGAAATATTCTCCCTTTGAATCCTATTGAAGTGCGGAACTTTGAAATCTACCAGCAAAATTTCCTAGAATTATCTTGGAAATTTTTGCTGATTAGCCCACATGATGCAATTGAAGTGAACATTTGCCACGTTGCGCTGTGGTACATAACTATTAGTCTATTAGTCCAAGGGAAGTGATTTTTTATGCTAACAGCAGAGCATGGCTCTGCTATTTGAAGTGAACATTTGCCACATTGCGATGTGGTACATAACTATTAGTCCAAGGGAAGTGATTTTTATGCTAACAATAAAGTATGGCTATTCTATAAGCAATGCATGTATTTAGAAATGAATCTAACATTTTTATATAATTTAGTATGTCAATTGGAGTATATTCTTTTATTTGTAAATTTCTTTTAAAACAATTATCTTTGAAAATAAATCTAAACCAGGAATATCATAATAAACATCATGTACTGTGAGAAAATATTCAAGATTTAGATGGTATTTTCGTAAACTATCATCATCTAGCTAGTTGAGAGAGAGAGGCAGAGAGCAAGAGTGAGAGAGAGAAAATGTATGAGTAAATAATAGGGATTTAAGATTTTTGATTTGTTTTTATTTGAGATTGTTTTGTGGGTAATTTTTTAGATCGGATTTGCATTTTATCCCGTTGATTTTTTATTTTTCTAGAGGTTAAGGATGATTTTTTTAGGATAATTGATTTTGTTTAGACCAAAGAATTTTTTGGGTTTCCAATGTTTATGAGGATATTCCAGATTTTTTGCTCTTTGGTCATGAGGATGTATAAGATTTTTTGGAGTTTCATTTGAAACTAATTTTTTTTTTCTATTACCCATTTTTTAAAATTTTGATGCCTCCCTTCTACTTGGGGGCCTTAAGCAATGACCTAATTGGCCTAGTGGAAGGGCTGGCCCTAGTTAAAAGTGATATTGGATAACAGTGACTGGTGACAATCAATGGCGGTTAATGGCTTTGTCGAGTAATGGTTGGAAAATGAAATAAATTGTGTAATCTATATATTTTTTTTAGCGGGTTTTAACTTTTAAGTTATGTACAAATGACTATATATTTATACACAATGATAGTTGATCTAGGAAGTTCTGATTACGCTTGAATCAAGGATAATTTGATATTCCCTAATTCAGGCAATAATAGGAGTTGTACAAAATCTATAGATACATTCGACATGTGTTTAAACAAGTAAGGAAATAATAATAATAACGAAGTATAAGTATAGAAATAACGGCTACATGCTGACACAAGTTAGGTATAATTTACAGTAAGGCCATTGTGGTAGAGAAGATTAAGAAACCATCATTAGTGGAAGTGTTTGAACTGCTGGCAGCTAGACGTGCAGTGTTTTTTTTTTTTTTTTTTTATAACTATTGAAAGTGGGCATTTGGGTGTCAAATGAGAATAGAAACCGTAACATTACTTTAATTCAACACTAGAAAAGGGATTACGACAAGGTTGCACACGAACTAGCTAAATATGCTAGATGTAATGAAGCCAATCAAGTCTAGAAAGGGGTTTCGCTTTCAATGGTGCAAGACCTAGTCAAACTTGATGGCACCTAAAGCTTTTCTCTGCTTTTTCTCTTACTTCTTCGTCCCAATTGTTACAATACTAATGCTTTATGCTAGAGGTCTAGACTCCAAAACTCATATTAATTTGCAGTTTGTAGATGGTAAGCAAGGCCGGCCTTAGACACTTTGGGGTTTAAAGTGAGAACTAAAATGGGACATTTTTTATACTTATGTATTAATTAAATTAATATTTATTTAATATTTTTATATTATAATATATTTCATTTAAAATTTATTTTTCTTGCATTTTGAGATGCAAATTGACTAATTAAATTTTTGTATTCAAGTTCTTCTAACATCTCATTTTCAATCGATAATATAGTGAATCCACTTAATCTTTCTTGGGACATTATCGATCTTAGATATGATTTTATTAATTTTAATTTTGAAAAATTTCTTTCTACAAAAGCTACTATAACAGATATTGTTAGTAAAATCCTATAAGTAATGCATGTATTTAGAAATGAATCTAATCTTTTTATATAATTTAGTATGTTAATTGGAGTATAATCTTTTATTTGTAAAATTTCTTTTAAAACGTTTAACTCTGAAAATAAATCTAAACCATCAATATCATAATAAACATCATGTTTGAGAAAAGATTCAAATTTAAGACAATATTTTTGTAAACTATTATCATCTAGTGATTTCAATTTTGTGAAGTTAAATAGAAAACCAAAAATATCTTCATATATTTGAAATTGTTCAAATCTATTCTCAATTGAACTAATTGCTTTATCTACTATATATAAGAAATAATCAATTCTAAAAGATTCTTTAGCAGAACGTGTTGTCTCATTATGAACATTTTCATCAAATTGTTTCTTTTCTATGAATTATACGTTTCTCACGAAATACAGGTTCTATTTCCATTCCCAATGCAATTTTTTTAGATGAATTCATTACAAATGTAAATTCATTTTCTCTATAACCTTTATAATAAGAAATGAGACCTTTTAATTGATCTATAGCAACATCGATGTGCATGTCTTTTGATTGTAAGTTTTTACTAACAGAGTTGACAGAAAATAATATGTCATACCAAATAGTCATATCTTTTGACTATGATTATTTGGCTAGTACATTTAGACTCAAACAACTTACAACAAAAACAAAATACATGGTCCGTATCTTTTGAATACACTAGCCATTTTCTATCATGCTTCTCCCTATTTGATAATATTCGAGTGTAATGAATAGTAGAGAAATGTCTAGTGTCATCACCTCTAGGAAGAATTATATCATTGTCTCTAATTGGACCTCTTTCTACTAATAAATCTCTTAATTTTGTGTCAATATTTTTCCAATTACCTGAATCATAAATATTTGAAGGATATAATTCAACATGTCATTATTATTTTTATTTTCTTTTAGTTGAACATCATTATGGTGAACTTGTTCATTTGTGATATTTTCATTTTCTTCTAAATTCTTTTGAAGTTAATTATCAAGATTTGCTGTATTGCAAAATTGAACATCATTGTTATCTTGCAATTGTATCATTTCATTATCTTCTAAATCTTTTTGGTGAATTTCTTGCTCATTTGTGATATTTTCATCTAAATTTTGTGTTATATTTTGTTTATTACTAATAACAAATTTATCCATTGATCCTTTTTGACTAAATTAATTTTTTTTTTTTTTTTTCCTTTTTATAAGTTTTTCATATCCAGATGCATATTTTCTAGTAGACATTTCTAATCAAACAATATATTTATAAAGACTAAAATAAAAAATAATTTTCAAGTGTAGAGCAAATGAGAAATAGAACCTAATTTATATAAAAAGTATTGTTGTAGTTTCACTGAACAATAACAAGTTTCTAACAATCTCAACCTGCATAAATAAAGATTTATTCATTATATTACCAATAACTAAAATATATATATATAAAAAAAAAAAAACCACAAAAACACAAGATTAAATTTTACAAAAAAAGAAAAAGTTAAGCATAGCCACAACAAAAGTACAAGCCCAGCCAAGAAGATGCCAAGATGGCCACACAAGTCTTATTAATAAGACCCACCCATAAAAAAAAAATAAAAAAACTTGAAGGCCCAAACATCTAGTCATAACTCAATATAAACAGGTCGAGTCTTAACAAATAAAAAGTAGAGAAAGCCAAGCCTTATACCTCAAAAGTCAAAACCCATCTGCAGCAAACCAAAAAAAAAAAAGACAGTCGACAATCCTCAGTTCAGAGTTTTCAAATCAGATGTGATCGGATGATTTAGATTAGAGGAAGCTTGAGCCAGGCAGCCAGTAACAGTGGAGAGAAAAAATGAGAGAGGCGGAGAGCAAAAATGAGAAAGAGAAACGGTAAAAATTTTAGAGATTTGAGGTATTTTATTTGTTTTGATTTGTGATTGTTTTGTGGTTAATTTCTTAGGCTGTATTTGTAGTTTATCTTGTTGAATTTTGGTTTACCTAGAGGATAATGATGTTATTTTTGAGATAACTGATTTTGTTTAGACCAAAGAATTTTTTTTCTACTACCAATATTTAAGCGGATATACCAGAATTTAATGGTAAGGTATACCTTATACCTATGTCTGTTTGAGCCTTTGGGGTGATGTTTAGTGTTATGATCATTGACTCATTATTGACCTCTGTGAATCTGCTATGGACTTGCATTATAGAGGGAGAAATTAAGAAAGCTTGAGATTGGAATGTGAAAAAAGGCTTTTAATTTGGAGGAATCTATTGCACAATACTCCTAATAAATATAAAATGTTCACATGGGGGGACATCTTGGATGTATTGCCCACCAAACACCTATGACCTATTGACTATTGTACAAGAAGAAATGTAAGGGAATTGAGTACAATTTAACGGAATCTCTTAAGTATTGGAGGACACATCCTAGAAAGTGCAAAGGGATAAACATGTATTTCTAATTGTGAATATATATATACATACACAGAGTGACGGAGTTAGGAAATATTTTTAGGGGGCCAAGGTAAAAACAATAAAGTTCTTATGTATATTAAAAAAAAATGACTAAAAAAAACCTTAATTTCACAAATTAACTTTAACTTAAAAAGGTTGTTTTTTTACACTCTTCATGACACTAACATCACTTATAATTGATGCTAAACTAAATTGGTGCAAACAACATGAGAGGTCATTTTTGCATCAATTGTAAATCTTTCTCCCATAAGTTAATATGAAATATGAAATCCTGAATATTAAATTTTAGAACCTCAATACCTCAAATTGATAAATTAAACAAGTTTCTAATGATAATTTAATTTAATTATCCAAGCCACTAACATCAATTAAACAAACAACAAACAAATTACTATTATCAAATTATAATTAATTCAATTTAAGTACTAATCTACTCAGCCATGCTAAGGACCTACAACTACAGTACTCTATTCTAGTCCTAGACCCATAATTACTTTAGTTTTTAGGATTGGAAATATGGAATTGTTGTATATATTTTTTGTCAAAAATATTAGGAGGGGCAATGGTGATTAAGTTCTTCCTATTTTTATTTTTTATAGTACTATTATTAAGAGTTTGAAGGCTCACCACCCCACCCCCCACCCCCCCTCCCTCCCTCCCTCCCTCTCGTTGAAACAAGGATATATCTTAGGGGTTATAAGCTAGTAATATTAGATTAAATGAAAAAGAAAGTTTGAATGAAATTATGAAACATCAATGCACTTTGACCAAAAATATATAATAATAAAAATAATAAGAAGAAGAAGAAAAAAAAAATTAAACTGTATTTTTACTGGCTTATTTTATTTAAAAATGAATTTTGTAAAAGTAAAATTATATTTAGGGAAAAAATTTTGAACTTAAAAAAATGTATATTATATATATATATGTGTATGAGATGAAAAAAAGCCCGAAATTTTATTATATATAGGTTAAGAAAAAAAATGTTTAAAAATCTTTTTTCAGAATCACAATTTTTAAATATCTGATTTGCTTCCTAAGCAGTCGACCAAAAATTTCAATTATTTTATGCTAGATTGGGCATAGATGGCCCTAACTCAATGTTATTTTTTTTTCTAATGGTAAGTACAAACTCAGTATTAGTGTTGATTATCCATAGTCAAGGCACATTAGAGTGGTGTAAAAAAAAAAGGACAAAGAAAGTCCCAATTGCAATAAGAAAGGGCCGGGGCCCTTTACAATGGACATTGTCATGTAGCTCAAATGTGATATGACCCTCCAACTTAGGAACAACCAAAATCTTGAAAATCTAAGGCATTTGTTCACACATTATTACATTGCATGATATATATTGTTTGTGATGGTCTCTCTAGCTTGACAAATCTAATCTTACCTAGTTCTAACATTCATGCTATGTAGGAGTGACCCACGGGTCACATACGTAGCACCCATATTGATCATATAAATTATAGGTCATGCCTTGTTAGGTTATCGATAAATTTATGCATAATTTTATCTTCTCATTTCTCAACCAAGTACGTTATCAATATGCAAAACTTGGTTTGGGTGGTTCCAACGTAAGGAGCTTTGTGATTCACATATTTTGTTTTAAGGTATATATGAACGTAATAAGAATCAAATAATTTTTTTCGTCTTGTTCTCAAATATATAGTTGAAAAAGTTTGAAAACGTAATTTTCAAGGGGATCTTTGAAGCAGGAATATCCATCTACAGTATTCAATAAGAGCGACTTCTTTAAAGAAAAGTATTGGTTTTCCAAATAACACCAATTTTGGAATTCGGATCTTGAAAATGGATTGGAGTCTATTAAGGTTACCGTACTAAAAATTACATATTCCTATATAAACTCCACATTAGATTTATTGTAATATACAATTTAATATGGTAAAAATGTAGTCATTCAATCTTTCCATTATAGTGGGTTCCAATTAACTCAACTGGTAAAATTTCTGATAGTTAAATAAGAAATTTGGGGTTCAATTTTCACTTATACCAAAAATTGATTAGTGTCTTGATCTGATGATAAAAAGTTATCATTGAGAACAGACGTCATAGGTTAAAACTCTCTAAAAACAAGTCTTTCCATTATATGTATGTAATTCATTAAACCAATCGAATTTAAAGTAATTCTAAATGATAACCTGTCCAATTCAGCACAAGGTAATAATTCTCTTAGTTATTTGCTCTTTCTACATTTTTTTTCCTTCTATTTTTAACATAGAAAGACAATATCTTCAAAGGTCGACCATTCTACGTGGAATTGAATTTACATAGCATTAACTTTTAACACCTGCGCCGGTTCATAAAATTGAATTGGTTTTGTCTTTGTTTGCAGCTATTATGAGTTGACTAAAAAGTTTTTAGATTTTTTCTGATGTTCTAAAGTTGCAGCTCTCTCTCTCTCCGAGCATGTTTGAGACATGTTCTATATATGATTTTCAGGTATAATATAACTAGCAAGAACCTGTGTTAACTTAGGTCATGTTTGGTAACGGTATTTAAATACTATTGTTTAAACACAAATAATACAAATTTTCACACACTTTTTCACACACACGTATTTCCACAAAATTTAAACAACGTTACTAGAAATCTCTTCAACATTTGTCATGGCATATGTACATTCTGTGATTAGCTATATATAATAGCCACCTTTTTAGTTACAACGTACGACTGTCTTAATGCACAGAATATTTGAACTCAACCCGCAATTTTTTTTTCCAGCAGTTTTGAAAGCTGTCATTGGTTCTAAAAAAAACTCATATTATATATATTTGTTAATATAGGATATTAGGATCCAAGGAAGAACAAATTAAGATTCTTTTTAATGCTTTAACCATGATATAACTAAGAGAGACGAAGAAGTAGACAAGAACAAAACGTCCTTTCATGAAAGACTGGGCCAAAACGGGAATTTGCCCATTTCGCCAAAACTTTCCAGCAAAATGTCCATATTCTGAAACTATCTAGTAAAATGCCCTTGTTTTAAACTCGATTTTCTAAAAATCGAGTTTCAATGAAAAACTCAATTTTTAGAAAATCGAGTTATGTAAAATCAAACTTAAAAAAAAATTACATAGAACTCGAGTTCCATATAAAATTTCTTACAGTACTCAATTTTCATCAAATCGAGTTTTTCGTTGAAACTTGATTTTGCTACATCTTTTGGGCAAAAATGACAAATGCCCATTTTGCCCTGAAAGACTGAGAGCGTACAAAAAGTCAAAAATCATTTATCCTCAAAATCTCAGATTAAGTAATTATTTTGTTGCTCATGTAAGCTAGTCAATTGGATAAGTAACCTCTATAGAGTCCGAAGAAGGAATATATATATATATATATATACACACACACATGTTCATTGTTTTATAATATATTTTGTTCACTCTTATTGTAATTGGAGTAGAATCATTTTTACCTAATATACTATTAAAATTATTTTCATTAGTATCAATTACACGACAAACCATATTAATAATTCTATTTAATTTTAAAAAATATTGTTTCTAAATTTAGATATATAGATATGAAGCAAAGCCTTTGTTATAGGCTCTTTTGTGTAGCCCTCTGGGGTTGTTTTGTTTTGGAATAAAATCGCAAATAATCAAAAAAAAAAAAAAAAAAAAAAAAGAAGATATGAAGCAAAGCACAACCATATAATTAGGCCACACATGTATAGCTCTAGACACAGATTTTCATTCTTGATATATGTGCTTCCTCTGAGAGCATAGGGAGGAAGAAATCAAAATGACAGACAAGATGACAGAAATAAAAAGGACTGGCAATTTCATCTTTGATTGAGTCTGGTAATTAAAGGAAAAATATGAAATGAAAAGATCAGAATTAGCTAGGATTGAAAGCAATAACTGTGGGGACAAGAGGCTGTCACTGTCCCTAGCCTGTAAGAAATTGATTGCTTTTGGCAAAGCCTCAGGAGGAAGATGCTCCCATGCAAATCCTTACCCATTTCTTCAAATCTTCAAAAACCTCTGAAATTCCTGTCCATTATTCAGAACACCAGAATCTGCAAGAATTTCAACGAAACTAATTGGAATTTTTCTGCACGGAGAGGTCATATTGCCCAATGTGATTGGTTTGACATTGATAAGGATATACATTTCTTAATTACTTTTTTCTTTTGTGTTTTAAAGTTGAAATGTCAATTTTGTAAAGTTTCTTCTTTATGCTAAAAGATTGCTTATTTCAAAAGAAGATAAAATTTAGATTATTTGCCAAAAAAATATTTGAACCAAAAAGTAAAAGCAAAATGCTAAAAACTTTTTGCCTTTACCCAAACGGATGTATTCATCTAAAAAAAGAAATAGCTATTCCTTCATCTTTTATTTAATAACAGTCAAGTTTTAGTCTCAAACTTTTTGGTACGATGATATTAAAATTGGCTTATATTTGTTTATCGGTTAACTAGCCCAAAGATAGTGACCATTTAATTAGAATGGTTTGTGAGCCGAATAATAAGTTTGGGTTTAAGGGGTACAACCACCTTCTTCCCCCCTCCCCCCAAATGATTCAATGGGATCTTGAGGATTTGAATTGGGTAGAGATTATGCTCTATATAAATATTCTTATAACCCTAATTTTCAATATAGTGGGGGGATATATTGATAATCACTCACTTCTTTGAATGTAAGCACACTACGTACTGAATCTCGTAAAATACATGAGTTATTTCATCTTGCTTAACTGGTTTTTCATAATAAGTGACATGTAACATGTGAAACAAAATTGTCCCATACAAAATGTCAACTTGAAAAATTGTTTGCTTGGTGGTCCCTTTTTATGCATGTTCAAAAGCTGGTGATATATATGGTAACTTTAAAGTCAAATTGATAATACCCACTTCAGGAAATGCCTTTGATCGTAAAAAGTTATCCTGAGAAATATCATTTTATCTGTTACATACAAAAATTTGGAATATTTACCATTACTCCTTTCTGCATATACTCGTATCAAGCAGTGTTAATAACAGTATTTTTTATAATTTTTTTCTCGAACAAATGTTGATATAATCTGATATGATTAGAACGATATCATTTTCATCTAGATTTATTATTACTCTACTTCTATTATACACAAATCACAATAAACCATGCAATTAGTTGTAAAAAGAAGTTAAATCACAATAAACCATGCAATTAGTTGTAAAAAGAAGTTATAAAAAATGTCGTGATTTTATACTTATTCATACATATTTGATGAGTTACTACTGTTCAGTCACAAAGTTAAAATAAACTAAAGAGGTTTTGATCAATTGATATTTACCAAGTAAATTGTGTTTGAAGTTTGAACTGCGCTTTGAGATTGAGAGGTGAAAAACTACGGATAGGGTAGTGTCATACTGGGGTCGAGTAGTAGCATTCTACAGTGTAAACCACACCTCTTTTTCTATTTGTCTTTTCTAAACTTGTTTTGTTTGGGCGACATGAAGTCACGTGAATAACTTTCAGACCCCTCTTCTTTGCCCTTTCTCTCCTTTATAAACCCCATCACCACCATTTGATCAGTCCCTTTTGGCTTTGTTATTCTTTCACCTATCCCATGTTGTCCACCTTTGCTGGACACCAGTTATAACATCTCTCTCTCTCTCTCTCTCTCTCTCTCTCTCTTCAATGACTCCAGCCTATCTGAACCCACCATCATCTCCTTGCCCTCTTGTAGAGCAAAGAGAAGAAGATCAACACCTTAAGCTCTTTATCTCACCACATGATCATCAAGCCTCATCTTCCCTCTTAGTTAATCCTACTTTTTTTGAGAGGAAACAACATGATGAAAAGGGGATTAAATTTGAAGAGCCACAGCTACAAGAACATGATGATGAAAAGGCAAGCTAATTAAGAAGCATGTATTAATTTACATATTTTGATTAAAAAGGTTCATGCTTTGAAATAATTGATTTTACAATTATTCTTTTGATCTTATATATTCCTTGATCCTTTATTTCATCTTAAACCAAAAAGTTCAAAAGTCTAGTCAAGCATTTCTTTTTAATCCTTGATCTCTTACTAAACATTATACGTTTCCTAGTGGTGAAAAAAATATATATGATGGTTTGGATTTCTATTTTTTTTGCTCCTCAATTACCTAGTGATCTAATTACTTTCATCTTTTATTTTTATGACCTTAATCTTACAGCAGTGGAAGGTTAGTATTCTATAATTTGATTTCTTGGTGATATTTCAAGATCTTAAGCTAATGATTAGATTTCTATTGTCTTTGTGTCCTCAAATTTTCTTTTGATCCTGTAATTTTAAACTCTTTTCTTGAACATAGATTAATAATCCCATATGTGTGATCATCAAGCATTTTCATTTTCTTCATTTCAGTCTGTGGAGGAAGATATTAGCAAACACCACAAATTATCCATATGCCAAAGCCAAGGTGGAGATCCAAGTAAAAGTACAACTGGGCCAGTACAGTGGATGTCTTCAAAGATGAGGTTGATGCAAAAAATGATGAACCCAAATTTCCAAGATACAGACAAACCAGCAAGAACTATAAAGAACTTTCCAAGTGATCAGCGGCATGGAAATGGAGAAATCAACTTTCCTAACTGCATCAACAACACTATTAGGGTTTGTGCTGATTGTAACACCACCACTACCCCTCTTTGGAGGAGTGGCCCTCGAGGTCCCAAGGTTATATATCTTTCTTCATCATTTTTGTGCATAATTTTCTAGGGCTAAGAATCAAACACTAAAGCCGATCACCCTTACAGATGCCCTTACCATTGTGTTATGTTTAGTAATATTAGCACTTTATGTGTAATGATTAGCAATATTAGCACTTTATGTGTATATATTATCATCACAAAAACCACATACCAACAAAGAAATCTTAAATAGGTTAAGCTTGATTTTGCTTAACTTGACAGATAGCTGAGTTTAAGCTATTAGGAGTGACAACATAGTTTTAACTCAGGACCACCTGCTTCTAATACCAGGATGAATTACTATATGTTCCATAAGTTTAAGCCATTAGGAAACTATGACTTTAATTGCCTAACCATTATTATAACATATATAGATAGCTAATTAAGTTCTTTGTATGCAACATGTTATTGCAGTCACTTTGCAATGCCTGTGGTATTAGGCAAAGGAAGGCAAGAAGAGCCATGGCAGAAGCTGCAGCAGCTGCAAATGGTATAGTAGTTTCCACCAACAATTCAACAACAAAGAGTTATAAGGTGCACAACAAAGAAAAGAAATCGCGTAAAAGCCATGGAGCACAATACAAGACTAAGTGCAAGCTCATGGACACTTCCCACAGCAAAAGGAAGCGTTCTTTCAAGGATTTAGCTCTAAGTTTGAGAAACAATTCGACTTTTGGAAGAGTATTTCCTCAGGATGAAGCAGAAGGTGCACTCCTGCTAATGGAACTATCTTGTGGCCTTGTTCACAGTAAAAAATTTTCCATTTAGTTTTAACTAGTTTTTTCTTTTCTTTGTTGAAGTTTGTCTCCTCTCCATTTGAAATGAACCCATTTCATGGTTGAAGTTTAATATCAAAAAATTAAGTGTACCTAGTATCATGTCATTTAAAGCACATGATACTCTATACACTGAGTTTCAGATAACAAAAAAAAAAAATTTACCATGAAATGAACTCTTAAAATGGAGAGAATCTTGTTCTCTTTCTTATATGCGTGCAACTAAGTGAGTGAGTGTGTGAGAGATGTATCTTTTGAGCAAGTTGTAAACCAAAAGATATGGGTTTGCTTCATTATTACCGTTTATCTTGATAGTAAAATAATGAGGATAATTATACATCTTCATCTACGTACTTTGATTCATAATTACCTTTGTACTCGTAGCTAGGCCCCATTTCCATGTCAAGATTCATACATAGATTAATTTGAATGAGAAATGTTAGTTATATCTGTTGTGTGTGCTTGTGACTTTGTGTCCTCAAAGTTGCTCCAGTTTTATCGTATATGGTAACGTGTCATCAAACTTCCTAGATAGTTATGTGACCAGAGTGAAGATCAGTCCACGTGGTCCTAGTAAAAATACTGATTGAATTGATTGGTTGCATTTTTTCAACTTGGGAAAATCCAAGTAATGCTATGCCAAAAAAATGGACAAAGTTAAGTTCTTTTTTCGAACTTCTACTAAAGTTCTCTTCTTCCCCTCTTATAATAACTACTTTTTGGTGTTTGGGATCTTACTACTGCTTAAAATGAATTTGAGAGTATTGGTCCATGGCAAAGGACAATTTGTATAAGTTGGTACGAAAAATTATCAAAATATGTTATGCAATTTGTTGCATGTAGCATGTGTGCCTACAAGCTAGGTTACAATAGATGAGGACTACACATACGTAAGAATTCCATCGGCTTTATACATATATCTATTGATACACAAGATACCGTCTCAAATTTAAAACTATCATATGGCTATTAAATAGCCAAGGTCAGTTCAAGACTAAAATTCTCATTTTAGAATGAGTAATACTATATACATAAAATTCTTATTTTTTTCATAATTTTTAAGGTAGTAAGTTGTTACATTATTTTATTTTATTTTTTGCTTATTAGGAACTTGTCGCCTCAGTAATTATGAAAAAAGAAAATTATGTAGACTTGTTGTTTTAGAATTATTGAAGTTTAACATGCATGGTGTTTGGTTAAATAAAATAAAGAAGTTGTATATTGTATAATGATTGCATGTAATATCTCTCTCACTTGGAGTAGGTCTCACATTTAACGGATTCACCTCTATGTGATAGAGATAATACACAAAATTGTTACACAAAATAATAAATTGAAAATAGGAGGGAAGGATGTGAAGGAGTGAAGAGGGTGGAAGAGCTACTATTTCCACCTTTTGGTTGAAGGCAGAGAGCACAGGAAAAGAGATAATGTGGTTTACTGATGCTGCTTTAGTTACACTAGTCTAGTGGTGAGGGCCACCCATATGAAATCAGGCAAAAATAGAAGGGAATTTGTGATGTGATTCCTTTATCGCCATTAGGAAATTATCTTTACACTCTTGTGATGTGCCCTCGTTTACTACCACACATTTCTTGCAGCCTGCTGTTTCAGTACTCACCGATTTTATTTTTTGTAGGTTGACAATTCTTCACACATCATCATCCATAGAATATTGTCATATGTGCCATAAATAAAAAAATCAAAACTAATGCATATACTCCAATTTGTGATAATTTGATATAGATTAAACCAAAAAAAAATAAAAATCAAAACTAATGAATTTATGTAGTTATAACTTATAAGCCCCTTCACAAATAATTATGAACGAAAAAAATAACTAGAAATTTAACCCAAAAAAATGTAGTTTTTGGCAACTAGATTTTGAGGACTGTCAACTTTACTTTATATTCTACTTTTCTTTGGCTCGTGTTGTGTAGCTTTCTGCCTCTACAATTAAATAGAACTGTTTTCCCATTTTTAATGTAATTGTATAGAGATTATGCAAGCTTACTGTTATCGTTACTAATGTGATTATGACATTTCCATTTTCCTCTTTAAATTTTTATCTTAGGATGTGCAGTATCAAAGTGTCAAATATTTTTAGGGAGTATACCAGTGCATATCTTTAGATGAGAACATCACATGGTCCGACTACTATGAACATATTTATCTTTTTGGTCAATTGGATATATAGACTTCAACTTCGCAGGATTGTTAAGAATTTTAAATGAGATTTTATTTATGTATTTTATTTATAGTTGTAAGTTGTAACTTGCTTACTTTTCCATTTCTTCTTTTTTTTTTTTAATTAGGAAGGAAGGTAAGCCATGATTATATATATATATATATATATATATTTTATATAATTGAATTTAAATTATATTTTATATTTGAATAATCAATTAAAATCTTAATATGTCATATTTTCTACAAATAATAAAATTTATATAGTTTCATATAAAAAATTAACAACATTATTAAAAAACTTTCATAATGATCAAATTTCATATATATATATATATATATATATATTTTATATACAAACACAATTATAATAAATAAATGTCTCTTAATAAATACCACAATATCAAATTTCATGTTCATATATAAAATTAAATGAGAGAAAAAAAAAGTTTTTAAAAAAAAATCATATTTTATTGAATTTCTTTGAGTTGCTGACTAGTATATCTAACTAAACGCATGACAACTCATCTGCCTAAGAGATCATGGTAATTAATCCAATGCCTGTGGCATATTTGTCTCAGCCACCCCAGCCATTTTTTGAAAATTAATAATCTAAGTAGGTTACATTAAAAAAAAAATATGTAAGTAATTTAGAAAGTCAATATCCAAATTGATTAATATATACACGCGCATGAATATTAATTCAATATTTCTCCTTGTAATTAAAGGCTAGTTATATATCAGGAGAGAAGAGCTTCAACTAGATTTGTAATATATTCCAACTATGTGTCTTAAAAATGCATAGGTAGCTAAGAGGGTTGTAGTTCAATGAATTGGTACATTTTGGTGTTTCTAACTAAAATATATAAAGTTCAAATTCTCCCACTTTTAACTATTGAATTATCCCAAAAATAAAAATAAAAATAAAAAATACTATGGGTAATTAAGTAAAATAGGATAGCAGACATTTCAATTATCAAGAACTACCATGCCAAACAAACAGTTAGTTTGTTAGAAAGCATACATGTGAACTTGTACTATGTGGCTAAAATAGGGACATCAATTGCAATACATTAATTACAGGAGACATGCGGTATCTCATATGTACTTATGTCTCATTGACACGTGAGCAGTACTGACTCTACATGTGAAGCAAGTGATGCGGCAGCCTATGACCTCAAGTAGAAAAAAAAAGTTCCCAAATTTTAACTAATAGGATTTTTAAAAATATTATAATAATATTAATTAAATCCAAATATTAGTCAATAAATAAAATAATATTTTTTTATCAAATAAAAAAAAAATATTACCTCTACAATATTTTTCTCAATACTTTCAGAATAAATCCTAATTGGTAAGTTGTTACAAGGTATTATTGATAACAAAAAATTAATGTCAGTAATGAATTCAAATTAGAACTAGTAACAAATAAACACCTATGATTTGTTATGAAAATATTATGAATGTAGCACTTCTAAAAAAAAAAAAAAGCAATAAAAAAAAATTCACAACATTTTTCACAAGTTGAATTGACAAACTTTTACTAGTTTTTATCTAAGTTTATCACTAACATCATTTTTTTACTTACCACTATCAATCTGCCACATCAACAAGTTTGAAAAGTTTTGTCAAATTTTTTGTCTATAGACTTTCAAAAAAATATCTACATTGTTCATGTTAATTAGTAGTAATTTTACATCTAAAACAAAATAATAAAATTTAAGTAATATTTAATTTTTAAAAAATCTTATTTAAATATATATGGCCTTAATTTCAGTTTTCGCCTTTTGCCCTCAAATATATTAAGAGTCTCACGCCTATAAGGCCCACATGCCAGTAAAATGTAAGTCTCATTCGTTGCGTACATACAAAGCTTTTACTTTTAATTACAGTTTGAAAATCGAAGGTAACATAAATACAAAAATGACAACAAACACAACTATTATATATGGTTCCTTACTACCTTTTCTTTCATTAGATCTGCCTCAAAGACTCTAAACTAAACTACTGTAAAGATGTTTTCACGAGAATTGAAATATTGAATCCAAGTCTGTCACATGATGACTAATACAAGGATTTAGATTTACTTTAGTCCTTTAAATGCTATGTTAATCAATACAGTGCTCAAATTCTATATGTTGTCACTCTTAACCAGCCCAGCTATATATGAAAAACTGGCAGTTGGCAATATTTTCTTTCATATTTCTTGTTTCTTCTTTATTTTTATTTTTTTTGTCTTGCTGACAAAATAAAGTACTAGTTGAAGATTTTAATTGAAGTTAGTTTTATATCCATTTATGGTCTAGTCATCAAAGAAGCAAGATAAGTTATAATTTAATTATATAAATCTATGGATCAACTACAACAAACCTTATAATCTCAAAATCTTGGAATTGGTTATGAATTTTTAACAGGCTAATTATGGTAGATCGCATGTATTTTAATATACATGCCTATGTAATGAATTCGTTCATAATTAAAAAATAAAAATAAAGTGACCGAATTATTTCTAACAACCGTTAATCTATTGCAACTCTCCTCCCTCCCTCTCTCTCGCACATTTGGACATGTACGTGAACAAAATCTATTGTATCAAACGCTTATAAAGGAAAACTTTGCAGCTATGGACTACCAACTGCTCATTCTTTGAAGGACAGTGAGGGATGCTAATCAAGCTAAGACCCGAAAGGTCTAATTCAAGTTTGGGCGGAGGGACATCAACATGTACCAAACAATTCAATAATATATTCCATTATAACATCATCACTTGAAAACAAATATAATTAAAAACAAAAAAACAAAAAACCCAATTGGCCCTTCTGTTGCTGGTGTAAAACGTCATGGGACGAAGGTCAAGTAGATCAAGTCCACCGACACAAAGTATTGATATAAACTAAGCAATAAAATTAGAGTATGGTCTCCACGAGATCATCCTCACGTGCCTTGTTATAGAATCTCCCTTTAGTATAGAGAATATAGAATAGCATTTGATAGCTCAACAAAGTAAAAAAATCAGCTCAAATTTTGACACTCTGATTGTTAGATCCAATTTTACTAAATTATAGTTGACCAACCAAATACAATTTTTTTTTTTTTTATTATTGTCAATTTTGTCAGAAAATAGTTATACAATTATCTTTATAATCGCACAAAATATATGCATCTCTTTCTTTTCTTTTTTTTTCTTTTTTTTTCCCATCTTAAATCAGTTTAAATTACAGATAGCTCACGAGATTATCAAGAAATCTTGTTAGTTGTTTCTCAAAAAAAAAAAAAAAATCTTGTTAGTTATGATGTCTTTCATTAAATTTGTGCAGGCCTTAGAACGAGGCAACTGGACTACGACTCGCTTGGGCTCACAATCTATTTGTATCGTGGGCTTGAATTTCCTACACTGGGTCGTTCTTGTGCTGAGACTGAACGAGAATTCCTCTATTCTTTTCTCCCTCTCTCTCTCTCTCTCTCCCTTTAGCTCTCCAAGTTTTCAACAACCCTCTCTCTCCCACAAGATCCTTGTATTTATAGTGAGATGCTAGTGGGATAGTGATGATTAGCCTGTCGCTAGTGCATTTGGAGGTCCAATACAGATGATGATAGGTGGGTGTTTAGGTGGGAGTGGCCTTGGAAATGATTCCCATTCTATGACGCTTGGCGGATACAACTCCTGGTCGCTAATGCTCGGTCATAGATTTCCTGTGCACAATAGAACTTCCCGGGGAAGTATCCTCGGGGGATGACGCAGCCTCGGAAGGCACGTGTGGGCGACTAAGACCAAAATGCCCTCATCCGAGCGTGCCAAGAAAGTAGGGCCCTAGTGGGCCTTAATGATTCAACAGGCCCAGGGAGTTTGGTGCCGTACATTAGCCCCCCCTTGATTCAACCCCCGTTCTCGGGGGGTGAATCAAGGAACCTGAGGAGTCGAAGGCCTGGCCAGGGAGATTTCCTCGGTCATTAACGCGCTTATCAAAATGCGCATTAAGTCTTGTAGGCTGTCATTATTGCCTGACGCTTCGCGAACCGAGGCGTCGCGCGCATGGTTGTCAAAATCCCGATCTGGATCTTACGATCCTACAATTTTACGATCTCACCTGCCCAAAACGATCTAAATCTTTCAAGGATCTTAGCGATTGTTCAGGATCGTACGATTCTGACAATTCCAAACGATTTTGGTTTCTTATAATCTTCTTTAACTTAACAGAAGGTTTAGTTGGACCCAAATGAAAAATAATATTCCAATAGATCAAATTTTGCTATTTTAATGTAACGAGAGAGAGTGTTAGTTGAAAAAAAAAAACAAAAAATAACATCCCAATAGAGTGTTACGTTTTGAGATTTTTGACATCTTAAATGATGCTTACAAATGAATGTAATGATACATGGTAATTACATCAAATGGATGCAAATTTTTGATTTTTTGTGAATGTATAATTTATGTGATTATTTAACATACCAATTTTTTTTTCTCAAATAATGTAGGATCTTACGATTCACGATCCAATCCTACGATCTACGATCTCACCTACCTCCAACGATCTTACGTAGGATCCCGATTTTGACAACCATGGTCGCGCGTGTGGCAGTTGACGTGATGGCCCGTTGGGTTTCGCGCCGCCGGCTTATTAATTGCCATTTTCTCCTTATCCATCCCCTATATATATTTCCTTCAGCTATTCCTTTTCACTTTTCGCATCCTCTAATCTCTCACCTTTCACTTGACTGAGTGCTTCTCCCTGTGCATTCTTCCTAGTTCAGGACCTCTCTTCCTTAGAGCCCCAAGTAAGTCCTCTTCCCCTTCTTTTCTGATTCTCTTTAGCATTATTTTGCACTCGCAAATCGTAGCTCTTCTTTTTAGAGGTCTTAGTGTAGGAAATGGGTTATTCTTATCTCCACTCTTCTGAGGCCGCTTTGGCTACCTTTAGGGCCGCTTTTGATGTGCCCGGGACGTAGATATTGCATATTGCCCCGAGGGTGATATAGACATCCAACGGCACCAAGGCGTCAATACTGTTTTCTTTCTGTTAATGGCTATCCTAGAGGGAGGGGTCAGGTTCCCAGTTGATCCCCTTATCCTGAGTACCCTTAGGTTTTACGGTCTTTGCCCCGACCAACTCCCTCCCAACTTTTACCGGGTAATGAGTTGTGTCAGTAGGCTAAACCATCTGTTCGGTTTACAGTTGAATCAGCATGATATTAATTTCATGTACAGTTTGTGTGGCAATATCAAGTCAGACTATTATCTGAAAACTAGGGATATGAGGGTACGGCTAATCTCATGCCTGCCTGATTCCAATAGAAATTCTGCGGGGGAATTTGTACGGGTGAACGGTAACTGGTTTGCCGAGGAGCTCCCCTGCGCGTTTTCACCGCGCGATGTTGGTCGGTACCGAGCGCCCTTATTTTACCTTTTGTTTGATTATCATCAGTGAGTAATTCCTAACCGACCTCGTATGGTTTTTTGCAGATAGCAAAAGGTTCAAGCCGGACCGCCGAGTGGTGCACGTCCACGACCTAAATTTTGTGCTTAGGTCGAAGATATTCGTTCATTCGGACGGACAACTCTGAGCATCGCACTTGATTCTTGGTGTTGAACCAGTGTACTCTACCTGGCAAGCGTTCAGTCAGGCCCTCCTAGTTGACAGCCCCCTGCTTTCCTACATCGACGTGCGCAACTCAAACTTTCTGCCTCCTAAGTTCACGGTAGGGGAAGCACGTGACCTTGGGCCCCGTTATATCTGTTCGGACGAGCGCCAACCACTTCAAGACGAATCGGCAGAAAGAGTGTCACGCGCGCTCCGAGAAAGTGCCCACCAAGAAGTCGAACCACAAGATCCTGCTCAGCCCGAGGTACCCGAAGAGGCAGAGGAGCCCGTTCAGGTGGTCGAAGGCGCCATAGCCGAACACGTTGATTCTTCAGAGACCGAATCCGACCACGGTCACGAAATGGTGACGAGGAGAACCATGACGATAGATCGTTTTGTGTCTGGTGCACGGCAAGCCGGTCAACAGCAAGAGAGTCCGAACCAACCACCTCACCCCCCTCCTGCCCAACCGACCCGAGTGCGTAAAAGGCAACGTGCTGGGGAACAGACACAGACCGGCCCGGGCAGGGTCTCGGCTCGCCCTTCATCTGGGATTGTCATTCGCGAGCCGATGACCCAACCCCGGCCGGACGGTGCGTCAACCTCCCGATCCGCCGCGATCTGGCAGCCCTCCTTCCTGCTGGACGGCGAGCCCCTCACGGAGACTGCCAGCCTTCGAGTCTGGGACAAAGGTCAGGGGGGCCGCGTTGCTCAGAGCTTGGCGAGCGGCTTACTCTTGCCCGAGGACGTCCATGCCTATGAGGAGGGGACGGAGGAGTCTGTGGGGAGGCGGCTCGTATGGCTCACTACGGCGGTAAGACTTTTTATAACTACGACACTTAGTTTTTTCATTGATTCGTTCATTGAATTTACTTATGCACGGGGTTTTGTCACATACTATTTATACAATCATTCGTTCAGGCCGTGCAGTTGTCCCAAATTATGGATGGGAAACTGAAAGAGCTCGCCGAAAATGCTGGGCGGGAAAAGGCCCTGAAGGACGTGGCTGAAGTCACCGCTGCGGAGAAGCTGAAAGCTGCGGAGGATGCGGAAAGAAGGGCCGCTGCAGCCGAGGAGGCTAGGGCTCGTGCCGAGGAGAGGAGCGCTGGGTTGGAAAAGCTGCTGGGGGACACGCAGCTGAAGTTAGTCGAGTCGGAGAGCCTGAAGACAACCCAGGGGGAGGAGTTGGCGGACTTGAAGGCCGCGTTGGACGCTTGCGAAAGCAAGTGGTACAACGAGGGGTTTACAGATGCCGAGAACTCTGCGGAGCCGGTCATCCGCCAGGCCCACAAGCTCGGGTTCGAGGAGGGGTGGTTGGCTGCGCTTCGGGCCGCGGGGGTTCCCGAGGATTCTCCGCTGCGGAACCCGAGCGAGATCCCCTTTCCGCCTACTGCCGCGCCTGCACAAAACGCTCCCCACATTATCGATGAAGAGGAGACCTCCAGCATGCGGGCATTAGTAGAGGCCATTGATTCTCATGCTGAGCCAACTGGCGTGGAGGTCACTAGCGATCCTCGGGCCGACCCTCCTCCAAGTTAATTGCCGAACCGTTTTATTTGTTTTAGTTTAATTACTTATGTTGTTACAAAGGTTTTACCCAAGTCACCGGGTTGTGGTGACCAGACATTATCCTTCCTTGGTTTTTATTGCGTTTCGAACATTTCGCATTGTGCGGTTTCAGTTAATGCTATTATGTTACTTTTCATTTTATTATTACGTATTAGCGTGCTGTTTATCAAATATGCAGTCTGGGCTTGTTTCCCAGATGATGGGTTACCCTTTCCCGAGGAACTTTGCTTCGCTCGGGACGCGCATTTGAAAATACCTTAGTTCTAAGTTTTCCTCCCGCCCAGCTAATGTAGTCGGACTGGAAGCGAGGTTTCCATCTTTGGAATAAATTTTAGTTTTAAGGTTTCCGCTTGCTTGGTGATAGGGATCGAATCGAGAGACCGGCTCTAGTCCTTAGTAAAATATTAGGTTTTCACCTGCTCGGTGATTGGAATCAAACTGAGGGACCGGCTTCAGTCCTTTGTAAAGCATTAGGTTTACACCAGCTTGGTGATTGGACTCGAACCGAGAGACAGGCTTCTGTCCTTAGGAAAATGTTAGGTTTCCACCTGCTCGGTGATTGGGATCGAACCGAGGGACAGGCTTCAGTCCTTCGTAAAGTATTAGGTTTCCACCTGCTCGGTGATTGGGATCGAACCGAGAGATAGGCTTCTGTCCTTAGGAAAGTATTAGGTTTCCACCTGCTCGGTGATTGGGATCGAACCGAGGGACAGGCTTCAATCCGTAAAGTATTAGGTTTCCACCTGCTCGGTGATTAGGATCGAACCGAGAGACAGGCTTCAGTCCGTAAAGTATTAGGTTTCCACCTGCTCAGTGGTTGGGATCGAACCGAGAGACAAGCTTCTGTCCTTAGGAAAGTATTAGGTTTCCACCTGCTCGGTGATTGGAATCGAACCGAGGGACAGGCTTCAGTCCTTCGTAAAGTATTAGGTTTCCACCTGCTCGGTGATTGGGATCGAACCGAAGGACAGGCTTCTGTCCTTAGGAAAGTATTAGGTTTCCACCTGCTCGGTGATTGGGATCGAACCGAGAGACAGGCTTCAGTCCGTAAAGTATTAGGTTTCCACCTGCTCGGTGATTAGGATCGAACCGAGAGACAGGCTTCTGTCCTTAGAGTATTAGGTTTCCACCTGCTCGGTGATTGGGATCGAACCGAGAGACAGGCTTCTGTCCTTAGTAATCGTAAGACTCCTATTGCCAATGATTTACGCCAACAACCTCTTTCATAAACACCAGCAAATCTACAATTCAAACTGAATACATGATTCATTAATGATAGAACCTCTTCAAGTTCTGAACGTTCCAGGGGCGGGGCAGTGGTCTCTCGTCTAGTTCCTCCAAATAATACGCCCCTTCCCCGGCCGCTGCTGTAACTCTATACGGTCCTTCCCAGGTCTGTGCTAACTTGCCTGCATGGGTGTCTCGCATATGCCCTACTGCCCTTCTCAAAACCAGATCCCCGGCGTCAAACCTCCTTGCTCTCACGCTTCGGTTGTATCTTCTGGCCAGTTTCTGTTGGTACTCGACCAGCTGGATAGTTGCTGCCTCACGGCGTTCGTCCAGCTGGTCTAAGTGCCGAACCAACATTTCGACATTTGAACTGGGGTCGTATTTAGCTACCCGTGCGCTGCATATACTTACCTCGGAGGGTATAACTGCTTCGGCACCATAGGTGAGAGAGAAAGGAGTCTCCCCCGTCGATCTTCTCGGCGTTGTCCGGTAAGCCCACAGGACGTTAGGTAGCTCCTCGGCCCAGTTCCCCTTCGCATTATCCAGTCTTCTCTTCAGCCCATTTACAATTACTTTATTGACAGCTTCGGCTTGGCCATTGCTCTGCGGGTACGCCGGGGTAGAATACTTGTTCTTAATACCGAGGTCCGTGCAGAATTCTCGGAAGGCCCGGCTATCAAACTGCAGTCCATTGTCTGATACCAAGGAATTTGGTACTCCGAATCTGGTAACGATGTTCTTCCACACAAACTTCTTCACGTCCAAGTCCCGGATATTCGATAACGCTTCGGCCTCCGCCCACTTGGTAAAGTAATCAACGACTACGAGGACGAACCTTCGGTTGCCCATTGCTCGGGGGAATGGCCCAAGTATGTCCAGCCCCCACTGTGCAAATGGCCAGGGACTGCTGACAGGATTGAGATGGCCGGCGGGCTGATAGATCAGGGGAGCGTGTTTTTGACATTGCTCACATTTGCGCACGTATTCAGCGGCATCCTTCTGCATCTGAGGCCACCAAAATCCCTGAGTCATAGCCCGGTGAGCTAATGAACGTCCTCCTACGTGGCTGCCACACACCCCTTCGTGTAGTTCTGTTAGAAGTTCATTCACTTTGTCCGGATGTAGGCATAAGAGGTATGGTCCTCTGAAGGATCTTCGATACAACCTCCGGTCTTCTGACAACCAAAACCGAGGGGCCATTCTTCGGATCCTATTTCCTTCCTTCTCATCGAGGGGACCCGGTTCTCGGCCAAGAACTCAATGATGGGGTCCATCCAACTGGGTCCCTGCATAGCGATAGCCGCGACTGCCGGATTGTTGGATAGCTTGATACTTGGTTCTGGAACTTGCTCTATTCTGATGAGCCGAGGTACATCCTCAGCTACTGATGATGCCAGCGTGGCGAGGGAGTCTGCGTGGCTGTTGTGCGTCCGAGCTACTTGCACGATCCTCGCCGTTTCGAATCCGGCCATAATCTGCTTCACTCGCTCCAAATACGCCTTCATCCGAGGATCTCGGGCCTCGAAACTGCCATGAACTTGATTCACAATCAACCGGGAATCTGAATATACCTCAACGTCCTGGGCCCCTAGGCTTGAGGCTATGCTTAGCCCGGATATCAGGGCTTCATATTCTGCCTCGTTATTGGAGGCCTTAAATCCAAACCTGAAAGAATGCTCCAGGTGAATCCCCTCGGGTCCAATTGCCACGATCCCCGCACCGGCCCCCGTGGAGCTGGAAGCGCCGTCCACGTATATTTTCCATGAGCGGCGACTCGTCTGGCAGACTATCTGGCATGAGCCTCTAGGTGAAAACTCAGCCACGAAATCAGCTAATACTTGCCCTTTTACAGCAGTCCTCGGCCTATACCGTACGTCAAAAGCCCCGAGCCTAGTCCCCCATTTTGCCATCCGCCCCGTGAAGTCTGATCGTCTCAGCAATGACTGCAACGGATATTCAGTTAGTACATACACGGTATGAGCTTGAAAGTACTGTGGCAGCTTCCTGGTGGCATGCACTAGTGCCAAGACCAGCTTCTCCAATGGCAAGTATTTGGTCTCGGCATCAACCAGAGTCTTGCTGATGTAATACACAGGTTGTTGCACCCCCCGATCGCATAGCAGCACGGCGCTTACGGCGTGGTCAGTCACCGAGAGGTACATAAACAGGTCCTCTTCGTGTTTCGGGGCGGTCAGTATCGGCGCGTGCGTCAAGTACTCTTTTAAATCCTGAAATGCTTTTTCACACTCGGCATCCCACTGGAACCCCTTCCATTTTTTAAGGAGCTGATAGAACGGACGGCAGCGATCGGAGAACCTAGAAATGAACCGGTTAAGAGCCGCCAACATTCCGGTCAACACCTGTACTTCCTTTGGGTTGCTCGGAGGCTTAAGTCGTTGCACGGCAACAATTTGGTCAGGGTTCACCTCTATTCCTCGGCTGGAGATCAAGTACCCCAAAAACTTTCCAGCCCCCACTCCGAAGGCACACTTTTCTGCGTTAAGGCGTAGCTTATGCTGCCGCAATACCCCGAACACCCCTTGAAGATCCTCCACGTGTTGCGTTTGCTGTTTGCTTTTCACCACAAGGTCATTAATATATACTTCCACCGTCCGTCTAATCTTGTCACGAAACATCCTTGTCATCATCCGCTGGTACGTTGCCCCGGCATTTTTCAGGCCGAACGGCATCACGGTGTAATGGTAATTGGCGTCGGGAGATATGAATGCAGTCTTTTCCTGATCCTCACCGGCCAGGGCAATCTGGTGATAGCCTTGAAAGGCGTCCAAGAAGCTCATTCTCGGATGTCCGTACGTGGCATCTACCAACTGATCAATCTTGGGCATCGGGAACGGGTCTTTCGGGCATGCTCGGTTCAAATCTGTGAAGTCCACGCAGACTCTCCATTTGCTGCTTTTCTTTTTCACCACCACTGTGTTTGCAAGCCATTCCGGGAAGAAGATCTCCTTCACTGCACCTGCCTCCTTTAGCCGCTGGACCTCGGCCCTAACAGCCTCGGCGTGTTCATGGGCTTTTCTCCTCGGTCTCTGTTTCTTGGGAGGGAACTAGGCGTCCACGTTGAGCCTGTGGACGATAAATTCAAGGTCTACCCCCGGCACTTCATACGGACTCCATGCAAACACGTCCAAGCTCCGAACAAGAAACAATAGCAGTCCAACTTTCTCGTGGGTCGTCAGACTGGCCCCTATCTGGAAGTGCTTGTCCGTGTCCGGGAGTATTCCGACCTTTATCAACTCCTCGGCGCAGGCATTCCCCGAATCCTCTCGGGGGTGCGGTAATTCTATAACGTGGCCTCTTCGGCCTCTTTATTCTGCCCTGTCTGCGGGCCCTCCCAGTTTGCTGCAGCTACTAGGCACTGTCTGGCCATTTGCTGGCTCCCTCGCACCACTGCGATACCCTGCTCGGTATGGAACTTGACCTTTACATGCAAGGTGGACGGTACAGCTTTCATGGCGTGGATCCACGGTCTTCCCAAGATTGCCGTGTATGGTGAGAAAGAATTAACCACTATGAAGACGACCTTTACCTCCTTTCCCCCCACGACTACTGGTAACGAAATCCGCCCTTCCGGCATCACTATTCTTCCATCAAACGAGACTAGCGGCGCATTATACTTTCCCAAGTCGTGAGTCTTCAATCCAAGTCCGTTAAACAAATCTGGGTACATTACATCAGCCCCGCTGCCCTGATCTATCATTACCCTCTTCATGTCGAAACCGCTTATCCGAGCGGTGATCACTAACGTATCTTCGTGTGGTTGTATTGTACCCTCTAAATCGTCTTCCCCGAAGGCGATTGCCTCCTGGCGATACTTCGCTTTCTTTTCCGCTGGCCCCGCGTCTGGTGACTCTTTCGCAGGCGCTACTGTCAACACCCGTCTTCCCGTTACTAAATTATCCCATGGGGGTAGGAGTATCATCTCAATTACCCCGCGTGGTGGTTGCTGGTGGGTGTCTTTCTGCCGACCTAAATGGCCAATTCCTTGGTCGCCGGGATTCACCACATAATCCTTCAGATGACCGGCCCGTACTAGCTGCCCCAGATGATCTTTCAGTACCCGGTATTACTCGGTGGTGTGGCCTTTGTCCCTATGGTAACTGCAGTACAAGTTCTGATTCCGCCGGGATGGGTCGCCGCCCATTTTATTCGGCCACCTGAAGTATGGCTCATTCTTGATTTTTTCCACTATCTGGTGCACCGGTTCCTTGAACGTTGCGTTCACTTCCCCTGCTTGCCAGGATGGTTCCTACGCCCTCCATTCCTTCCGAGGTCTCGGCTGGAAATTCCCCTGCCGGGGACGGTTTATTAATGGGGCCTTGCCTTTGCTCTGCAATCAATCATCTTCTAGGCGCTTATACTCTTCGATACGCCTCATGAGTTGCCTCATGTCCTTGGGCAGCTTCTTTGTAAGTGATTCCCGTAGTTCGGAATCCTCTGGTAGGCCCATCCGGAAGGTACTTGCCGCGATTTTCTCGTTGCCCCCACCTATCTCGTTATATAGCTCCCAGTACCGGCTGGAGTAACTACGAAGGGTCTCCCCCACCCCCATCCTCATTGATAGCAGGGCATCAACAGGTTGCGGAACTCGGCTGCAGGTTACGAACCGAATGTCGAACTCCTGAACTAGCTTGGCGAAAGAGTGTATGGATTTCTTCCGCAGTCCGTTAAATCACCTAAGAGCGGTTGGGCCAAGACTGGAGGGAAACACCTTGCACATCAGTGCGTCATTATGCGAATACAGGGACATCATGTGGATGTAGTGGCTGACGTGCTCGACCGGGTTCGTCTTTCCGTCGTAGATGTTAAATGGTGGTCTCGGGAATTTTCTCGGCATCGCAGCCCGCTCAATTTCATCTGAGAAGGGGGACCTTGCTGCCCTGCGCAGGGCGCGGCTCAGGGCGTCCATGGCAGCGTTCCGTGGCTTTTTCTCCTCGGGGGAATCCGACCCCCGGTCCTCATGATCATGCGACCGAGAGCGGCCCTCGCGATGATAGGGCTCCTGCGAATGCGATCTCTCTCGGTGATTGTATGACTCATGCGAACGCGAACGCTCCCTTCGCCAATGGGACCCCGAATGGCTGGCCCCCATTTCCCAGCGACCTCCCAAATCCTCGGTCCTCCTTCCGAGATCGTCTCGCTCCCTCCTTCGTCGCCTGTCATCCGCTTCTAACTCAAATTCTCTCACCCGCCTGCGCAGCCGCTCAATTTCCTGGTCCCTTTCATCAAGCTGCCTGCGGTCCGAGGCGTCTGTCACTGTCCGCTGCGTCTGATATGACCCCTCCCCAAGACCGGACATATCTTCCCGTTCACACTCCCTGTCTTCGCGTCTCTTTTGCCTTCTTTCTTGCCAGGACGACCCCCGAGAAGACCCAACCGAACCAGTTTCGTCACCACTCCCCGAATGCCTCCTGGACATTGTCTCGTATGCGAGTCTCAGTCGAACTACAGCTTTGTAGGAGCTTCCCACAGACGGCGCCAATTGTGCAGGCCTTAGAACGAGGCAACTGGACTACGACTCGCTTGGGCTCACAATCTATTTGTATCGTGGGCTTGAATTTCCTACACTGGGTCATTCTTGTGCTGAGACTGAACGAGAATTCCTCTATTCTTTTCTCCCTCTCTCTCTCTCTCTCCCTTTAGCTCTCCAAGTTTTCAACAACCCTCTCTCTCCCACAAGATCCTTGTATTTATAGTGAGATGCTAGTGGGATAGTGATAATTAGCCTGTCGCTAGTGCATTTGGAGGTCCAATACAGATGATGATAAGTGGGTGTTTAGGTGGGAGTGGCCTTGAAAATGGTTCCCATTCTCTGACGCTGGGCGGATACAACTCCTGGTCGCTAATGCTCGGTCATAGATTTCCCGTGCACAATAGAACTTCCCGGGGAAGTATCCTTGGGGGATGACGCAGCCTCGGAAAGCACGTGTGGGCGACTAAGACCAAAATGTCCTCATCCGAGCGTGCCAAGAAAGTAGGGCCCTAGTGGGCCTTAATGATCCAACAGGCCCAGGGAGTTTGGTGCCGTACAAAATTATACATAATAAGCATGCTTAAGAAATACAGTACATAATTAATAATAAATAATAAAATTAATAATAAATACAGTATACAACATATGCACATACTATATAGTTGTTATACTGTACATTTGTACGGATATGATATATATATATATATATAATTTCCTTTAAATGATAGGGGGGACAAATAATTATTCATTCAAAGGTGGGTGGATTTTAATATTTTATGTAGTTTATGACTCACGTGTAACATATTTCATGTAAATGCATTTTTTTTCTTTTTATATAGGAATGTAAATGCGTTGTTTGTGCCCTTGTCGCTTATGCCACATACCGTACCGCTCATGTCCAAATCATATTTTCTAAGTTTTAATATCTTTTAACTAAATTCTCTCTTTCTTAGTATATTTACTTGTGGAGTTTTTATTATTTATTTTTAAAGAAAAAAACTGCAAATTTTATTAAGAAAATCTAGACAAATAAGCAAAAATAACAGTGCTAAGGTTTAAAGAAACATCCTTCATCCATGTCGAAAAACCACTAAAATGTTAAGTATGCGTAACAAGATTATAAGTTACAGAGCTTCCTCAAAGGAATCTAATAAAAATTTAGCCTCATCAACGAGGTGACCAAAAGAAACAAAGGAAGTATCTTCCCTAATCAAAGCTGAGCAAATAAATTCATTTAAGATTTAACTCAAGTTTGTGGAAAAAGGAAAATTCTGTGAAAAAGCTTCTCTAACCAATCCCATTGGCTGCTACTTGGAGTAAAAAGCAAGGTTCTTAATTCTCTTACAACTTCTTAATCCAATGATGAATCGAGTGTGATTGAGCACAATCTCGATTGGAATCCTTGTGATTCCATTACATCTTATCTATATAATAAGTATGTTAACAATAAGTACCATCTCAAAGAATTAACTTAGTGAGATATCAACCTTTGGTGATAAGTAAATTTAATTTATTTTTAATTATAATTGCTAATACTTACAGATAAATTTGGACTCTTAATGGCCATAAAATTGGATTAGAAGAGATTATTGCCAAAAGTGAATATAAGTGGCCTTTATGGTGTCTAAAATTTTAGTTGTAATAGAAATTTATATTTCCTAAAAGTTAAATAATAGAGTTTTACATAGAGTAGACCATTGGTAATAGAGTTTAATTTTAAAGTAAACTATTTTCATAATTACTAAGAATATAGACACACATCATAGCGACATAATAGCCATTTAACAATTTCAAGAACCCAACTTTTATTTAATAATTATATGATATAGCATGATGCGATGTAATTTTTTAAAATGGGAATATGATATGATATGTTACACAAAAAATAATACTAATTAGGATAAAAATCATACTAGCGAACATGTTCTAAATATCAACAAAAGCATTCAAACTCTTGAGTATTTAACTATTTTTTCAAGTGTATATAGTCCCTCTAATTCCACACAGTAAATTATTACATGAAAAAATTCCTTGAACTAAACCCAATATGCCAACAAGATATTTTGAATCCAATGTCTAATGCTCATCATGCTGAAAATATCAACTGTTTTAGCTGATTTTTTTTTCCAAGACATCATAAACATGGTACTCACTCCCAAAACCAAAATTATTGGTACAATGAAGTCCTTGTGTACGTAACACTCATACCATAAATTAATGCCTACCATATTAGATTCCCATTAAGAAATCGTAATGACTAATGACAGACTACATCCATCTCTTTCTAACAACAGAAAGCAATAGAGATAGATGAACACATACCGTTGATTATACTAGACCCCAGCACCAATTTTACAATCAAACGGCCCTGATTACATATACAATACCGAAACTAGTATTGTACCAAAACAACATTCAATCTCTGACTCACTCACTTTTGAAACGTACAATGTCAGCCACGTTTTATTACTCAGAGGATGATCCAACCATTTTACCAATATTACCCTCCACCCAGATCCATGGGTCCCACCAAAACCAGCAAATAGAAAATTTCCAAAAAATAAAAAAGAAAATTCAATCAAATACATATCACATTCTGACTTTTATGGTTCTCCGAGATTTCACACCATATGGTTCAAAAGCACCATTAGTTTAGATCCGAGTGGACTCCCACTGCCTCAAACCTAACCAGATATCTTATATACCACCTTTTGTTTTTATGAGACTAAATTATAAATTATATCTCTTAAATTTGATATGTTTTCAATTCAATCCTTTAAATTTTATGATTTCTAAATTTTAATTTATTATTATTGTATTACCGATTATTCTAAAAACTTAAGCTGTTAATTTTACTTTTGGTTTATAACTAGATGAATAACCATGTAGCTCATAGCATTTATGAGCAACATGACCTATAATTCCTTAGCATATATAAATGGGTCTTTCTTTCTTTGAACTCTTTTAACTTTTATTCGTTTTCAATGCAATCCAGTTTTCTCTAGTTTAATTCGCATGGCTAAGTCCACCAAAATGATGTCTTTTTTGGTAGAAAGAAAAATTTTAAAAGTAATGACAATATTTGATGGAATTAGAGAGAATAACAAAAGAACTAAATTGAAAACTTATTAATAAGGGCTGAAATGAAAAAAAAAGTATATGAAACTTAAAATATTAAAATAAAAATAGATTGAAATTAGAGAGCAGAATTTATAATTTTACATTTTTATTATAATGGGAGAGACATAGAGATAAGCCTAATGTGAAAGAGATTCTGCCACCAAAGAAAGAATCTCATATACCCTTTAAAAACCATCCAAATGTCCTTCATTTTCCTTCTGAAGTGATTTTGATCCATTGAAACTCAATCTCATATCCTTCATTTCCTTCCATACATTCACTCGCTCACTTACCTCAGATTTTGTACACAATTTTTTTGTAGACTAGTATGTTATCCCTGAACAGGTCTCTTTCTCCTCTAGGTGCTTAGTCACCCACCACCCATCACCTCTCCACCAGATCTTGCACTCATATTTTGATTATTTTCCTCCATATTTTATTATTATTATTATTATATTTATTTGCATATATATCTATAATGTGGCATAGAAAAACTCACTCTATTATCAACAACCCACCACACAGCCCAACTCGCTCACTCCAATGGAATAACAAAAAAACCAAAACAAAACAACTTTAGTTCCTGTTTTCGTTGGTCTTTTCATTTTTCTCACCAACCCCATTTCCTCTTTGCTTTTGCTTTTGCTGTTTGTTCATTTTTGTTTCTGTTTCTGCAAAAACAGAACACACACACACACACACAAAAAAAAAAAAAAAACAGAAGTTTTCCTTATTGTTCATATATGGAACGTGCAAGGCGCTTGGCAAACCGTGCAATTCTGAAGCGCTTGGTGTCAGAAGCCAAGCAGTTTCGTCAAAATGAGACTTTGTTGCACACCGTCTCACCGGTTTCATACACACCCTCAAGGTACGTATCATCCTTGACCTCGTACATGTCCATGCGTAGAAGTACTAGATCAGATTTGTCACATAACAATGTTGGTCAAGGTGTTGGGGTGTCTCAAACTCGTTCTATATCTGTGGAGGCATTGAAACCCAGTGACACTTTTCCACGCCGCCATAACTCGGCAACCCCAGAAGAGCAAACCAGAATGGCTAACTTATGTGGGTTTGATAAGCTTGATTCGCTTATTGATGCCACTGTGCCTAAATCTATTAGAATCCAATCAATGAAGTTTGATAAGTTTGATGAAGGGTTAACTGAGAGTCAAATGATTGAGCACATGAAAAAACTAGCTTCAAAAAATCAGGTTTTTAAGTCATATATTGGGATGGGATACTATAACACTTATGTTCCACCTGTGATTTTGAGGAACATAATGGAGAATCCAGCTTGGTACACTCAATACACACCTTACCAAGCTGAGATATCTCAAGGGCGTCTTGAATCTTTGTTAAATTTTCAAACTTTGATTACGGATCTTACTGGCCTCCCCATGTCAAATGCTTCATTGCTTGATGAAGGAACAGCCGCTGCTGAAGCAATGGCTATGTGTAATAATATTCAGAAGGGAAAGAAGAAAACTTTTGTAATTGCCAATAATTGTCACCCTCAAACAATTGATATTTGTAAGACTAGAGCTGATGGTTTTGATCTTAAAGTAGTTACCGCAGATCTTAAGGATATCAATTACAAATCTGGGGATGTGTGTGGTGTTTTGGTTCAGTACCCGGGGACTGAGGGTGAGATTTTGGATTATGTGGAGTTTATTAAGAATGCTCATGGTCATGGGGTCAAGGTTGTGATGGCGTCGGATCTATTGGCATTGACATTGTTGAAGCCACCAGGTGAATTGGGGGCTGATATTGTTGTTGGTTCTGCTCAGAGGTTTGGGGTTCCTATGGGGTATGGAGGTCCTCATGCTGCGTTTTTGGCCACATCACAAGAGTACAAGAGGATGATGCCAGGGAGAATCATTGGTGTAAGTGTTGATTCTTCAGGGAAGCCTGCTCTGCGAATGGCAATGCAGACAAGGGAGCAGCATATCCGTAGGGATAAGGCTACAAGCAATATTTGCACTGCTCAGGTACTAAGCTATTTCTAACTCTGATTAGTCTGTTGAGGATTTATAGCTGACCCCAAAGTTTTGGGTCTAAAGCTTAGTTGTTATTGCTGTTTTATTACTTTTGTAATTAGTTTAATAGTGCTGCTTATATGGATATTTGAAAATCTTGTGAATCATTATGTTTTTGACAATTATGAATTATGTTACTGCGGTCCAGCTCAATTTTTTGGCTGGGCGTAATTCTAGAATTGGTGTCTTAGTGGTCAAGGTGTTGGCTTTCTAGTTTGAATATCTGTCCTGTTTTATCTAGGCACTGCTTGCAAATATGGCTGCTATGTATGCTGTTTATCATGGACCTGAAGGCCTTAAATCCATCGCACAACGGGTTCATGGTCTTGCTGGGGCATTTTCACTTGGACTGAAGAAGCTTGGGACCGGGGAAGTTCAAGGCCTTCCCTTCTTTGACACTGTGAAGGTTAAGGTTGCTGATGCACATGCAATTGCTGATGCTGCTTACAAGAGTGAAATAAATTTGAGAATTGTAGACCGGAACACCGTAAGTGTGATTTTGTAAGTAAACCAATTAGTTGGCTATAGGTCTATGTGATGAGATTAATTGGGTCGTATGCATTTCAGATAACCGTTTCTTTTGATGAGACAACCACCTTGGAGGATGTTGATGAACTTCTCAAAGTTTTTGCTGGTGGCAAGCCTGTGAGTCTCATTAACTTTACATGGTGATGGTGTTTGCAATCAATTAGGATTTTCATCCCCCTGACTTAGACTCGTGGTAAATTTTCAGGTTCCATTTACTGCTGCATCTCTTGCACGAGAGGTAGAGACCGTGATTCCCTCTGGGCTAGAAAGGGAGAGCCCATATCTCACCCATCCAATATTTAACACGTATATCCCCCTCAAGAAATTTGAACTCTGCAAAGTTTACATTTCATAACCAACCCTGACTTTTCTGTTCTCTTTATTAGGTATCATACAGAGCATGAGCTGCTTAGATACATTCATAGGTTACAATCAAAGGATCTCTCTCTATGCCACAGCATGATTCCATTGGGATCATGTACTATGAAATTGAATGCAACAAGTGAGATGATGCCAGTAACATGGCCTGGCTTTACTGACATTCACCCTTTTGCCCCAACTGAACAGTCTCAGGGTTATCAGGTAGTTACAAATGTTTACTTGCCACAATAAGTTCCAGTTGTTTTCTTTGCCCAAAATTTTTGGTTTTATGTTGTTTCTTCTTTGTATAAACAGGCAGGTTTACATTATTCTCTTAATAAATGGTTTCCAGGAAATGTTCAAAGATTTGGGTGAACTATTGTGTACCATCACTGGCTTTGACTCTTTTTCCTTGCAACCTAATGCTGGTGCGGCTGGAGAGTATGCTGGCTTGATGGTTATCCGGGCATATCATTTGGTATGGTAACATTGGCCAAATTTAAATAGTGTTTTCTTTCGATTGTAGTAAAGAACGTAAGAGGCATTTGATGCTTTCTCCTTAAGGCTCACTTAGATGCAAAGGTAAAGTAATCACCTCAACTTGAAGCCTGGAATCTTAATATGATGATTTGTATGCTCCTAAAGTGCCTTCTGCACATGAGGCAGGCGTCAAAGTTTGAGTTTTGATTTCTCTCTCTCAGAGTGGAAAATATCATTGCAAACAAAGAAGGATTAACCTTTGGGTGATTATAGTTTCTTCTCATTCACTACTTAGAATAAGGATTTTCATGGTAGATATTGAAGGTATTCAAGCTTTCTAGGAATTTTTCTTCACATTTGCTGTGAATGATGCTGATGATTAAAATCTGCAGTATGTGTGTGTGTTGGTCTGCATAAATATATAATGGAATAGCATTTTGTTCCTCAAATATGTAAATGAATGGAAGCAAGTCTAAATTGCAGTATTTTCTTGCCATAAATCTAGAAGTCCTCAGATCGTCACTCCATTTCAAAAACAATATGACATTGTATTAGTCTTATTTTGTCAAAAGCTGATGCTGAATGAACATTTTAGGCAAGAGGTGACCATCATCGCAATGTGTGCATTATACCTGTTTCAGCACATGGGACAAATCCTGCTAGTGCTGCCATGTGTGGAATGAAAATTGTCTCTGTTGGAACTGATGCCAAGGGAAACATCAACATTGAAGAATTAAGGAAGGCTGCTGAAGCTAATAGGGACAACCTCTCTGCTCTTATGGTAATTTCATTTTGCATCCTATGCTGGGAATCTGCTTTTGTCATTTGACAAAATTAAAGGAGATGGAGGTGGAGATTTAATTCAATATTGACAGTCTTTTAATTTTGGTTGACATGATAGGTCACATATCCTTCAACTCATGGAGTCTATGAAGAAGGTATTGATGAGATATGTAAGATAATTCATGACAATGGAGGTCAAGTATACATGGATGGGGCTAACATGAATGCACAGGTCAGCTATTTGCCCCATCTTCCTTTGTTTCCTTCATATGTTAATTGTATTCATTGAGCACATAATCTAGTAAAATCAACTAATAACCTTTACCTTATAATCAAATGGTCTACTAAAATATATAGCTGTAGGGCTAGTTTGTGTGTGTGTTGGCTGATTTTTTGATTCTTTAATTTATATTCCCTGGGTTTAAGTAGATAATTTCTGGGTCATTTGATTTTTTGCTCTTTAAATACATATCTACATATTGTTGTAGTGGAAACTTCAGCTTCTATTTATGCATTTCATTTTTCCTGGCATTTCTTTTCAATTTAATTTCACATTAAATCTAAAAAACCTTTGGTCCTTATAGGTGGGACTGACAAACCCTGGTTGTATTGGAGCTGATGTTTGCCATCTCAATCTCCATAAAACATTTTGCATTCCTCATGGAGGAGGTGGTCCTGGCATGGGTCCTATTGGTGTGAAGAAACACTTGGCACCATTTTTGCCATCGCATCCTGTGGTAATTGCTCTTTTCATTGAGTAACTTTATATGTGAATACGATTCCATTTAATTACATGTTTGGTTTATATATGCGTCAAATGCATTTAGCTTCTATTGACAAATTTGTTTCATTCTCATCCATCTTTCATTTCTTCATGATCCATTGTGTAATTCTAATTGTATTGGAACTGACAGCCTCACACACACACACGCGTGCATGAACAATCCGAGCATAACCCACTTCAGTTAGTAATGTCGCATGATGGTGATGATTACTTGCATGCTCTGCCACTACTATGTCTTTTATCATTATTGATTCTTTTCTGGCAAGTGTTTTTCTTATTCAATCATTAATTTCATCCTGCTTTTACTTTTAAGGTACCCACTGGTGGAATACCTGCTCCTGACAAGTCTCACCCACTTGGTACCATTTCTGCTGCACCTTGGGGTTCTGCACTTATTTTGCCAATATCATACACATATATAGCCATGATGGGGTCAAATGGTCTCACTGAAGCATCAAAAATAGCTATTCTGAACGCAAATTACATGGCAAAGCGTTTGGAGGTTCCTGCTTCTTTCTTTACACTTCCTTGCTTTATCTTTTGAAAATCCATTCACTACTATAGAAGTAGGTAGGTGCCATGCTCTAGTCATGCTTCTATCTTCAGAAAAGAAGAAAAACATGGACTTCATTGTTTGTCCTAGCTAGTCCCACGATAATGTGGGTACATGTTTGCACTTGAATATGAAGTTTGACCTGTGCATTGCACTCACATGTGGTTTTCCTGGCTAACCAACTTTGAGGTTTTGAGTTATTTCTCCCTTATGAAGCTGAAGTCTCAATGATGTTTGTCCTGGTGTTCTTAATATTGTTTTTGTATTTTGCTTTGCCTTTTTGCAGAACTATTACCCCATTCTTTTTCGTGGTGTCAATGGAACAGTTGCCCATGAATTCATTGTTGATTTAAGAGGCTTCAAGGTAGTTTTGTTCATTTCTAGGTTATATTTTGCCTACTGTCTCCATTTTTGGGAGCAATTGTAACCAATTATTGTTGTAGAATACTGCTGGGATAGAGCCTGAAGATGTTGCCAAGCGTTTAATGGACTACGGATTTCATGGACCAACAATGTCATGGCCAGTTCCAGGCACACTTATGATTGAACCCACTGAAAGTGAAAGCAAGGTATGCCCTTTGGGAGTCCTTCCACTTAACAAACCCTTCTCATCCTGTTTCTTTGTTCTGTTTTAAGTAAATTTAAAATTATTTGCAGGCTGAGTTAGACAGGTTTTGTGATGCTCTTATTTCCATTAGAGAAGAAATTGCTCAGATTGAGAATGGAAAAGCAGACATCCACAACAATGTCCTGAAGGTGAAATGACTATTCTTTTTCCTCACTTTGGCCATTCACATAAGAAATTGTTAAATTGATTACTATCCTTGCTCAAGAATTCATGTGTCCAACTTTGACCAGTCTATTGAGGATCCATAAGATAACCAACCTCAAAAATTTTGGGACAAAGTCGTGGCTGTTGTTGTCCTTGCACATTTATGGACACATGTTTAAAAATAATCCAATTGTGAACTTTTAAAGCAATTATCTAAAAAAATATTATGCAGGGAGCTCCTCATCCACCATCCCTGCTCATGGGAGATGCATGGACAAAACCATATTCTCGGGAATATGCAGCCTTCCCAGCTGCTTGGCTTCGTGTTGCGAAGTTCTGGCCTACTACAGGTATCCATATCCATCTTCATCTAAATTTATAGTTTTGGATGTTATATAGTTGCCTTGATACCCCATCTCTTAATTGCTTGCTTTTCATATAAACCCTTGTTCTTTCAGACTGATCTGTTGTCTATAATTGAGGAACTGAACAGTTTCTTTTATCAATTAATACTTGCAATCTTATAATCATTCAAGCACCACATGCATTTTAATCATTGATGCTAGATCTACTCTACTTAGTCCATGATTATTTGCAAGATGCAAATGCTACAAATTGTGACAAACCTTGAATACTTTAATGCGTTTCTAGTCTATGCCTGCTTAATTTTACCTAACATTGAGTTCTTTTGCACTGTTATATCAGGGCGTGTGGATAATGTGTATGGTGACCGCAACCTTGTCTGCACCCTTCTCCCAGCATCACATGTTGTTGAAGAACAAGCGGCAGCCACTGCCTAGTCTTCCTCATCATGCTCCTTGCTGCAAGGTTTCTCTATGAAACCGTTTGCTTCTCTATCTCATTGTATATAAATATTTCCTTGTAAAGTCCTTCACAGCTGGTGACATTCATTTTCCTAATACCATATAGATAATGATCAGCTGTTCTAATAACAATTGTTGCTGATTGCAACCCAAAATGTTGTAATTATAATTTACTTCGTTCTCCCTCCTCTTTTGGGTTCAACCTATGTTAATGCTACTTGTAATTCATAGTTCCCAAAGCCAAGTATAGGCATGGAACAAACATAACTAATTCCACAAGAATGGATTGGATAAGATACTAATCTACTGCTTTGAATCCAGAGTTTTTAATTAGAATAAAAAGAGGAAGAGTGTCTAAACGAACCGTAGCTAGTGTTGGTGGCCGAATCTATTTGGATCCTCTGCCAATAGGCTCTGCTTTGATAGAATATTCTATAAGGTGTAAACGACTTGTGACCAAAAGGCAGCAAAAAAATTAATAAAAAAATGTTGCTGAAAAAACTCTTGAGATTGGACCATCTGTCTAAACTCAACTCCTCTTTACCAAACATGGGGTTATCTTGAAGCTCAAGAATCACATCAGCACTTTGTGCCTTTAAATATCTTTAATTGAAATGGTTATATATTAGGCAATTTTATTATTATTTTATTTTAATAATTTGATAACAATAAGGGTGGGGGGATTTGAACTTGGGCGATTCCGTCCCCAAGCCTATAGTTTACTTTGTTAAGTTTCTAAACTTTAAGTATTTAATTTGTTAATTTTGAAATTATAACGATTAGAATATCTCAAAACTATAGGATATATATAAATATATATATATATATATATATATTTGCAACTTTTGTGGTTTTAGTCCCATCACATAGTATCCATACGCACTAAAATGTCTAAATATTAGAATATTCACTTTGAGACAAGACTTGAACAAATGTTTAAACCTTTAGGTTCTTCAAAGTATTTATTCTCTTGTCACTTCCATTCTTTTGTACTTTCACCAAGTCTTGAATCCATTGTATTATTACTTGTTACCATTACCTCTCTTCATTCTAATTCCTCTATACAATCAGAACCACCACCACCACCTTGGATGTTGTCATACCATTGCACTACCAATACCACCGCCACCTTGGATGCTGTCATACCACTGCACTACCACCATTACGACCATTATTGCCATCACCACTGCAAGAACTATACCAATAAGAATAAAAAAACATTAATTGTTTTTTATGCAAATCAAATGGCAACAAATCTTGAAACTCATTAATGTCATAGATTTTATCAAATACAATAAATCAAGTTGTTTTCCATTAAAAAAAATGTTTTTAATAAAATAATTTTCCCCAAACAAATATTTTATCTATATCAACATTTTTTTTTTAAAATAATTTTATTATGAATGAGTCTTTAAGGTTTCCCTGTCCAGTTGAGACCATCCCCTTCCCTAGGTACATCTTTCCTAATTAATTAATTGAAAATAATAATAGAGTATAATATTGGTAATCTTGACAAGCACTAACGTGATCCGTCCCATTCAGTACAACTTACATGTCATCCACAACTTAGGGAATAAACTCCACTTTTTTGTACCAAAAAATGAACCACATCAAATCCTTTTCTAATTGCCGTACACCTCTAAATCCTTTTTGTTTTTCCTTGAAGGCCCTTGTCAGGCAATAAATAAAATGGATAATTCATATATTTTATATCTCTTTAAAATATTTTTAGAATTCATATAAATACAATAACAATTAGCTGTGGACCTGTGGTTGCGTGACACAATTGAAGGGAAGAAATTATAAAATCAAAACAAAAATGGAAGGTATAGTTAATTCAAAAGACAATTCACAACTCACAATTTCCATCAAAAAAAAAAAAAATTCACAACTCACAACATGCTCTCTCTACTAGACTACTATGTATAGCCATACATCTTGATTTTTCCCCATACACACTTGGATGTGGTACTTCATACTACACAACCTTCTTTTTTTTCTTTTTTTCTTTTTTTTTCTGCATACCTAACATCACCTCCCCCCCTCATCTTTTTCTTTTTCTCGTTTGGTTTCCTCTTTTAATGCATCTCTATGACTAAAAATGCATCAATAACTTTAGGAATGCAAAAAATTTCATGATTTCTAAAGTGACATGTTGTGTTTTGTGCTAATGGGTTGTGTTAACAGACAACTTACTAAAAATGATATGAGGTTGCATTAATGGCACTTTACGATGCTCGTTAACAACTTTTTTAACTTTTTTTGTATTTTTTTTATTTTTTGCAGTTTTATGTCATTTTTTTTCAACTTTATAAGTTGTGGGGCCAGCTTCATAGAGAGAAAAAATATTTTAAAATAAACTGTGGGGCTACTTTTATGTCTTTTTCTTTCATTTATCTAATTTTTTTTTATTAATTAGGACCCACATTAAAGAAACATTATCTCAAATGATATTAATGGTTGATTTTATGTGAAAGCAATATTATTCAAATCAAAATCCGTCACATCAACAATTGTAAAAGTCGTTATGTGCCAAACAATACTTCAAAATTGTACCTTTCAAATATTGACTATATATAAAATTTTTCCTAAATGATAAAGGAGGAGACTACAAAGTTTATTAAGATGAGCTTGGTTGCTTGCATGAAGTTTATTAATGTTGTGTTAATAATTTCATAAAAAAAAATATTGTGTTAATTTGGTATAAATTTAAGTTGAGAATTGAAATTTTTTTAAAGTTACCAAAAAATATAGATGATCAGTTGACTTATATTGTATTTGTAGGGGTTTGAAAATCTCAATATAACTCAATTCCCTCAATTAATGAGTCCTAAAATCTCAACTAAAATTTAGGAATACATCTTGCACTAATTACAATTGCAAAAGTTAAAAATTTGTGTTAGATTTCACTTACTATAAATGGTCACATTGGTCGTTTTCTTCCCATTAAACTTAGACTTTTATAGGATTTCTAAAACTAGTTCTCATGGGATGAAGATTATCTAGACTTTGTAAGGTAAGTGACCATGTAGTTTCTAAAATCTCACTATCCATATGAAACTAGTAAGTTGTATTTTGCCATATCATCCAAAATTTAAATAAATATAGAAACAATGACAGCCAATATTTGCTTAAATGTTGATAATATGACAAAATTAATCTTATTGACTTCAAAATGAATGGATAATATTTGAGGAGCTCCATTGTAGAATTATCCTAATAGCTCTAAAGAATCTTTATCATTTCCTATGACCTATTGAACACTAGGATCTAAATTCTCAATAATTCAAAAAACCAAGCCTAGCGTTAACCTAAACTAATCATTTAACTTGTGAGTTGTGACATAAAAATGAGCATTTATGAATTCATACCATCTCAATTAGTATATGTTTCTTATGACTTAAAATTTGGAGTATTATACCACCGTACACCCTTAGTGTGGTGGTCACTTTACAAGTATAAGTGCTTATGGGGTGTGGGGGGCAAGGGTCGAGGTTCAAGTCTCCAGGAAGAAGTTTTACACACATATATATTTAGCCCTGCTTGGATTGAGGGGGAATGGAGGGGAGTAGAGTAAAGTTGACCGAAAAATATGCTAATTTTGAGCCAAAAAATTTTGGAGTATTACTAGGGATGATACGATTTTCATTACATAAACCTTATAAGCTAATAGGTTAACTTTTAGACATAAAGCAAAAAAAGAAAAGAAAAGAAAGAGTGATTATATATTATATTATTGGTGCGACCTCAATTAAATTTATCATCATGACACTTTGTAAGTGTTTATAATAAAATTGATAATATATTCAACACTTTCCTAAAATGACACGCTTATCTAAACAAATCAAATTCTAAAAACAACTTGTTTAGGTCCAATATAATAGTCAACAATCTTGTAACTCAGTAACATGGTCTCCTTTATTAGCACAACTAAAGTTCGAATCTTAATTTCGTCATTACCATAACTATCCAATCACTCAAAAAAAAAAAAAAAAAAAAAAAACCTATGTAATGATTGAGGTTTAAATAAGTTATACTATAAAAAAATTTACCACAAGTAAGTGGAATACCTAATAAGGTAGTGAAAAACTTTAAGCTTATTTCCTTATATATACTTTTATAAGCATTCAAATTAGATGATATATGTAGTATATCTGATATAAATAATCACCCTCTCGTATAAAGATAACTCTAATGGAGTGGGTTCCAGCCAGCTCAACTGGTAAAGTTTTTGATGTTTGAATAAGAGATCCGAAATTCAATCCCCGTCTATACCAAAAACTGATTGGTGTCTTGACCTGATAATAAAGAGCTATCATCAGGAGCAGACGCCATAGGTTAAAATTATCTCTAAAAAAAAATCTAATGAATTATGTATAGGGGGGGGGGGGGTTAGATATCTCCGATATATGTTAGGATTTATCCATTCAACTACCGATAAAAATGCACATCAACATATTTAAAATCTGGATCACATTAATCAAACGGCAAAGATTAAGTGTAGTTGATAAGAAGTAATGTGACTTAGTCGTACACTAGAATTAATGTTTTGGTGCCTTGACTTTAGCATAATTATTTATATTATATTATATAGTTTTTTTTATACTATAATAATCCACTATAAATATTGTTATTTAATTTTTTTTAATAAAAAGATATATATATTTTGGGAGAAGAGAAGAGGATATACACAACAGTGTATTGGAGGGAATGGGTGAGCGGTTAATTTAAGTCTTTCAAGTTGTGTTTGTACTTTGTAGTAGTGGTAGCTTGACGAAGAAGAAGAAGAAGAGTGCGCAGGTTAAGCGAATCTCCTTTGTTCTTATTGTGCGCACGTTAAGACCCAGTTTAAAAAAAAAAAAAAAAAAAAAAATTTAGCGAAAACAATAAGGCTTTAGAGATTGAGAGATTGAGATTGGTATTGATGATCGATGTCGAAAATGAAGCATCTACTGAGAAAGCTTCACATCGGTGGTGGTGGAATCAATGACCATCAGAGACTCGCCTCGTCCGAGTCGACTCGTCCTTCTCCGAGTTTGAGTCCCACTCCGAGTCAAAGCCCGAGCGCTTCCGAGTCTTCCTCCGCGCATGGCGGCGGAGGAATGGGGAGAATTGGTGCCGTTGAGTCTTCGTCGTCGTCGGTAGGTGATCGGACGGTTACCGATGGCGGTGGTGTTGTTGCTGCTGAGGTGGATTTCAATCTGTTGGAGGAGGAGTTTCAGGTACAGTTAGCCCTAGCGATTAGCGCTTCCGATCCCGATTCGCGTGAGGATCCCGAGACCGCTCAGATCGACGCCGCGAAGCGGATTAGTCTCGGTGGCTCCGCTTCTATTACCGATAATCAGGCCCTCGTTAAGTTTCTCTCGCCTCGATACTGGGTACGGTACCTATCAATTTCGAATCTTTATCGTTCTTTTTTGCAAATTGTGCGTGAATTTGAGCGAATTAGGTTTTTTTCTTGAAATTTCATTTTTGTTTGGATCTATTTGTGTATAAGATTGAATCATCATTTCCCTAATAGTACCAAACTATGTGTATGTTACATTGTAGGCATTTTTGTCAAAATTGCGTTTTAGGTTTTATTGCTTTGGTGGTGCATTGGTTTTGGAATTTCATTTAGGGTTGGTGAATTGAGGATCTATTTGTGTATGATTAGCTGGTTTTGGATTGTGATTCCAAAACATTGAAGAGTGATGGCGAGGCGTGGTATTCTTTGATTGGAAAATCTCATTTGCATAGCGATTTTTTCATGTTGTGTGGGTTTCTGAGTCTTGATTCTAATGCACTGCATAGGAATTGGTGGATATCGTCGTTTTGCATTGATAATTTACTTTATTTTGCATATGTTAATTGAAGTTGTAGGTTAATTCCGTGTTGCCTCATGTTTCGTATTCGGGAAAAGATTGGTTATGGTAACTGAAGCCTTTTTCAATGGGCTTGTTGTTTGCTTTTTTCTAAACTTTGGTCACTGAGAAGTTGAGGTTGAGTTTCACGTTGATGTAGCTTCTTCATTATAAATATGCTTGCCTTTTGTACCTATTTCAGTGGAGTTCTTGCCTCATAGGAACTTGGATTGTGAAAATCTTAGTCAAATATCAATGTCTTGTCTTGACTTTCCCATGTGATTGGATGGTTCATTTTCAATATTGTTTTTTGATAAGTAGGGAGAGGTTTTTACTAAATTTTTATATCTATTGCATTGCAGAGCTATAATGTTGTAAATTATCATGAAAAAGTGATGGATGGATTTTATGATGTATATGGCATTACCTCAAATTTGGACACACAAGGGACGATGCCGTTGTTGGTGGATCTTCAAGCAATAAACATTTCAGATAATGTTGACTACGAAGTTATTTTAGTAAACCGCTTGGTTGATCTTGAACTTCAAAAGCTTGAGAAGACAGCATATGCCATATCCCTGGAGTGTCAAGTTTCTAAACATGGTCTGATTTTAAGTAGCCTAATTCAGAAAATTGCTGATCTTGTTGTTGATAGAATGGGTGGTCCGGTTGGCGATGCTGATCAAATGTTGAGAAGGTGGAACATGAGAAGTTATGAGTTGCGGAATTCTCTTAATACTATTATTCTTCCCCTTGGACGTCTTGATATTGGACTTTCCCGCCACAGGGCCTTGCTATTTAAGGTTAAACATCATGGACTTACCTTTTATTTTTTTAATGAATTTATGGACTTACCTTATATTTACTGAATTATGAATAAAATATTTGCACCTGTTAACAAACTTTAGGCTCTTGAATGCTTAATTTTTGTCAAAATTTCCCTCTTCTTTTATTTGGAAAATGCTCCCTGTTTTGTTACTATTTGTTTTTTTAAGATTATAGAATGTGTCTCATCTTCTGGGAAAGAATTTTGGCAAGAAGTTATTTATTTGATGCTTGTGGTGCCAGGTACTAGCTGATAGGATTAATCTTCCATGTATGCTGGTCAAAGGAAGCTACTACACTGGTACTGATGATGGAGCTGTGAACTTCATCAAAATTGATGATGGAAGGTGATAACCTCCAGTCATGATGTTTCAATTCTTCAAATATAAAATTTTCTGAGGATTAAGATAAAGTTTTTTTTTTTTTTTTTTTTTTAATTTTATTTTATGTGGGCACTTTAAATTGGTATCACATATGTTATGCATGTTTTGTTTTTTGTTTTTTTGTTTTTGTTATAGTAGTTAAATCCATAACGCTGTGTCAAACTTGAACAAGAGTGACTGCATAAGGTGCAGGTAAAATCTTTAGGGTGGTTTTGGGGGGGTTGTACCTGGGACAAGGGATGAAGCCCATGTTCTTTGGGGTGGGGGTGGCAGAGGCTTACAGGCGTGTGACTGCTACTCCCTATTTTGTACCCAATTGTGCTTTAGGGTCAAAGCAGGAAAAAAAAAGGGGTAAATGAAGCAGCACATGCATCCCTATACAAGCTAACATCTAGATTTTGGATAGTAGCTGCACACCTTTTAGGATGGTCCCTTCAAAATTACTATTGACATTACTTCTTTGATACATGCTGCTGCTGTTTCTCATACAGTACAAAGCACCAATAAATATTTCTGGCAAATTTACATTCATCTACCAGTTGTATATTTTTACTGCAGTGATTCGGATTCAGATTTTTGACTCTTCTTAAGTTGTTTGATTTGAACTCTTGATTTCAAAAGGTGTATGCTCTATGTTTTCCATTTTGCTCCTACCAATTCAGGCATATATGCTGCCTAACTAAAGAAAATACAACAAGCTTTAAGATGTTAGGGAACAATTTTTCAGTATGTAATTAATTTGCTGATTCAATGCAGTGAATATATTATTGATCTCATGGGTGCTCCTGGCGCCCTAATTCCTGCTGAAGTACCAAGCAGTCATCTTCCAAATCCAGGCTTTGCTGTAAGGAGCTTTGCAGATGTCATAGGAACACCCAAAGATATATGTTCAATGAATGATGAAGGAATTAGAACACTAGTTGTACCACCTGATCTTGATAGATTTTTCAAAGATGGCAGTTCAAAGTCCGATGAAGCTTCTGTTGTAGGCTTCCAAACAAAAGAAAACCAAAGTGAGGGATTTGAACACCAGTGTGAGAAGCTTCTTCCATCACCGCATAAATCATGTGAAAGTTTATCTGGAAAATATGGAAAAGCATCGTGTGCACAGAAAAAGAAAGTTAAGGATGTCTCAAAGTATGTAATCAGTGCAGCAAAGAACCCAGAATTTGCGCAGAAACTACATGCTGTTCTGTTAGAGAGTGGTGCATCTCCTCCTCCAGATTTGTTTTTGGACATAAATTCCCATGATCTGGGTGAGCAGAAAGTGCTTGAACATATTGATATGGCAATTGGTAAAAATGTAGATAATAATCCTTATAAGGTTTTGTCAAGCCATGAGCTGGAGCCTTTGAACAATGTTAATTGTGATGGGAAACAAAAACTGTCTGCAGAGAGGTTAGCCAATCAAAATAAAGAATTGGAGACAAATACCATTCCATCCGACTATGAATTTACATCTGAGGGATATGTGCTTGTTGGTACTGGAACTAATGAAAAATTCCAGACCGATGCTACAGGTGTAAATATGGTTACTCCTAATCCGTTTCAAATGGATGCAAGAGCTTTGAATGAGGAACGCATTCTTGAATCATTTTTGGACACTGCAGCCCCATTCAGTGACAATACTGATAAACGCTGCTTTCAGGATAAGATTGGAGGATTTTCTAATGACATTGATCTGGGAAATGAATCTGCTGCGAAATTAATTGAAAATGCCAACAGTGGTACCCGTGTTGATGCTCATAGTGAGGGTATTAACCCAGTGCTCAGGGGGGTTCCAGTATGGGATTTTCCATGGGAGGATATACGAAATGGTGAACGAATTGGTATTGGTAAGATTTTATTTCATCTGAATTATTCAGTTTAATAGAGGAGAAAAAAAGTTGAATTGGTAATTTAGATGATGAATTATCATGGTAGACCTGGAGTTTTGGAATAATAAAAAAATATCATGTTTTCTCACTTTTTCCATGAAGACATGTTACTGTTACGTGTGTGTGTGTGTGTGTGTGTGTGTGTGTGTGTGTGTGTGTGTGTGTGTGTTTCCTCCATTTTCATTGGTAGTGAAGTTGACTGAATATCTTGATTCTTTTTCTCCTGAATAATTAAAACTTGGCCTTTGACAAATTCATGAATCTTTTTGGACACTGCAGCTGAATCTTGCAAAAGACAATGTAACATTGCACCATCGAGTGATGATAAACAGTGTTTTCAGGATAATATTGGAGGATTATTTAATGACATTGAATCAGGCAAAGAATCTGCAATAGAAATGGCCAACAGTTGTCTCCGCATTGCGTGTAGCGAGGGTATTAACCCAGTGCTCAGGGAGGTTGCAGAATGGGAAATTCCATGGGAGGATCTACGGATTGGTGAACGAATTGGCATTGGTAAGATTTTCTTTATCTTAATTTGTTCTATTTCATGGAAGGAAAAAGACAGTGAATTGTTAATTTAGACAATGTATTATCATGTTAGACATTACATTTTGGAAGAAGCCTTGAGGGAATTTATGTGTAGGTTTATATATAATCTTTTTCATTTTAGTTGGTACTGATGTTGACCTGTCTTTATTCTTTAGCTGATTTTTTTCCCCGAATAATTAAAATGCATCCTTTTACAAACTGTTTGGTTAGAGGACCAATTTTAGGATACTTCTCTCTCTCTCTCTCTCTCTCGCACTCGTTAGGATTTGAACCAAAGACCTACCCAACCAGTTGAGCCAAATCACCATTGCGATAAAAGGACATAATTGTTTCTGTTTAAAGCTAGTCTCTGATTAATGATACCAAACTCAACTTTATGCAATATGTGAAGAGCAGTCCACATGGGAATGAATGTTGGATGTAATCAAAACCAGTGGCTGAGAGGGTGTTGCTTCTGCTTTAAGATCTTCTCTGGCTGCTTATTGCTCTCTTGGTCAAAACAATTAACTACTTTTGAACTCTCCAAGTGAAAGTTCAAATCCTAGTCCTAGACAAATATTGATACATGTGTATGCTTTAAACAAACTGACTAAAATGGTGGAAGTGCCATCTTAACCTATAAGTTAGTTTTACATCAATTATTTATCAAAAAGTTAGTGTTAAATTAATTGCTTTAGATCTCTCACAGATCTGGTTGTATTTCTAATAGATCTCTCATCTCTCTCTCTCTCCCCTTGAACCCTTGACCACACCCCCAATTTTTGGAGGGCTAGGAAGTGTGATTTGAGTTAGAGCTCATTGGAAAACTAAACAACTGGATGATAATCATATTATCAACCTTGTAGAGTAGGGAAGATGTCTCATAGTTCTATGATAATTATATTGTTACAAGAATTATGTATTAAAAAATGGTACCAACTTCTAGTTGGTTTAGTCCATTGTTTCCTCTAAAATACTTTTAGATTTTTTGCAACCTTGTTTATTGTGAGCTTATCTCAAATTTGGGCCTGTAATAAGTTAGCCAGGCCAAGCTGAGCTCGAGCTTGATGACATTAAGCCGAGCTTGATGACATTAAGCCAAGCTTGAGTCTGCTTATTGACGCTCAATTTGAACTAAAGTTGAGCCTGTGTGTCCATTGTTTAAGCCACTTGAGGACAGTGGGGAAAATGGGAATAGAAGTAAAGGGGGAAATCGGTTTTGAGAGGTCCCTAGAGCAATTGAAATCCTTATTGCTTTGTTCCTTGTTCAAGTGGTATTGGGCTTGGAACTTCACTCATTGTATTTCTATTTCCATAATTGAGTTTCATAGTTCTCTTAGCTTGTCTGTTTGATTCCTTGTAACTTATAAGTTTCTTTGTGTTCATCATCGTGAGCTTGAAGTAACTCTCTTTTCAATAAAACTTCATGAATCTCTTGTTAAAAACAACAATTAGCTTTAACATTTATAATCAACAAAAGAAGGAAATAAGTTTGGAAAGATGTATGGATTATTGCTACCAATCCTTTGGCGTTCTGTCCACTAGTTTGTAGTTGACTCCCAAAAGGGAACCTATAGGAGTAAGCACCTAAGGTTGTCTGGAGTCAACACTAGACCATTGGGATAATTTCAAGAGAAATTTTGTTCTTCAAAATAATCCTCTCTTTAGGAGTAAATTATTGTGCTTATATAGACTATTAAACAATAATTCAAACTGACATAGGAAACCATATTCTAATTGACTTAGAAAACCTAATTCCAAATGATTTTGGGAAATTCCAATTATTGAATTACAAATATAACCTTGACTCTAATAAAATAAAATATTAATAACCTAATTAACTATTTGGGCCTAAAGTAAAATACAGTTGACCAATAAAAACACAATTGACCCCAAAATCAAATAAGACTAAATCAAAATAAATCTTTCCTTGTGCTTCCTGCATCAGCATGTTAAACTTGTCAATGTTTTGCTATATTCTATTTTTATATTATCCATTCAGGAGCACTAACCTGTACTTCTGTTTGATAATACTCCCACATGATGTGTTTTGCAGGTTCATATGGTGAGGTTTATCGTGCAGATTGGAATGGCACTGTGAGTTGTACTTTTAAGTTTTAACACAGTGATTATCCATCTATTTTTTTTTTGTCCATGGTTACCTTTAGGACTTATAAAAATGCATAAAATCTATTCTTTCTAAACAAGTTTTGATGACCACAAAGTGGTAAAATTAGCAACAATTTTATGAGTGCTTTTGAACTTTTTATGACTAACATTAGTAGTTTCTTTTTTTCGCCAATCAGAGGATCGTCAGATTCAATGTTTCATTCGTTAATTCAATAGTGGTAATCAATGCAGCAATTCTATCAAAATCTTCTGATTGCTTCAACAGCTTTATGAAAGAAATAATTTCAATAGCTTTTTTCTTTTTGAAATTAAAACTCATTCTGTCAACCCAAAAAAAAAAAAAAAAAAAAAAAAACTCCTATTCTGTCAATTGGTCATGTTAAAGGACTTTTTATGGTGACCCTGGAATATGAATTTGGCTGATCCATTTTAACCATTTTATGACATTTTATTTGTTCTTCTTGACATTATACAAAATACTTTTTCAGGAAGTTGCTGTCAAGAAGTTTCTAGACCAAGATTTCTCTGGTGATTCATTGGTTCAGTTTAAAAGTGAAGTAAGTGGAACATATTTAACTTACATTATAAATTGTTGTTTTACTATAAGCCAAATATCTAATAGAATTAATTTTCTTTTTATTACTGAAGACAATTCCTCTTGGTTGCCTTATGCAGGTTGAAATCATGTTAAGACTGAGACATCCTAATGTTGTCCTTTTCATGGGAGCAGTTACTCGCTCCCCACATTTCTCAATACTGACAGAGTTTCTTCCCAGGTTAATTCTTTTCTGTACTCCATTTGTTATATTGGTGTTAATTAGTGCCATATTTTTAGTTGATCTACCTGCATATCCAATTTACCATCTTTACTTGACTTCCGTAAAATTCCTTGAGGGTGTTATTCTTTTCTTTTGTGTTCCCATTGAGAGTGTTATTTGTGTCATTTTTAGAGTTTATCTGTCTTTATTTTAAGTGGCAAGAAGTATATCATCAGAGATTTTTTAGGTCATGTAATTGTAAGTTTCTACCAAGAAACTATGTAACAAAACAAGGAATTTTGTTGTACTATATTGTCTTGTCCCTCAAGCTCTCTTGGTATGCAGGGGGAGTTTGTATAGATTACTGCATCGTCCCAATCCTCCAATTGATGAAAAGAGGCGAATGCGGATGGCTCTTGATGTGGTATAAGTTGGATTGTCTCTCTTTCTGGTGTATTTGGTTTACTTCTTTTTTCTTGAGCAAACTGCCTGATTTTTTGCAGGCCAAGGGAATGAATTACTTGCACACAAGCCATCCTCCCATTGTGCATCGAGATCTTAAGTCTCCAAATCTTCTTGTTGATAAAAATTGGGTTGTTAAGGTCTGCTTAATCCAAGTTCTGGCACTTAAGAGCTTTTCCCTGATTGTATTTGTTGTTACTTTTATTAAATAGAATAACTGCCATATTGTTTGGTGAGAGCCATCAATTGAATCTTCTCCAATTTTTGGTTTCTGTCTGCAGGTTTGTGATTTTGGTTTGTCACGCACAAAGCACCACACATTTCTGTCTTCTCAGTCTACCGCTGGAACGGTAATAATTAAGTGTGAATAACCAAACTGATTCTATGTTGATGTCCCATTTGTGGCCCTTTCTTTCATCATTTTACCTTGTTGCTTAATAAAAATATGTGTTGATAAAAGCTGCTGTGATACTGCAGCCTGAATGGATGGCACCTGAAGTTCTAAGGAATGAACGTGCCAATGAGAAGTAAGTTAATATGCTTGTGCTTGTAATCTGCCTAATTGCTGTAGCCTGGCAGGTCCATTTTGGAAAATTTTCAATGCCATAGATGTCTGGCATAATCAGGTCTTCTTGTTTGCAGGTGTGATGTATATAGCTTTGGTATCATATTGTGGGAGTTATCTACTTTACGTATCCCTTGGAAAGGGTTGAACCCAATGCAGGTTGTTGGAGCTGTTGGATTCCAGAATAGGCGTCTTGAAATTCCAGAAGAGGTTGATCCAGTAGTAGCACAGATAATATGTGATTGCTGGCAAACGTAAGATTTAGACTTTGTTATCCTTATTGACACTTGGGACTGCACTTTATTATGGTTATTAGGCAATTATATAAAATCAATTTAGATGTCCATCCTAATGAAATATTGAAGAGAAATTCTAAAATCCATGCGACATTTTTTATTTTTCATCAATTATGCATAGTATGGACTCAAAATACAGAAGTGACAATATATATATATATATATATATGTATGTATGTATGGTCATGAAACTACTCATTTGTGGCGGACGGTCATAGCCATGAAATATGGGGAAGGGACAGGGGGGTGGAGTACTAGAGTTTGTAGAAGGGCTCATGGTTGTGGATTATGGCGAAGTATTAGTGAATCTTGGGAAAACTTTTCTAAGCATTTGTCCTTTGTGGTGGGGAATGGTTCTCGTATTTTTTTTTTTTTTGCATGATAAGTGGACTAGGGACAATTCTCTTAAAGCTCTTTATCCACAGTTATTTGTGTGTACAGCCAATAAGGAAGTTTGTATTTCGGAAGTGTTAAGTCCTCCATTTGGAGATAGTGATAGAGTTTGGAGTTCGAGATTTTATAGGGAAGTTAATGATTGGGAATTAGCGGCTTCCTACTCCCTTCTTCATTTCATTAAAACTTGGATTCCTAGGGGTGGAGGTAGTGACAGACTTTGTTGGCATCTCAATGGCAGTGGGAAATTTGATGTTCAGTCTTTCTATCATTAGATTCGAAATGTACCTCTTTCTACTTCCCCTTGGAAGGGCATTTGGAAAGTAAAGGTTCCAAAAAGGGTGGCATTCTTTATGTGGACAGCAGCTCATGGTCAAATTTTAACTTTGGATAACCTTATGCTCCGTGGTCGCACTTTGGCAAACATTGTTGTATGTGTTGTTGTAATGAGGAAGCTGTGGATCACTTGCTGATTTTTTATTCAGTAGTTCATTCTTTGTGAATGGATATGCTTCGGTTATTTGAGATTGATCGGGTTATGCCAGGTTCAGTTGCAGGCTTATTTTTTGGTTGGTATCATTGGCTTGGGAAACATAATTCTAACATTTGGAATTTGGTTCCGGGTTGTTTAATGTGGACTATCCAGACTGAACAGAATCGGCGTTCTTTTGAGGATACTGGAAAATCTTTGTCTCATTTGTTAGATGTATGCCATCGGACCCTTTATGATTGGTCTCGGTGTTGGGGTCTCTCGGATTGCTCTACACTTATGGATTTTATTTTATCTCTTAGAATAGTTTAGTGTCAGTTTGTTTGTTTTTTACTTCTGTTCCCCTTTGTTCACTATTGTGAGCCTTATGTATTTTTCATGCTTTTCCTTTTTCAATAATATTTTTCCTTACCTACATAAAAAAAATGTGTTTAAAAAGATCAAATTATGATATTAAACCCCATAATCTTGAGACATAAGGTCAATTAAAAAAGTTATACCATGTTCTTGTTATAGTAAATAGCAATTATTAATTCAAGAATACATAGCTGTGCTTTGTGATGGAATACTGGGTTGCTGTGTTATCCTGCTTATCAACTTTAATCCATTTAAGTATGTTTACTTTTTTGCAGGGACCCAGATCTACGGCCCTCTTTCTCACAGCTTATGTCCAGTCTTCGCCATCTTCAATGTCTAGTTGTACCTACAAATCCTACAAATCGATTGACACAGTGACCAGATCAAACACCATTGTAATAATAGTTGTTCTCCGGCTCAAAGAGCCGGAGGAGCTGAGGTTTTTTTTTTCTTTTATGCAAAGAAACTTGAGAGAATTCTGGATTGGGAAGTGTTAGGTTCATTCAAAGTGGGAGCTCAGCACAACCCATTCAGAACAATTTGGTGGTCCTCCTAACCAAACAGCTGCAAAAGTGCAGGGGAGGATACCAATGAAGTTAGTTGTGTAAGTAGGTAGAATCATTCTAAATGTAAGAATGTCCCAGAAGGGAAAAAAAAAGAAAAAGTGGGGGAGGGGGTTGAGAAAGAAAAGAAAAAAGAAAAATAGAACAAAAAAGAAAATAATATTATCAAGTTCTTTATCTGTGGAGATCATGTTTGGTGAATTGTATACATTTGATCTCTGCAGTATATTGTGAAAAAGAAAGATCAAAATAGGAAAAGAAATTATTTGCATAAGATGTGTTATTATGTTCTGCATATCAGTTATGTATTAAAGCTTGATTTTTGGAATGAAAAAAGACCATCTCATAAGTTAAACGTGGTAGATAAAGAAAAAGTTATTTATAGTAACTATGGCTGCTGCTAACCTCAATCTGGATGAAAACCTCACTTTGCTGCTTGCAATAATTCAGGTACAAATAATTTTGTTTTTCCTCTATTTCAGGTGGTTGTAATATTCAAATGCTGTAAGACCGCCTAATGATTAGTTGAATACTTGGCTGTTAAGGGTTTTTTTTATTTTTATTTTTTTGGGTACTTATAAACGTGGGTGTGTAAGACTCTTTGAGGTAGTCTTTTAATACCATACACATATCAGGGTAATTACAAGAAAATTTTGTTTTGGGATGATTTAAAGTGTCAGTTAAAAGACTTAAAATCAGGACATTAGATTATATGAACTTGAAAATTACTAGATTAACAACTTAGCTGTTCCTACCTATTACACATAGATATTTGGCTAAAATGCAAAACTCACCTTCTAAGTTTCACCATTTTTTATTTCAGTCTTTTAAGTTTACATGTTGTCATTTCAATCCTCTAAGTTTCAATATTTCTCAATTCAATCCCCTGTTAACAGTCTGTCTATTGGTACCGTTAAACTGCTTAAAATGATGTCATTTTGGCCTTAATTTAATATTCAATTTTTATTTATTTTTAATTTTTTTTTAAAAAAACTCAGAAATTAGAGAGAGATGAGACACAGATCGAAGGACCAAAAGAGGATGTTGCTGCCTTAGACTCCTGTCATATAGATCAACACGTATCTTTCTACACCATCAATCAAAACAAACAAACGAACATAGATTGATCAAACTAAATCACCAAATTTTAACCCACAAAAAAATAAAATAAAATTCGAAAATGTCTCCGGAGGTTGATCTTCTAGAAAATGGCAGTGACCCCTCGTCCTTAATCTTTGTCATTGAGATTATTGATAGTGTACGATCTCTTCTAGCTACAAAGTAATATAATCTTTCCCATCAAAGTCTTCAACAACCTTTGCATCCCAACACAATTTTTTTTTTTCCTTTCCAAGGTCATTTAGTCCTTTTTCGAAGTTTTTTTTTAAGCTTTGAGAGATGGACGGCAAGATGCAGATCATTTCGGTCTCTCGATCTCTATTTCTCTTTCTCCATCTCAGTCTCAGCTATTGGGTTAGGCTACGGGTGGGTGGGATTTGTATCGTGTTCTTCAGATGGGGGACGGACGACACGTTTGCTTAATTTAATTTCTTTTTTTTTTCTTTTTTTTTTTTATAATTAACGTTTTTTTTAAATTAAGAAATAAATAATAAAATAAATATTAAATATTAAATAATGGCCAAAACGACGTCATTTTGGGCAGCTTAACGGCAGATATGGATGTTGAGTTAATGGAAGACTGAATTGAGAAGATTTGAAACTTAGAGGACTGAAATGACAAAATCTAAACTTAGAGGACTGAAATGAAAAATTGTGAAACTTAAAGGGTGAATTTTGCATTTTAGCCTAGATATTTTCTCTTTAAAAGTTCTTGTCAAATTTTGAGCTACTACTTGGGCATGTTGTCCTCTCTCTTATCACTCATTTACTTACAACCTTGGTATATTTTTACACCATTTGATTCTCTTTTTCAATCACACTACTAATCAGTCCAGAAAATCATAACACATCAAGTAAAATAGACTTGACCTTACATGTCACCCTCTCACTAATAAATATATAAATACTAATGCAATCTAAATTAGACAATAAAAGAAGTAATTATAAATGATAAACAAAAAGAATCTTTATTACTATTATTTTTTGGCAAAATGCCTAAAAAGAATCTTTATTTGGATATAGCAGTTACCAACAATATTTGGCGAACAGAAAAAGTTCTCAATGGACATGGCCACGCAATTAACCCTCTTCTTTCCTTCCAAACCCAACAAATATCCACCCATCTTCCCAATTCCAAACCCCAAACTCTACCACCATCACCGTTACCATTACAACTACAAAACCCAAATTCCCAAAATACCCTTTTCCTCATCATCCTTCAGAAATGGAAGCAATACTCCACAACCAGAAACAGATTGCCCTGTTCCACTAGAACAGCAGCCCATAAATGAGTACCAAAACCTCTCCACCTCCTTCCCATTCTCATGGGCCTCAGGTGAGATTGCCCAATACAGCTCTAGATTGTTCATCACAGGCACTTCTTTTGCTCTCTTTATTGGCCTCCCTGTGGCCTGGCTTGGCACTGTGGGTCCAGATTCTGAGCCATTGAAGAGGGTTTTATGTGCTTTTTCAAGTGGGGTTTTTGTGGTGACTCTCGCCGTTTTGAGAATGTATCTGGGTTGGGCTTATGTTGGCAATCGATTGCTTAGTGCCACTGTTGAATGTATATATATAAATGCTCTGTTTTCTATGTTATCTAACTTCAGTTCACTTGGTTGGTTGCTGAGAAAGTTGAGGAAAGCAAACAGCTTGAATATCTGATTTTTTTTCTTGTCAAAAGTCTAAATTACAATTTTTAAGTTAGACTAATATGATAAACTATATGACGAAAACTAGAGTTCATCCAAACTTAAAAAGGGTATAATTTGGATTTTAAGTTTGACCCTTTTTTCTAATCTATGTTCTCTTGGTTTTTAAGAATTCTAACTTCTTCAACTAAGAAAGTTGTGTGAGGCATGGTTTTTAGTTTCTCTTACTTCATTTTCTTAGCAACCAACCAGAGCTTAACACTTGTGTGGAGGTTTAGGTGATTGATGGAGTAGTTTTTTCCCTCTCTTTTTTGCAGATGAAGAGACAGGATGGTATGATGGTCAGGTACATGAATTCTATTTTGTTTTGTCTTTAATTCAATATAGTTTGTGCTTCCCTACCTTATTTTTCATTTCTAAGGAATGTGAAGAATATTTTGGAAAGCTGAATTTTCAAATGTCTTTCTTTTTTTTTCTTCCAAATGGAACTACATTACCTGTAATAAGTTGGATAATAATTGCATATGTTGTTGCTTGTGTGGAGATCAACGAAAATTTGAATGTTTCGTAAAATTTTAGTTTCTTACTTTCTCTTGACCTTTTCTACCAACCTTAAGAAAATGATCTTGCTCATGAGACACTACTAACTAATAAGCATTATATGTAAACGTTTAATACATGAGGTGACAGTCCCTTGACTTCTCACTCAAGGGAATTGCAATAAAATTTGATATCTGTTTGGCATTTGGGCAGTCTGGAATTCAGAAAATTATGGAGACAAGGTTGTGATGTTGTTGTAATTTGGTATTGTGTGGAAAATTTTCAAGAATGAATATTAAGTAAAAGATAAAAGCAATGGTTTCTAAGTATCAATTTTCATTTCAAACTGTTAATTATATACCAAGGATTTGGTGGATGGCTTTTGTTAACAATGTTTTTATAGTTCGTAAAGAAAATCTTTTTTTGTTCAATAGTTCATAATGCAAATCTAGTGCATATTTCCCGTGTCATTTTTTTTTTATATGATTCATTGATTCCTATATTTTTTACATTTTCTTATGTTTCCTAGCACTACAGATGAAAATTCTTTTTTTAAAGTTCAGTTTATAGTTTTGCATTATTGAAGCCTGAATTGAATTTCTTCAACAGGTATGGGTTAAAACTGCTGAAGTTTTGGCACGTGACAGGCTCCTTGGTTCATTTTCTGTAAGTTAGTTATATTTTACAGACTTGGTGTAATTATAATGATCTTTGACTGTCTGATGCTGGAGGCTCTTGTTTATTATGAATCAAGGAACATAAATGATTATTTTAAGGATGCTTTGCTATTAACTTCAAGGAAAGATTACTTAAATTTCAATACATATTTTAAGGAAAAGAAATGAAAGTGACCATTTGTATTGTCATTCAACCTTCAAAATGGCCTATGAGCGCTCTTGGTTTTTGTGTTCTCTAAACCTCTTGGTTGATACTTATACAGCAGGATACTAGTTTAAAAAAGGAATCTTGGCAGTGCTTTGTGGCATGTAATATTGTCATCTAAGTCATGCAGAATTGTGCTCATGAGTAAAAACCGTTAAAGAGAGTTATGGTGACATAGTTTCTATATAGACTGTCTATGTATCCCCCTTTTGCCTACTCTTCAGCTAATTAGGCAGCACAGAGAAAATGGGAGAGTTTTCTATGACTTCAAGAGTTTTTGGAAGTCGGCAAAATGTGCTTTTGTGTCCAAACGTATGGTTCATTAATTTGCCTTTTCAATTCATGCCATTTCATAACTAGTCATGGTGATACATCTATAATAGTCAACATCAGGACATTGAACTATGAACTACAGACTTGCAAGTGTTGAAAGTTTTTTTTTTCCCCCTTTTGGAGGTGCTTCCTTTTGCAATTGTTAGAATTGTTATTGGGAGACTGAGAAATATAGATAGAAAAGCGGAAGTAAGAAAATTAGATTCAAATCCTTTAGATTTTCTAGGGTACTCTACCAAATAGATTTCCTTAAATCTTAACTATTCTTTATTTAATGATTTGAATTTTGCCATGTCAGCATTCTACTAACAATAATTTTAATTGTTTTGTTTATAGCATTATTTTATTATTTTAAGAGTATTGTTAGTGGAATGCTGATATGACAGAATCTAAACCCTTAAATCATAAAAGAGTAGTTAGAATTTAAAGAAATTTATTGGTAGAGTACTCTAGGAAATCTAGAAGATCTAAATCTAAGAAAATTAACATAGGCCAATGTCCACAATAGAAAGCTCTTAACGTCTACAAATTTGTTAAGTTTATCACATTTACCATATTTAGTACATGTTGGTATCCTTGATTGAGACTAAAATCAAGGACAATTAAGGATCTCCTAGGTCAACTATAGGCTCTATATGTATGGAATCATGGACACTCTTGCAGGGACGGACTCGGGGGGGGGGGCTAAGGGCTTCTCCCTTTAAAAGTAAAGGGCTTGGCCCCCTTTGATTTTTAGCTCACCACCCCCCCCCCCCCCCCCCCTCTCAACCATCTCTATCCCAAAAAAATAAAAATAAAAAGACTTGGGCCCCCTCCAAATTTGTAAAACCTAGCCGGCCAGCCCACTGCACACATGTAAAACTCAGCAGTCCAAAACTCACAGGCCAGCCCACATGTTAAAAAAAAATAAAGGGAAAAAGGGTAAGTTAAAAAATGTATTCATAGAAAAAGGCCAGCCCACATTGAAAATGATATAATTTCAACATTTAGTTTAGATTTAATCATAGATGATTTTAATGATTTGAAAGAGCGTCGAGTTATTAAGAAACAATAGTATTTTGTGTCTTTTGTTTTTGTTGGTAGATGATTGTATCTTAATATATTAAGAAACAATGATTTTTGAGTATTTGTCTTAGTTGATAGTTTATTAATCCTATATGGATGCATATTTGAAAAAAAAAAAAATTTCGCTTATCTCCGGCCCCCCCTGGCTTGAAATCTTGGGTCCGTCTCTGCACTCTTGTATAGCTTATTGTATAGAAAATATGTATACAGCTTCTCGCTCTCTCGCTCTCTCTCTCTCTCTCATTATAACTTTTGCTATATCGAATTGTATGTTACAATGAATTTATATATATATGTATATATATAAAATAATACATTAGGCTTAGTATGGTAACCATAAAATTACAGTAACCCATAATATTACAAAACCATGGTCTACAATATTTATGTTAATATCCTAACATATTCTAAGAATACCTAAATTATTTTTTTATTTGCTTTAGTGTTTGAAAACTTCCTTATAAACACAATAGATAACAATAAACTTCATCTTTGGATTCAAACTCATGTGGGTGCTATATCTTCTACAACAGGTCAAGCCTGTGCTGAGCAGATTAAAATTCACTCTTGTGGGTCTTGCTGCATCACTGTTTGTATGTGTTCTTCTCCTCATTAACATTGATGGTGGCCAAAAGGTAGAAGCCAGTGGTAGAGTAATACCTGGAGTTTACAATGATGAGTCTGCAAGATCATTTGAGCCAGACGCATTTTGTGGTGAACCTGGTCTTCCCTAATTCATGAAGCAGCTTTCAGTTCTATAGTAATGTATCTTATTCAGTGCAAAGGGAGAAGCATATCATTAATTTTCCTTCTGTACAGTTTTTCATATGGATTTTTTTTTTGGATATAGTTAGAAATATATACTTTCATATGCACGGGGGGTACCATGTCACCTACAAGGGCAGGTGGTATCAATTGTAACATTTTAAGAGAGCCTAATGTTTAATTTTAAGAACTTTACCATTTGAACTCACATAGCTTTAATGCATCCTCTTGTAAATGTGGTTTACATTATTATGACTTTAACGTGGTTTAGATTATTTACATGTAATCTGACATATACTTATTCATGTATTTGAGGTTTAAAATGTGTAATTAGTGAAACTCATGATTGACGTTTGTGATCTCTCTTTGAAAAAAGTAAGAGGAAAGTCTTGTTTCAGACAAAGCTTTTAAAAATAAGGATAGATTGATAGAATAATATTTGTTAGTACAAAGTTTTTGTGTACATAATCTATCTTCAAAATTCTTGTCAAATTACAATGTTATATGCTTCAATTTGATCTCTTAAAATGAAGTATAAATGATAGGAGAGATAGGCCGAACAGAGTAGGATCTGCTTTGCTTGGCACCAAACCAAGGCCTGCTCTACTAGGTACCACATCAATCTATTTTGCTCAGCATACTAGTTATATTGCTTAGATCCACCATTTGAAAGTTTCAGATATTTATAACTCATTTAGTAGAGAAGTTTGAGTAATGTTGTTTGTAGTTTTTTAAAATACGTGTGAGTGAAAAAATGTGTGTAAAGTTGTTTAAAAACTAAAAATATGAGTTTAAACCACTCTACTAAATAGACCCTTAGACCTCATTAGCCACATGGGCAAGAAGCAAATAATGCCCACGTGTTAAATGTGGATTGAGCCAATAAAGAACAACACCTGGACCACTTGCATGTGATTACAAACCATTAATAATCATTCATTAATGTGATCCACCTATAGAGACAGTTCATAGAAAATAACAGAGATGATGATCTTAAAAATGGATAAACTCAAAAGAAAAAGTTAATATGTCTTGAGTGAATAATTATTTTGCTAAAAATAGAGAGAAATCTAACTTAAGCGGTAGTAGAATAACAATGGTTAGACATAACACTATTGTTCTAAACCTTCACCTTTTCAGTTTTGCATGTCTTCAAGAATTTGAACTTGCAATCGACTAAATCATCCATAAATATGATCTTTGTACACAATTTTAACAAAATAATTAGATATATTAGTTCAGTTCTTAATTTGGCTCGATAATAAGAAACTAGAATATCCGATTCCAAATAATATATCCAAATTAGAAACTATAATATCCGATTCCAAACAATATATCCAAATTCAAAAGATATGAGTTCATAAATACTTAAGTTATTATCAAGTTATGATTCAACTCACCTAAGGTAACACTTGTATTTTTTTTTTTTATCTATATCATAAAATAGAATACAAATTCCTTGTCACACTATTCCACTTTATATTCTACCATATTTCAGTATGTTATTTGTCTGATCTGGGAACTTATTTATCATTTAGGCAATAGTAACTCAACAAAAGAGAAACAATTAGCCCATCTTATAGCTTCTGCCTCAATGGCCTCGTGTTCATCTTGTGAAGAGGCATCCAAGTCATTCAAAACAAGAAGCTAGATGTTCACTGGAGAGTAAAAAATGTTTTAGAAGAATCCATCGCTCTTGCAAAGTTTGTTCCCATTTCCTCCTTTTGTTGGATTCCTAGAATAGGATTGTCCACTCTTTAGCAGAATAGGATTTGTAGGTTCTTTTGACTTGTGTAATGGAGGCTTAGTTCTCCTTCGTGTTGTTCTCCTGTTTTTGTCTTTTCGAATCAAATTTTTAGTTCGTCAAAAAAAAAGAAAAAAGAGAAACTATCAGGCATCAGCCATGCTGGAGCGGATAAGATCGATGGGACTGTTAGAAAAAGAAGTAAAGGTAAAAAAAAAAGGCAAATTAAACAGCTAGCATACATGCATGATACATGCATATGCATTGCACTTTACCTGACGTCACTACTCACCTCAGACTTCACACGGTTTTGCAAACAATTAGCTAGACTGACATCAAAGACTTCATGAGCAGCTCGTGGTTTACCTTCACAATTTTCTCGTGGTTTAGATGCTCTGATACCCATAATCTAAGTTTTCATTAAATACACATTTTCGTAGGTGTAAAATGTGTAATTAATGAACTCATGTTAAGATGTGTTAATTAGGAAGTAGGAACACTTCATTTTGGATGTCATACCCGCCATGTTATATTATTATTTTTTTCAGAAATTACTCGTGATATTGTGTTGTACTTGTTCGTGTATCTTTGTCCGTGCTTTCCTAAGTCTTAAGTCACATTTCAGTCTAAGCATACAAGTTAGGATGTTTTAAGAATAATATTTGTTACTTCGAAGTTTTTGTACACAAATCTATTATTTATCTTCAACATTCTTGCCGAATTACAAGGTTAATGTTTCAATTTAATATCTCAAAAATAACTAGAAATAAATGATAGAGATACGTCGAGGAGAGTAGTTTTCGTCCTACTGGACACCAAACCAATGTGCTCTATAGTCTATTCTTGGCACCAAATCTTGAAGATCTGTTATGCTCGGCTTATTAGGCACATTGCTTAGGTCCACAATCTACTACAGGTGGAGGAAAAGGCAAAGAACCACATGAGAGTTTCAGATATTTAGACCACCAATCATGACAAATTATTAGGTAGTCTTAAAGTAATATTTGGAACTGTCACATGAAGCCTCATGTGAGAGCCTAGATCACGGCTCTAGAACTACTTAATAATTTCCCACCAACTACATAAACAACAAGCAAATAATACTCCCTTGTTAGACTTTGATCAAATCTTTAACACACGACATCCAAACTACTTGACTGTGGTTACAGACCATTAATGATATTCTATTGATGTTACTTCTCATCAGGAAACAGCATGAAGAAAGTCATAGACATGACCACCTTAAAAATGGATGAACCCAAATGAAAAAGGTAATTAAGCACTTCTTGAGTGATCAATTATTCTATTAAAAAAATAGATAAATCCAACTTGAGCATCAAAATACTAGTGGTTAGACACGACACCAATGTTCTAGACCTTCACCTTTTCATAATTTTTACATACATAAATGTAAGTTCACCAATTCCAAATAGTAATTCCAATTGAAAAGCATTTTGGTATAAAAATACTTAAGTCATTATCAAGTTATGATTCAACATAAAGACTAGTGTGTTAAAAGAATAAAAATCTTCAGTCATTTTTCTGATTTTTTTTTTTGATTATTTTATCTATAAAAAAAATGTGAATACTAAATTTATAGAGAAGTGTTACGTTTATAACATTTTCACAAAAAAGTAGTTAGTTATTATTGGTTATAATTTGAATTTATCACTAAAATTATTTTTTTGCCCCACTAATAATAATCTGTAACAATTTATCACTTAAAATTTGTTGTAAAAATATTATAAATATAACATTTCTCGAATTTATATTCAAAATCAAGACTTTAGTATACTTTTACGACCAGGCTAAGATAAGATCATATGACAGTCAAGAAAAAAAAAAAAGAAAAAAGAAAAAAAAAAAAAAGAGAGAGGCGGCAAGTTAACAGCATACAATGTATATGATACATGATGCAATGCACTTTACCTCAGAATTCACATGGTTTTCTTTTCTCAACCAACGAGGAGTAACAGTTAGACATCAAAGTTGGTTCCGGAAGATGGCAAGAGAGCGTGTGGTCAATCCAAACAATGAATAAACATTAAATATATAGTGGACCCACCAATGAATCGAAATTAAGGAATGGTTCATGCACCTTGCCCTTCTTTTCCTCTGCTCCTTTGGTTTCCAGAACAAGAAATAATTACTATTTCCACCAATTAACTCTATATTTTTATTATTTAAAACAAAGATTTCTTTCATATTTTTTTTCTTCTCTTTTTTGTCATCATAAATCATTCTTCTTCCAGTACAATGAACAACTGCAACATCAACAAAGGCACAGGCTTTTTTTCTTCTTCTCCTCACCTTTTTATATATCAATTGGACCCTTTTTCAGATTCAGCTTCAGCTTCAGTCTCTGCATCAATATTGTCTTCAGGTACAGTATCTGTGCTTACCCTTTTAAGCTTTTAATGATTTGAATGCGTTATGTATAGGTTTGGATCTTGTTCTTCTTCAATGTGTTTTGGATTTTTGTGAAGTAACCCATCTTGGATTCATGTAATAATTGAAAGTCAGAAGCTTTATGTACGGTTTGTCTAAACCAACTTTTTTTTTCTTTTCTTTTTTCTGGTGGTAGTTTGTCTTTTTGAAAACTGAGTTTTTTCTCCTTAATTGTTGGTTACTGATATGTTTTTGGAATCCTCAGATATTGCCTAGGATCATAGAATAAAATCTTCTTTCTTGATTCGATTTGTGGCAATTTCATTAAGAAATTAAAGCCCATCATAGAGTTTCTGCGAACTATGCAGGCCAGTGTTTCCTGTTTTTGTAAATGGAAAACCTTAGTGTAAGGACAACTATGTATGGTAATATTGCCAAAGAGCAAATTAAGTGAATGAAGGAGAGGGTGTTATTAATTAATAGGTTTTGCACTTGTTAAGTTATAGATTGGATATGGAGGAAAACCATAAGAAGTCAATTTTACTATGAAACATTTTCTTCTTTCTCTCTCTCTCTCTTTTGAAGGACAGGTGCTTTCTATTGATAGACTTAAGTCTGGATTTTTCTGATCTTTATTTATATTTTTGGATGTCTTTAGATAGTAGTCCATTGATTTTTATTTCATTATTATTATTATTTTTGCGCTCATTGTATTCATGACTAATACTATTCTTTGCAAACTTTGACTACATCTGAAAGAGAACCTAATCCGATTGAACAGTATAAGACACAGCATGCCATCTTTTTCTATTTTGATAGATAAAAATTACTTTATTAACTGAAAAAAGAAAAAAGAAAAGGAACGTATGAGTAACTAAGGTTATAAAAATTCTGTTTTATTTTCTAATTGTGTCAGTGTCAAAAAATAGAAGTGGGTCGACTGAGGATGTATGGCATTGTCATCAAAATGGGTAGGGAGTATTAGAGTAGAAGGCAATTTATTTAGCATATTGGACACTTTCAGTAGTTAGAATGGGATTTTGGGGGGGTGCAGCGTTATGATGAAACATTCTTTTATCGGAGGCTTAGTGAGCCTAGTAAAGGGATGCTTTTTCATTTTTGTTTACTTTGATGATCACATTAGTATTATGTTTGTCACTGCACCTTCAGACAGTTTCTGTTAGCACGATATCTCCTTTTTTTTAACCATATACCTTCCAGTTCTTATTGTATATCCTTTTCCCCCACCTCCCCTTTCCTAAGAATGCCTATAATGCTGTGTTTATTGTAGAATAGTTCTTATCATATTGGTGAAAGAGTAACTGATTTGCTAGGTTTGCTTATTGCATTTGGGACAAATAGTATGCCTGAGGGTGTCATTTGACATATTGATGTTTCTGTGTGAGAAATTGAACAAACCTATATGCCATTCAGAAGACTTCCTAAAATGGAGTTAACAGTTGCTTATGATGCTGAACACGCAAGTTCTACACAAAGGATTCAGCACGAGTTCTGGCCATTGGATGAAATTGATCCAAAGAATGCGAAGTTTCCATGTTGTTTAGTTTGGACTCCACTCCCAGTAGTGTCATGGTTGGCACCCTTCATTGGGCATGTTGGCATTTGCAGGGAGGATGGTACTATTTTAGATTTTGCAGGATCCAACTTTGTAAATGTTGATGATTTTTCATTTGGTGCTGTAGCCAGATATCTCCAGCTTGATAGAGAGCAGGTACTCTCTCTCTCTCTCTCTCTCTCTCTCTGGAACCCATCCAGACACACTTTGTTGTCAATTTGATCATCAATACTTGACAAAGCAATTTAGTGGGAAAATATGAACATTTGAAATAAGAGTTAAACTGAATATTTTCTTAATTCTCTCTCTTTCCTGATATTGGTCAACATTTGTTTTTGTAACAAAATTGAAAATGCCTGTTAGAATTATGAGTTTGTCACTTATTTCTTCTCGTACCATTTTATGTGAAGGGTTTGTGTTGAATAATTAGAGCTACCAATCGGTTCTGTTGACAATTTTGTTGTGGAAGCTGAATTTTAATGAATTGTTGCTTTCCCCAAACCTAGAACAGTCCATTGACAGTTTTGTTGTTAAATTGGAATGTTAATGCAGTGTTGCTTTCCACCAACCGTAGCTGGGCACACATGCAAGTTTGGCTACAGGCATACTGAGTATGGGACATCACTCACCTGGGATGATGCACTACGGTCTAGTAAGCGTTACTTTGAGAATAAATCCTACAACCTCTTCACATGCAACTGCCACTCATTTGTTGCCAACTGTTTTAATCGGCTCTGTTACGGTGGATCAATGAGTTGGAATATGGTAAATGTGGCAGCTCTTATACTATTTAAGGGGCATTGGGTTGATAGCATGTCAATCCTTAGATCATTCCTCCCTTTTGTAGTGGTGCTCTGCCTTGGTATTGTCATGGTCGGGTGGCCTTTCTTGATTGGGCTGTTTTCCTTCTCTCTTCTCCTTCTTGGGTGGTTTTTGATTGGTACTTATTGTGCCAAAAACTTGGTAGAGTGCTAGGTCCTTTGTCTTTGATGTTGAAGAGTTTTTAATGGAGGAAAACAGATAATGTTGTATGGGTATTCCTTCTATAAGTGTTGTTTATAAATAGCTAATATGGAGCTGCTGCAGTTTTTCTGGGGAGACCTTTGTTATCAAAAGTTGTCCACCTAGAATCAAGAAGTGGATTAAAACTGTAGATTATTGACTAAATAATGGAAATTAAATCTTCTCTCTCTCTCATCAGCGTAGAATTTGAAATTTGTATTGTATTAATTTCTGTAGTTGGAAACTTGTACTTGAGTGACTTATATTCTTTATGGGGCAGGACAATGTTGCACTGTGTGGAGAGATTGGGAAGGAGCACAGAAGCATGCTCTCTCTCAAACGCCAAACATGATGAACCCAACCAGACACAGCAATAGTGTATAGTGTTTCTGAAGAATTTGAAAATACAAAGCATGTCTTTGGTGGTCATTTAGTCCTTGCCATTTTGTTGTACTGGAGAGGATAATATCTTGCTTTGGATGTACTGATAGGCTGAGTGTTACCAATAATTATCTCGGTGTATGTCGTCTTTTTGATATATGCATTATCTTTCACATAGTTTGTGGGTTCTAAACGTTGTGAGAGAAATGAAGTATATGTCGGATGTGCAAAATACCTATTTATGTGTCACGGATGGTAAAATGGATTGATCTTGTCCTCAGCTAATGCTTCTTTATAATCTCGACTATTTCCTGTGACCAGAAACTGGCAGCAGAAGCGATACTTTCCTTGGTTTTGTGCCTTGTCCTCTCTGGTTCAGGGGCATTTTGTGGAGACATTTAACAAGGTGTATAATGCTGTGGTTTGGCCATTCTATAGGTGTGAGCGTCAACGTGGGGACAGCAAAATTGTTCCCAAAATAAAGAATGAAAATTTTATAATATGTGAAGATTGACAAGATTCTTCATTGTCTTGTGGGATTTGATGCAGACATGCATGAGGCTGAAATCAATTATAGTGGTGCCCATTCTGATGCAGACATGCTTGAAGCTGTAATCAATTATAGGGCGAGGCTGATGTTAAAAGTTAGTGGAATGAGTTTTGAATGCTATAGCTAGGGCTATTACTGCAATACTTTTTCAATGGTTGAGAACAAAAGTTAGGAAGGTAACTTTTAATCTCATCCATTGGATCAACAAATTTTAAAAAGTTAAAAAGTTAAAAAAAAATGTATAAAGAGTTGAAATTTAAGTGAATTAGAGCATTAGTATTAGTATGTGTAAAGTCTTACCAAAAAAAAAAAAAAGTTACTTATTTTACACATTTTGAGCAAAAAACACCCACATTAACGGGGGTAAAATTGTGCATTTATACACAATTGCTACAGTAACCGTGTATATATGCACAAACGGTTATTGTAACTCTTCTATCTATTATTTTATATATTTTTTTCTCTCTCCTCTCTCTTGACAAAAGACTCTCTCTCACCCACTCTTCAATGCCAAGAAGAAGAAGAAGAAGAAGAAGAAGTTGACCATCACAACAACCCAGCACTGCTAACCACCACCACTGCAACCCAGTACCGCCAACCACCAGCACAACAACACGGACACACCATAAAATCATCAAATTCGTTCTAAATCTAGATCCAAATTCATCAAAGCCATATACAAATTCATATAAATAATCAAACCGAAATTGAAAAAAGGAGAAGAAGAAGAAAGAAGGAAGAAGATGCTGAAGAGAAGCAAAAAGCCAAAAACTGTAGATCCGCCCAAAATCAACATTTTCTCCACCCAAAATTTTTGCTTTCTCCACCCAAAATCATTGCTCTTAATCAAACCCAAGCCAAAATCATCATCTATAATAAAAGTGTAAAACCCAAATTGTAAAAGAAGAAGAGGAAAGAAAAAGATTCTCAAAAAAAAATAAATAATAAGGAGAAGAAAGAGAGGCAGAGATAGAGATAAGGGCAAGGAGAAGAAAAAAAGGGAGTGTATTCAAAGAAAAAAGAAGTGTTAGGTGAGGGTAGGTGGAAAATAATAAAAAAAAAAGTGAGGAAAAATACTATTTTAATTAAAAAAAAGTATGTTTAATAGATAAACTGGTGTGTGTTTTTGTAAAGTGTCTATATAAAATAGAAAAAGTGAGTTTTTATACTAAAATAGATGAAAAATTTTAGTCGGACGAATGCGGTTGCTCTTAGAGGTATTGCACAATGCACTGCATCCCAGTCCTCAGTTCCCAAAGGTGACGTGATCCTGTGGTACACATTGTAGGCGATCTTAATTGAAAAGTGAAAACCTGAGATACATGTGTTACTAATTGGACTGGAGGTGAGTATAAATGAAAGCACAAGAAAACAAACATCATACTTCTTGTTTTTGTAGCCGAGCACGCACATTAGACACCATGGAAAGGCACTCAAATTATCAAAATGACTATCAAATCGCAGCATTGAGATGAAACAGAAATTTCAACAAGATCGCTATCATTAGTTGGCATTTGGGCAGGAAAATGACTGTTTAAAAACCCATCCACCTAGAATACACAAGCAAATTGTTCTTAAGCAGCGTCTGATTTTGGCAATACAGGAGAGGGGGGTTAGAATAGCACTGAAGGATCAAGACAGAGCTGCCACTCTGATTTATCTTCCATAATTATCTCAAAAATTTGAAGTATTGTCTCCGCATAACAAGACTTTGATAAATACTTCTCATGCTCCGTACTTGGGGGCCTTCCAAACCTTAAAGGCAACCTCATGCAGAAATCTATCTGCCGGTATTACAAGATTTCCACCATGCTGTGCAAAAATGAAAACAATTATTATGTACATAGTGAAGCAGATATCTTAATCAATTGAAACCCAGAGATATTAGAATTCAAGTAAAAAGGAAGGAATCAAGAATATGATAACTACAATTTGTACCTCCTTAAAATCTTTAAAAGAAAATGCCTCTACCATATCCTTGCGGGTTACGGCACACTGCCATTGAGCAATCAAAATTGGGCAATGGTGCCTGTTCATCACAAATGAATTGGAGCTATAAGAAATGGTCTAAGAAGTGCTAGAAGCCACCAAGTTTATACTCACCTAACATCTTTCCGTGGAGACTCTCCTCTCATGGTGTAACTTTGACAAGGGAAGAGTATTGAAAGATCAGAGATTTTCTCATCTTTAGGCATCAAAACTGACAAGTTGGGATCATTGTCCTCTAAGACATCACCAAAGCTCATCAAGAGAGACAAATGCAGACGGGAACTAATTTCAGAGGCAGGTTGGGCTATCTGCAATATACCACCAACCAAAGCATTGACATACTCCATGTCATTGGCAATATTAGCCTTGTTTCTCTCACTAATTACCCTTTCACCATCCCCAATGTGCACAAACACCACATCATATTCACTCATATCTAGTGCCTTCCCTCCTTTAAACCCGAGCAGCTTTAGCAACTCAGCAGCCACAACTTCTGCTGGTAATTCCTCAAGAGATTGTTGGTTTGTAATTAAGTCATCAAATTGCAACACAGAAATGCCCAGTTTGGCACCAAAAGATTTCAAACTTGTATTGTTTGTGATTATAGCAGCTTTCATTCCCATGAACCTGAGTTAAAAAAGTATGTTGGTTGATATTGTCTACCTGTATTTTTAATGTATATGACAATTTCTGAACAAAACCCAACAGACAAATGATACCTCTCTGATATGGTTGGCATTCTAGTGGTGTTGCCACTCTGAAAACAGAGAAATTATGCTATTTATTAGATTTCATCTTGAAACTATACTCTCTAAAGATAAAAAGTATAAGAATCTCACCTTGTCAAGATAAGATTCATAAGCATCCAGCAATACTGCAAACTCCCTAACCACTCTCTCATCCTCACTTTCTGCAGTCCATATTCAAGTCAATCAATCCCAATGATCACACATTTTGCAACTTTCAAAAGTAAATAGAGAAGGAAGAACCATGAATAACCATGAACAGAACCAACACAATGAAATTGAAATTCCAAGCACATTTAACTGGAAAAATATAGCTTTCAGAAGTTAAAAGAGCAGTGTATGCTTGATTCCGAGGCACCAAGGTAAATTAAATTGGATTGTGTGCACAGCGCTTTTGAGACCTATGACAAACGAGTAATATGCCAGAGAGACAGAAATTTCACAACTTTCTCAGGTAGCAAGTTGTGAATGGTTCAACATCACTTACACAGGGGTACACCACTAATACAATTTTTATTATACAGTAATAAAAAAATGCCACCTCTAACAGCCGTGAAAAATGCACACATACTAATACTTCTACCCCTCAAAAGCTCTATGCGTGCTCTTGGGCATCAATTGAAATATCTATATGCGCTAGATTAAATACAATAATAGCAAACCCAAATCATAAAATGAGCTTCCTATATAACTTGGGAGCACATATGGATGTTTTGCACAAATCAGTGAGAAGTATCAAATTAACACCTTTTGTGTTTTTGTAACACCACAGACTCAATTGCATGGAATTCATCAAAACTGAAAGCTTTAAGCTTACCCCAAATACAAATGAAGAATCAAATTAACACCTTTTTTTTTTGTTTTGGATGAATCAAGTTTAAGATTTTTCCTTTCTAAATTATCAAACAAAGGAATCTATCTGATGGGTATCGAAAGCATTACAAGCAAACATAAAATAAAGTGCCAATTATATAAAAACTTAGAGAGAGAGAGAAACCAGAGGAAGGGGCATTGGGGAGGGTCAAGAAGCCACATGAAGCTTTGGAAGAGAGAGAGTGGAGATGGGTATGAGATGGTTGGATGAAAGGTGCCAACCCATCTCCGTACAATATCAGAGCTCGGCTTGGTTTGTCCGCCATTTTCTTCTTTCCTTTTCTTTTCTTTTCTTTTGCGTACAGAAACAGCAGCTCAGAGCAGTGAGGCTTTAGAGACAAGAGAGAGAGATGGATGCCACTTTGAGAGGTGTTATTCATTTTTGTGCACGTTGCATTTGATTGGAGGAAGTGCACGAACGAAATTGGTAAATAACCATAAAATCCTAAATATATAGTTAGTAGGTAAGGTTTACAAACTATATTTTTTTTTTAGTATTTCGAGTTCCTTAGATTCGATTTAGGGTCTATAAATCGAGTTTTTGGGTCTCGATTTTCATGAGTTGTTCACATTTGATCTGTCATTTTTTCCACGTGGTGACTACGTGGAAATCGAGTCTCTAAGACTCGATTTATAACCCATTTATATTCCCACCAACTCAGAAACAGCAAAAACGCAGAAAACGCAAAAAGAAAGAAAGAAAGAGGGAGAGAGAGAGAGAGAGAGAGAGAGAGAGAGAGAGAGAGAGAGAGAGAGAGAGAGAGAGAGAGAGAGAAGAAGAAGAAGTAGAAGAAGGAGATGGGGCGACCCGCGCAGCCCAGGCCAGGTCGCGCAGCCTGATCTGATCTGGGTTTGATGCAGACCAGGCCGCGTCGCGCGGCCTGATCTGATCTGGGTCTGATCAGATCTAATCTGGGTCTGGCCTGGGCTACGCGGTTCTTGGATTTTTTTTTTTTTTTTTTTTTTTTTTTTTTGTTGTTTGTTTGTTGGTATTTTTAGGAATGGCTGAGAGATTTGAAACTTAAATTTTTTTTTTCTTTTGCTTTGTAAATCGAGTATTAGAGGCTCGATTTCCACGTACTCACCACGTGGAAAAAATGACACATCAGATGTGAATAACCCATAAAAATCAAGTCCCAAAAACTCGATTTATAGACCCTAAATCGAGTCTAAGAAACTTGAAATGCTAGAAAAAAATATAGTTTCAAAACCTTAACTACTAACTAGATAGTTATAAAAATAAAATTAGTTAACTATTTTCCCTGAAGTACATACTCCACACAGCACAGCACAGCACAGCCCAGCAGTATTAAGAAATTTAGGAAAAATGATAGGGACAAAAAAATCTCACTTGTGGGATTTTTGACAACCCTTACTCGAAATTTAGGTCGGCTCTTATAAACTACAAACTCCACCCCTTCGTATTTTTTGCATTGCACATATGGGATATTATGACTATAGGCTATAGCCCATTAGACCCCTTTTTTTTAAATTAAAAAATTACTTACAGATTTCAACTTTAGATATTATAAACACACCTATATGTGTCAAGTAGCAACTAATTGAACTATAAAATTCTTAGCAACTAGACCCAATTTAACCTTATTATAATTTTATTTAATGTGTGTGATTTGTTGTATGGTTTTTTTTCCCTCCTTTTGTGACATGTGTCGTTGTTATCTATAAAAAAAATTATTTATTGCAATAGTCATACCAAATCACAATGAAACAACTCAAGGAGTGTCTCATAAAAAAATTAAAAAAAAAGAAAAGAAAAAACTCAATAAGTGAATACCATGTGCGGATTATAAAGAAAAAATACAAAGTGGAAGGTTGATGATATCAACTTTGACCAAAAGAGTATAAAATTAAATCACATGACATTTACTTGTTGAGTTGTTACTTAGAGTTATTTGGTAAACCTATGGCAAAGTATACTCTATCCTCATCCTTCCATTTCTTTCTTTTCCTCTCTCACTCTCTCACATAATGCCTAATGACCACCCTCATTGAAGTTTGTCACTCTCAAATCTTCATTTTTGGTGTTGGCAACCATCATGGAAGTTTGTCACTATCAATCTCTCTCTATTTGTCTATTGTTGATTCTTTATATCTTCTCCCCCAACAATTTATTAGCTCTCTCAATCTCTTCGATTATCTACTATTATGTAATATATGCATGGTTTTAAAAATCGGACCAGACCAACCGGTCTGACTGATTCAACTGGGAGCTGAGTACTAGTCTGGTTCAATAAAAATGCCCAAACCGATCAAAAACTGGTAAAAACCGAGAAGCAGAAGCAAATCCAATTTTGCCCTCAGTTCGGTTTTTTAAACCATGAATATATGATAGTTTAAATTGACAAATCCAACAACAATACTTTGATCGACTTTCCAAGCAATCTCAACTGGCATCGATATTCTCCACCATCCGCTCGACATCTTTAGGTCGAGTGATGTTTTGGGTGTAACTAACATCCCACCAAGCTATGATTGAATGACCCTATGAAAATGAGAAACGATATATATATATATATATATATATATATATATAAACAATCTTTAAAGGTTTAAATGACCCCATGAAAATGTGTTCCATAGAATGTGGGTGTATTTAAAAATATATATATGTATATATTCTTGGATATGTTCAAATTAGTTAGCCAATTATGGTATATTTAAAAATAAAATCTTTTTAATAATATATTCTCCATTTATATAACAAAATATTATAATTATGTAATTTAAATCTTTTTATTAAATTACATTTCACACACACACACACATATATCACTATGTATTGTTGTTGAATGCAAAATATATTATATTATATGTTTCATTACATAAAACTTATAAAAGTATAAAATATTTTTAAATAACACATGCATTATTTATCTTACAAATTTTACATTATATTTTTATAAAATAATTATGTTACATTTTTTAAGCATCGTGTGAATTTGTAACTAGTCATAATAGCTTTGGTACCCCAACAATACCAAAAGTTCATTGAGAAGAAACTTCTGGTCAAGTTGGTCATGTCTTGAAAATAAATTAGCATTTACTAGGTGTGGTAATTTGTGTTTGGTGTGTGTCCTTGGGAAGAATTAGCATGCAGTTGGGTAGGGGTGGAGCTCATACCTATAGCTATAAAGCTTTTATCCAGTGTAGTGTTATTGATGTTAGTCTTATAATCTTATTGATGGTTGCCAGTGTAGTCTCTGTATATATAATGTGGGAGAAATGTGTATCTAAGACATCGTTTATATTATTTTTCGTGATTGTTGGGTTAAAATGAATTGACCCCTTGCAAATTAATTAATTACCCAAGTTAATTAATTAGTCAAATTACATGCAATGGCGTGATAGCACAAACAAATTACCAAATAACTAAATGTAGCGGAAATTAAATTTGACACAGGTGATTTATTTACAAATGGGGAAAACCACCAAGGCAAAACCCCACCGAGTGAATTTAAGGTCACCACTTTCGAGAATCCACTATTATCAATCACAAGCGGTTACAAGTATAAGGAATCTTACCAAACCCTTTGGCCTATTTTGAAATACCAACCTATTTTGAAATACCAACCTATAGTTAACCCTTACCCCAATACTTAATTGGACTTGTATTGTAACGGCAATCTCTCCATTCAATGCACGAATCCCAGTACGTGACTAACTCACCAACTTGAAGAAGATTGTTGGTTGCAAAGTTATTCAATTCATTAACAATGAAGATCAGGAAGCTTTTTGGTCACAAAACCCTTGGCGTAAAGACCCAGTAGCTTCTTTAGATAATGATGAACTAGAGCAATTTCTGCCTCTGGTCACACAATGCATGTGCGACGGCCTTTAAAATAATCCTTATATATGTTTAGAGTTGTGAGAAAAGAAATCCTACACAAATACATAAGCATATACGTGTAATCAGATCTGAAAAGTCTGATTTCGTAATTCTTAACAGATACAGCTTCTGTCGAGCTTCAATATTAAATCTCGATAGAAGTCTTTCTATCCAGATTGCTGTCGAACTTTAATGAACAATGATTATCTTTTCTTACCTCTTCCACCTGTATCATATTTTTAGAAGGAGAAGTTGACATTGGTACAGAAAAAGCTTTTAAGAGTAGCAAACAATACTAGCCCATCTAAATGATAGTGACTTCTTACAAAATTAATGAATTATTAATTTATTATACACTCAAACCAGATGAGGAGCCGAGCAGCATTAATATACCATAGAAGTTTAGTTTAGAAGGTTGGTGAAGCCCAGTCAAACGTTGTCAATTATAAATGATGAATAATTCAATGAATCTATTTAGTAAAACGTGGTAGTCGGTACCATGTCCTGATAGAAAGAGAGAGTACTAAGTCAGCAAATTGACATAGAAACCTATTTGAATTTTGAAGTGACGTTGTTATTGATTTGAGAACTGATTCATATTAAGGCCAGAAGATGTGTCAATAATCCCCCAAATTCATGAAACATTTAGGATGGATAATGGATTTGACATATTGGCCATGCTTAATTCATCGATTAGTTTATTTGCTTATGTACAGATTATTAAAACCTCATTGATTTTAGTTACAATTACATTTTAATTAATTTTCAGCAAAATGGTTATCCAAATGCATTGGAAAGACTACTTCACGCTCTAATAAATTGCATCAGATAGTCATCCAGGAATTGAGATAGATTTTGTACACAATCAGCAGCATTTGATTAGCAAGAAAAAAAGCATACACAAGCTAACCAAAAGGCAAAATTTTGAGGCAACAATACCATACAAAGTTACAGACTAATTACAAGAGTAAGTTCTATGTGAACTGAACTGCCTAGCTGGTGGGTTTAATCATAATTTTCTAACTAATGCCACCATCCTGGCCTCTCTTGCCCCAAAGAAACACGGTGGCTGCTCCCTTTTAGCAATAATGAACGATGATGAACAATCTGTCATAAACAAAAAAAGGTTTTTTTTTTTTTAAAGCAAAATCCATTGAATTTTCCAAATCAGAGCAATAGTGCATGGGACTTTAGTTTAGAACACCTTTCTAAGGACTCCTTTGGTGAAAAAACTTCAGGTTCTCAATCTTCAATCCTTGTGTTAAAAGTGAAACTTGGAAATACTGTTGCCAGACTCAGATCCCTAGAGTATGTTACAAATATTAACAAGCACAGTCAGTATAAGATTTCTGGAATCAACAAAATAGTTGGGCAGGCACATAGATTCAAAGAGGAGTAAATGAATTAATTGGGGGACAGAAATATAATATAAAGACATGGATACTTCAAATAAGGTAGTGTCATGTTCTTCAAGAGGTTTGGGTTTCTAAGAACAAAATCCGTCCACTCTTCGGTATTGATTCTATCATCCTTGTCAGCATCAGCATCTGCAAATGTCTGCAAGAGTGATCTTATGAGTACTAGTGTGTTTCAAACAATGACATAAGTTAGAATGATCGAATTTAGATATATTCTTACACTGTCCATGATAGCCTCAAGAAGATCATCTGACAATGTTATATCAGATTCCATTAAAATGACAATTACCATTGCCTTAACCTGATATCAACCAAAGGGTGCTTTTAGCTAAAAGAACCTTGGGGGAGCATAAAATGGCTTAGGCATTAGTCTTTGAAAAAAATTGCTATAGAACCAAAGACTACAAAGTATACTTACTTCTTCTCGCACTATAAACCCAGTTTGTCTCAGATCATACAGCCTGAATGCAACTGCAAGAACTCAACAAGAAACACAGATTGATGGATCCATGAATTGCAGTTGACTGCATAAAACAAAAGATTGTCTCTTGAACACTTACAATCAATTTTTTCTTCCATGGGAGCATTGGGATGGAAGACACTGAGTGCATGGACAAAATCGTCAAATTCAACGACACCATTTTTCTTTTCATCAAAAAGAACAAAAACCTAGAAGAGCACAAGTAATAGTTGAATATATTTTAGAGAGAGAGAGAAACTAATATTCACATGTAAAATCTCTTTTATCCAGAGCTTACAGTTAAGCAATAGACAAACTCTGTTTTTTTACCAGTACCAAGGGAAACTTGTTATCTTTATAAAAGTTTTTTTTTTTTTTTTCAATGTGGCTTTTATTCCACTACAAACTATTACTACAGTTCAGAGAGTAGAAGAAGAAGAAGAAGAAGAAGAAGATAAAAGTTATTGCAGCCCATTTACCCTGTCCAGAAAGAAATTTTCACCGCTGGGTGTTTTGAACAGTGCTAAATGAAGCTCTTCCTACAAGATAACAAACATAAATTATAACAATATACAACTATTGATTAAAAATTTTAAACCTTGTGAATATGTGATCAATGTTAATGTGTCCATATACTATCAATCAATGCCACTGCATACTCAAATTGGATGATGATCATGTATATAAGTGTTAAGTGTCAATAAATTATGTATGCCCTTTCTGCTTTTTTTTTCTCCCTCTTTCATAAAAAAATAAGTTCACATCATCAGCCAAACCTAAATTTTTTTGGATAGAGTCCAATCTGATGTATTAATTTCAATTTTCATAACTTGGTCATCCTAATTATACTATGTATCACTGAACTTGTCAACTAATTACTCATGAAAAGGGAAAACCATGTACTACCTCTCCATTTAGACACAATAAGTTTTATTTTCATCCAAAAAACACACACACACTAGTCATATGTGAACTTCTAAGCTTAAATACTCATCTTAAACAAAAAGTAACTTATGGCAATCACAGGCCAAATGGAGGAAAGAAAAAAAGAAAAAGAAAAAAGAAATCCCTAAAATGCATCATCCAGCAAAAAATAACACAACCAGACCAATTCCCAAGAATCAAAATCCATTTACCTTTTGAATCAACCCATCGTCAATAATTGAACTACTCAACTTCTTAAACAGCTCGTATAATGCCTCAACTTCATTCACAGTAACTGCATCATTAAGAGCATATGCATTAGCTCATATAAAATAGCATAAAGCTGAAAATATAGTCAATGAAGCCCAATGATCACCCACATCAGATTATAAACTAGTTATGCTAATGTTTTTGCAAATATACAAGTTACTGTAGTTTATACAAAATAAATTTGTATTATTTCTTTACATTTATTGATGGTAAAGGAAGATGGTAGATGATGATTATTGTATGCAAAGAAAGAGAAATAATTAAAATTTTTTAGAACAATTGATATTATAATGAAATAGAATATACTTTTTTTTTTCAGTCGCGGAAAAGTGTAATACAAATCTTATATTACAATGAACTATGTTAAGTTAAAATGAATTGACTCCTTTGCAAATTAATTAATTACCGAAGTTAATTAATTAGTCAAATTATATGCAATAGCGTAGAAGTACAAATAAATCACCAACTAAACTAAATGCAACGAAAAATAAATTTGATACCGGTGATTTGTTTACAAATGAAGAAAATTACCGAGGCAAAACCCCACCGGGTGAATTTAAGGTTATCACTCCCAAAAATCCACGATTATCAATCACAAGCGGTTACAAGTATAAAGAATCTTACCAAACCCTTTGGCCTATCTCGAAATACCAACCTACAGTTGAACCCTTACCCTAATACCCAATTGGACTTGTATTGTAGCAGCAATCTTTCCATTCAATGGACGAATCCCAGTACGTGACTAACCAATGATGCACGGATCCCAGTAGGTGACTAACTCACCAACTTGAAGAAGATTATTGGTTGCAAAATTCTTTAGTTTCTCAACAATGAAGCTCAGAAAGCTCCTTGGTCATAAAACCCTTAGCGTAAAGACGCAGTACCTTCTACAGAGAGAATAATGAACTAGGACACTATCGGCATGTAGTATTTTTGCATCGTCTTATGACGGCCCTTAAAATAATCTTTATATATGTCTAGAGTTGTGAAAAAAGAAACCCTACACAAATACATAGGAATATGCATGTAATCAGATCTGAAAAGTTTGATTTCGTAATTCTCGACAAATACAGCTTGTGTCGAATCTGTCGAGCTTCAACACTAATTCTCGATGGAAAGGATTCTATCGAGACTTTTTTCGAGTTTTAAAGAACAATACTTTCTTCACTTGTTTCTTGGTCATATTTGCATGACTTCAATACTTAACTTGAACACTTGTTTCTTCACTTGGTCATATCTACTCAATTATAAGTAAATTGCGTTTTGTTAAAGGATTAGCCAATTTACATAAAATATGTCCCTAACAAACTATAAGAGCATCTCCAACAGTCTCTCTAAATTTTTATAAAGTTTGGAGAATGAATAGTGACTTTTTTCCTTTTACCTACTCAATTTTTCAAATACACTTTCCAATAAACTCTATCTTTTTTTCTATTTCATTAAAATATTATTTCTTCATTATTTCTTTATTCTTTTTTTTTTTAATATTTCTTCGTTCATTCATAAAGTCTATATTTTTCAAATTCCAAACAACATTTACAATTTTATATTTTTTTAATGAGAAGTGTTGTGTCTATAACATTTTCTCACAACAAAATCTTATATGGTAAGTTATTACTAATTCTAATTTGAACCCACCACTTAAATTATTTTTTTACTCGCCAATATCAACTAATAACAATCTGTCACTTAAAATTTATTGTGAAAGTGTTGTAAAAATATTATGATAACATTTCTTAATTTTGATTTCTTAGGGTCTGTTTGGGATCCGCTTATTTTGCTGAAATTAAAATTTTTTTATTGAAAGTATTGTAGATAAAGGTAAAAACTAGCTAAAATAATACAGTAAAATCCATAAATATAACCAAAAAGTGTAATAGGGTCATTAAATAGTAGCAAAAATAAGTTAAATAGTAATATAAATTGACAATTTTCATCAATGTGAAACGCACGCTTATTCTTTATATTATTTTCCTTTCTTTCTTTAGTTTTTTTTTTTTTCATTTATACTTTTTTTTCCCTTTTTTTCTTGTTTTTTCTCCTCCACACACGTACACCCACCCCTATATCTACCTTCACTTTTTTTTTTTTTTTGACATTTTGTTTTTCTAGTTCTTGATCTCCTTAACATTTTGAACATATCCCCACTTCTCCCTCTTTCTCCGTCTTTCTCTTTCTCTTTCTCTTATACACACAAATTTCTTTCCCTCTATCTCACACAAACAAATTCTCTCTCTCATACACACATAGATCACCGGCAGAGAACAAAGATTAGAGAGAGTTGGCTTTTTAAATCTGTGTTCATGCACGCTGCTTGGTTATCGTCGCTCATCCTCCTTCCCACTTCTAAGAACATGCAGCTTAATCACCACATTAATCATATCGACATTCTAAATGTTTTTTTTTTTTTGTTCTTGTTTGATTAGTTTTATTTTATATGAAAGATTGTATTTTCTCTTTGTTTTGATTGTGTCATCCTCTTGAGTTCAAAGACTATTGAGAGAGAGAAGGAATTTGGGATGAGTTGTGTAGCAGTTGTGAATATTAAATAAAAAATGAATATTTTAATTAAGTGGTTAAATTTTTTATTCTCATCAATTGTTTTGCTAATGAATCATTAAATCAAGAGAGCCACTGTTCGTTAGCAAACAAATTTTTGCTTATAAATAGTAATTTAGAGGCTGTTTGAATAATCTTTTGTAAGTTTACAAGCTCTAACATAAGTATATACAGTAGATTAAATACTAAACTAATAGACGTTAAACTATCTAAACAAATAGTACCATTAAAAAATAACATATATAGACTGCGACGGAATGAGTTGGAAGAAGTTTCAAAAAGCGCTTACAGATGGTTTCGCTGGCTAAGCGAGCTATCTCTTCAAAGCGGTTCCCACAGTTCTGGAGGCGTGGTGGCCTGCACTCGAAGCAATCCTTGAAAGCGAATATCAGACACTCAAATATGGCTGTAAATGGTGTACACGCCACACTGATGCGCTCGCTTATTGTTAAAGAAGTCGATCCCTGTACAATAAACAAAACACATCATTCATATATATTATTAATTGCATGAAAAACGGTAAGCCACCCCCAACAATAATAAAAAAATTAAAAACTAAAACCAACGGCGAAAGTAGGTGATATTTACTGAATAATCCATGTTTGGTTTGACGAGGTCTGTTGTGTTAGAGTTTGAAGTTACACCTCGTACAGATTTGCAGGTAATGATGTAAAGAGAGAAATATAAGGAAGGTGAGGAAGGAAAGGACAAAGAGAAATGAATTGATTGACGATACTTGTCTTTCGTAGAGGTTGTCGGCGTAACGCCATTTCTTTCTAATTGGCTTGTGTGTTAAGTCTTTTTTTTTATAAAAGAGCCAAAGAATTTTTTTTTAAGGAAAAAAGAGCCAAGGATTTAAATTCTTCATATCTTAACAATCGATTTTTTTTTTTTTCGGCATATCAGGTGATTTATAAGATAAACAAAAAGAGACCATACACATCACGACTACAGACCCATACAACAACACGTATCGTTAAAACAGAGCTCAGAGAGCAACAACACAGCAACCCAATAACTACAAAAAAAACCCAATGAGAGCCCAACAGCTGGAACAAAAACAAAAAGCAAGACTGTTGGACGACTATTGACAGCAACGACTCCGGGATGAGACAATACCCGTTTAGTCCTAGTCCACAAAAAGGTGGGGCACTCCACGTTTCGCCAGTATATCCTCTCACGCGGCGGCACTTGAAGGTCAGGACCACCTGATTTGATTTTTTGTTTTTTTTTATATATATAATAATTTAAAATTTTATATTTGTGGATTTTTTTAAAAAAAATTTGGGAATATTCTCAATTTTTTTTTTATACTAATAAAATTATATTTTCCTCTATAATTTGTTCTACTTAACGTGAGAGATGAAAATCTTGAAACATTGAACCAAATGATATAAAGAATATTTATTTTGTAATTAGAAATGTCTTAAAACATTGAACCAAATGATACAAAAAATCAATAATTAATTTTTTCTTATCTCTTGTGTAGTTTAAGAGTATTTCAATTCTCTTCATAGAGTGCACCACATGGCGGAACCTTATACTCTCTCATATGAGGTCTTTGCTTTTATATATATTGATATTGATAATTGGGGCCTTCAAGCAAAAAGAAAAGCCCCAAAAAAAATTTTTTTGAACTAAAATCTGAAAAAAAAAAAAAAAAAAAAAATTATAACATAGTAAGCCCAAAAAATTGTAACATTGCTTGGTTGTGTACATTGATAATGAAACTATCATGCAACGATTTCAAAATATGAAAACTTGTAGAAGGAAATTGTGAACTTATTTGTGTGTTTTTTGATTGTTGTTATTGTCAATATATAAATTTCTCTTTTTATTAGATTGTGTAATTTATAGACATGGCAAAACAAGCAGGTCGGGTCGGGTTCGGGTCGGGTTCAGGTCGGGTTGCGGGTCAAAATGGGTCAAACAGGTCACGGGTCAAGTCGGGTCGCAGGACAGGTCGAGTTGACGCGTATTTTTCAAACAAGTTTTTTTTTTTAAATAGATGCAATTTGTAAATTGTTTCTGAGTTCCTTAACTGTGATTAGATTCTCATTGGTGATACTGTTACCACTTACCAATTACCACTAAATACTTGAAACTTAAATTTGGTGCAACTCTTGTTCTAACTTTCTAGAAGCTAATCTTGGTATAATTTTTTATCTTTTTAAAGAAGGAAGAGAAAATGAAGGTGACAAATAAAGAATAACAAACTATAATGGAGTACATAACATATTAAGTGAAGAAGAATAAGTAAATATCTTATAAGAATTACACCTCAATCTCAATCTACTCAACGTTGGTAGACGTGGCAAAACGGGCGGGTCGGGTCGAGTCAATCGGGTCGCGGGTCAAAACGGGTCAAACAGGTTGCAGGTCAAACGAGTCGGGTCAGAAAATTCTGACCCGTTTTGCCATGTCTAGTAATTTATACTTTTTAAGGAACACCTTGAAAAAATTCTTAGAGTCGCCACTTCCTCTAGCAACGGTATTCGTGATGGTGTCCATTTTAATGAATCTCCTTATCTTATTCCCTATAGTGCGTAAGATGTCAGGATGAAAAAATTCAATGGGTAAATTTGGTAGCCGAATCCATGCAACCAAGGAGGCCACCTTGGCTTTTGCTGCTTGGAATTCGAGTTCCCATTTACGCACAGACAGATAGTTTTCGCCCATGAACCATGGACCTCGTTCTAAGACATTTAGATAATCAGTGGCCTAGGTGAATTTAACAAGGAAAAATTCATGACCTAAGTCAATAATATTTAAATTACCTTTAGGGCACCAAAAACCTGTAAGATGTTAGACGTGTAAGCAGAGCTTTGTAACCAAACAACTTGCCCGCCACCTTGACTATGATACTGTTTTTCCAAGGAGCATAAATTTTCTCTCTAACATGGGATGGCAAAGGGATAATCTGTTTAGTTGGTGCCACAGCCCCGTCCTCTGTGTGTTCCATCTCCAAGTCGTCCTCGAGGATAGGGAGGGGAATGGTCTCCTCCTCTGCCATGTCTTGCATGAGTGCTTCTTTGAAGGAGGTAGGTGCTAGCTTGGTTGATACTCCAGTCACGGGTGTGTTGGGGAAGGAGTGATCATGTAGACCTAGGTGCCCAGCAGTTGATAAAGGATGTTCTTGGCATCGTGTAGGTGAAGTAGGTGGAGTCTAGTCTTTTTTACGTGTAAAGTTAAATTGCAGTTCAGAGGAGTTCAGAGGCGTGATGTGTGCTTCAGAGGTCATGCCTATTAAAAAAAAATGTAATTCTTTAATTGTTATAAGATAGGGTAGGATACTAGTATATGAAAGATGCCTAAGATGCCTCCTATCTTATTATTACTTCTTTTTAAGAGTATTTTAATTTATGATACTTGCTCTTGGTAATAGGAAACCGTCTGAAAGGTATAAGAATTGCACTTCTAAGAGTTTCCCAATGCAGGATTCTCTTTTGGGTTGAGTGTGATCTTAAATAGTGAATTTCAGAATTTTGCTAAATCTACTGAATATGTTCTTTGATGGTTGAGCTGCTATGTGGACTCCTTACCATCTGTGACATATGTAGGTTTTGTTCTTGAGTTGTTGCCAAAGCTTGCTTTTATGTTCCTTAACTCTAATGGCAAAGTTGCAAATTCATCCTCCTTCCCCCCTCTCCAACCCTCCACTTTCTCTATTTTTTAGGTGCTTGTTTCAATGTTTTGTCTATCATACTTGTCTTGTCCATTTTAGGTTTGAAGAAATCAGGCCCTATCTAGTAGGGGCAGTTGGTGGATCTCTTGAACTGGCGGCAATTGAGGAACTAATAGTCAAAGTAAGGATAATAGGACCAGCTGCAAGGTGATGACTATTTGTGTTGCTGTTACACAGAAACTACGAGAGAAAATTCCAACAACCGCAGCAGTTTAACTTTTGTAAAATCCAAGGGAGAAACCTAAAAAAAAAAAAAAAAAAAAAAATTTCTTGTTATATTCTTGTGATTTTTTATCACAGCATCTTGCAAGTAAAGAAGCGTCTACACAACTCTGTAAAACTTTTGTGATAGTTTCATATAATATGTACAGTTTAATATTCAATGGGCTAACAAAGTTGAGAAAATTATTGTTAATGGAAATTTTGGTTGCTGAAGAAATTGTTAGCCATTTCCATGTTCAAACTTTAAATGTTAAATTTGTTTTGGCCTATTTAGTATCTGAGCTTGATTTTGGTTCAACCAAAAGGATGATTGGTGTTTGAGGAGGTATATGGAAATATATTGTCCAAAAATGGGTGGTAGATCCAGGATTTGTGATATATCGAAAATTAAGACCTGTAAACAAGCCTTTGTCAGACTTTCATGGCATTTCAACACTATAATCATGGTTTTAAAAACCGGTACGGTGAAAGAACCGAAAAAAGACTGATTACAGGCTTTCTGGTCGAACCAGGATCCGATCGATGGTCGAACCAATGACGTCATAAATAATTTAATTAATATTATAAAATTAATAATTATAAAAATAAATAAATAAATAACTTTATACCTAGTCATTTTAACCTAGTCAATATATGGCAGCAACGTTGGCTGCCAAGAAAGCACCCTCCAAGGCTGCCAATATGTTCATTGAAGAGTTTTGAAAATTGCACAGTAGATTTGCTCATGGACCAAAACACAAGAACATGGAATGAGGGGCTGATTGATGGTTTATTTGTGGAAGAGGATGCTAAATTGATCAAGAAAATCCCTCTTAGCCGAGCTGCAAATGAGGACTCTTTGTATTAGCCATACTCCACATCGGGTCAATACACTTGCAAGTCCAGGTATATGTTCCTTAAACAAGAATCAGAGATTGAAGCAAGCCAACAAGCCCCTCCAATCCATGACAAGCAGCTCTGGAAGAAGATTTGGCAGATGCAAGTTCCTCCAAAAATAAAAAATTTCCTTTGGCGTGCATGTCGTAATGTTCTTCCTACAAAACAGGCGCTGATGAAGAGGAAAGTTACAGCTGACCCAATCTGTGAGAGGTGCCGTTCTGCAGTGGAGGAGTCCGTGCACGTTGTCTAGTCTTGCCCGGAGTTGGGCGAGGTTTGGGGTGTGGGTGAAGAGTGGTGCTTCAGGTCTGAGTTGGAGTTTACAGATGTGAAAGAATTGTTGTCTTGGATGATTGCAGAAGGAAAGTCAATTGAGCTATTTGCTTTCACGGCTTGGATGGTGTGGACTCAAAGAAACAAAATACGGGCCACCTAACAAGCTATTCCGCTTCATCAGTTGGCTGAACAAGCAAAACAAAAACTGAATCAGTTCAGAGCTGATTGGCAGAATTCTGATGTGCAGGTCATGGACAGAAATGTTGGAGGCTCTAATTGGTTATGTCCGCAAGATGGTTGGGTGAAAGCAAACTTTGATGGAGCTGTTTTCAATGAGTCAAATCAGTCCGGAGTTGGGGTGGTAATTCGGGACAATAACGGTGCTGTACTGGCTTCCTGTTCAGAAAAACTCCATCAAGCATACAAATTTGACGAGGTTGAGGTGCTGGCTGCTTTGAGGGCAGTCTCTCTTGCACGAGAACTGGGCTTTCGAAATGTGATTCTTGAAGGTGACTCTCTCTGTCTAATCAAAGCTTTGAAGTCAGCAGAGGATAGCCTTTCTCCAACAGGTCTGCTGGTAGACAATGTAAAACGGGTTGCTAGTAGTTTTGAACGATTGGTGTATTCTCATGTTAAGAGAAACGGCAATAGTGTAGCTCATAGTTTGGCGAAAAATGCATTACGCATACCAGATTTACAAGTATGGATGGAAGATGTCCCATCGCATATTACTTCGATTTTAGATTTGGATGTAATCGTTTCAAGTTAAATAAAACAAGTCAGCTTCTTTCTAAAAAAAAAAACTTTTAGACACCACTCAACACAATTCAACCAAAAAAAAAAAACATATACAAGAACCCACAACCCACTATTTATTTTAGTTATTTTTTAACCTTTCAAATAACAAAAAGTAAGTGCACCAATGGGCAGTAATATCATTAATTGCCCACTTGATATTTTTTTCCCTCCACATATTCTACTCGATAATACTTAATATCTCAACTACCACACATTTTGAAATCTATACAACCACTGCCACACGTTTGGTTCAAGTTTCAACTATACTTTTTTTACATTTTTCCATCTCACTTTTTGCTTTTCATATCTCTCTCTCTCTCTCTCTCTCTCTCTCTCTCATGAATATGAGCATGTGCAAATCATTAAAATGAAGTAGCAGAAGGAAAAAAAGAAAAAAAAAACTGCTTAAGAGGGCCAAGTTTGGTTTTTTGGAGCTGAACAAGTAGGAAAGCACCGCCATGGATATAGCAGCAGCAACAACAACAATAGCACCTGTGGTTCTCACAGATGCCATTGCAACAATTCGAACCCAAGGCCTCGGACAAAAAACCTTTACGATTACTGCACCCAAAAAAAAAGCCTCAACTGAAGTAGCAGATCATTAAAAATCTGCTTATCTTTGGGCTTCTTTGGTTCTTCCTCAACACAAATATAGTAAATCTGATTTTTTTTTTCTTAAGAGCAAAAGGTAAGTAAAGTAAATCTAATGTTTTTGGGTCACTGTTGTGGGTGTCTTAAGTTTCACCACTTCATACTTGAGAGAGCATTTTCAAAATCAAAACCTCTCTTCTTAAATCTGAAACAATGTCTCTCTTTTTATTGTTAATTTTTAATTTTTAATTTTTAATTTTTAATTTTGGGTTAAAAAACACAACAGTTGAAGTATTTATGAAGAAGTGCTAAAACCGGTTTAACCGCACCGGTTTCCGATTATGTCGGTTGAACCGGCAGTTTGTATTATTTGTCCGGTTTTTCTTTCATTTTCGGTTTTAACTAATAACCGAACCAAATTAAGGTCCAGTTCCCGATTGAACTGGCCGGTCTGGTCCTGTTTTTTAAACCATGACTATAATAGAAGTTGTGTGTGCTTCCTCCATCCCCAAAACAAATACAAGCAAAAGAAATATGCAAATTTTGGTTTTGCAAATTGTAATGGGCTAGTGAGTGAGTGAGATTAAAAACTGAGACAGAGATGGAGAGTGTGAAAGCGAGATTGAGGGTTAGACTGAGTGAGATTAAAAACTGAGACGGAGAGGGAGTTAAATTTACATAGTACTCGAGTTCTATGAACTCGAGTTTGATGGTTAAGTAACCGATTTGGACTTGAGTTCTATGAAAATGAGTAGGGTGGAGTAAAGTACTCGAGCCAGACTCGCTTTTAAGGAGCTCAGTTACTGTGTATGTAAATAACACAGTACTTGAGTGCAAGAAACTCGAGTTTACTCAACATAGAACTCGAGTTTAGCACCATCAAGTTTCAAGTGGCATTTTTAATGTGCAAAATTCCAGTTCAGCCAATGCCACGCTGGCAAACTCACTAGGAACTTGAGTTCACTGAACTTGAGTACTATTTAAAACTCGATTTTATGAAGATCAAGTATTGAAAAAGTGATAGATTGCTAAATATTTTCGAAACAGTACTAGATTGCCACAAACTAATTACAAGAGTAAGTTCTATGTGCACTGAACTGCGTAGCTGGTGGGTTTAATCATAATTTTCTAACTAATGCCACCATCCTGGCCTTTCTTGCCCCAAAGAAACAAGGTGGCTGCTCCCTTTTAGCAATAATGAACGAAGATGAACAATCTGTCATAAATCAAAAAAGTTTTTTTAAAAGCAAAATCCATTGAATTTGCCAACTCAGAGCAATATAGTGTATGGGACTTCAGTTTAGAACACCTTTCTAAGGACTCCATTGGTGAAAAAACTTCAGGTTCTCAATCTTCAATCCTTGTGTTAAAAGTGAAACTTGGAAATACTGTTGCCAGACTCAGATCCCTGGAGTATGTTACAAATATTAACAAGCACAGTCAGTATAAGATTTCTGGAATCAACAAAATAGTTGGGCAGGCACATAGATTCAAAGAGGAGTAAATGAATTAATTGGGGGACAAAAATGTAATGTAAAGACATGGATACTTCAAATAAGGTAGTGTCATGTTCTTCAAGAGGTTTGGATTTCTAAGAACAAAATCCTTCCACTCTTCGGTATTGATTCTATCATCCTTCTCAGCATCAGCATCTGCAAATGTCTGCAAGAGTGATCTTTTTTTTTTTTGATGAAGCAAGAGTGATCTTATGAGTACTAGTGTGTTCCAAACAATGACATAAGTTAGAATGATCAAGTTTAGATATATTCTTACACTGTCCATGATAGCCTCAAGAAGATCATCTGACAATGTTATACCAGATTCCATTAAAATGGCAATTACCATTTGCTTAACCTGATATCAACCAAAGGCTGCCTTTAGCTAAAAGAACCCTTTGGGGAACATAAAATGGCTTAGGCGTTAGTCTTTGAAAAAAATTGCTATAGAACCAAAGACTACAAAGTATACTTACTTCTTCTCGCTCTATAAACCCAGTTTGTCTCAGATCATACAGCTTGAATGCAACTGCAAGAACTCAACAAGAAACACTGATTGATGGACCCATGAATTGCAGTTGACTGTATAAAACAAAAGATTGTCTCTTGAACACTCACAATCAATTTTTTCTTCCATGGGAGCATTGGGATGGAAGACACTGAGTGCATGGACAAATTCGTCAAATTCAATGACACCATTTTTCTTTTCATCAAAAAGATCAAAAACCTAGAAGAGCACAAGTAATAGTTGAATATATTTTAGAGAGAGAAACTAATATTCACATGTAAAATCTCTTTTATCTGGAGCTTACAGTAAAGCAATAGACAAACTTTATTTCTTTACCGGTAACAAGGGAAATTTGTTATCTTTATAAAAGTTTTTTTTTTTTTTTTTTTTTTCAATGTGGCTTTTATTCCACTACAAACTATTACTACAGTTCAATTGTTGAATTGTTACTACTATCATAGTTTAATACCACCAAGCAATAAATTTGAAGCAAAATGCTCACAACAGAAGGGGAAGAGAGTAGAAGAAAAAGATAAAAGTTGTTACAGTCCATTTACCCTGTCCAGAAAGAGATTTTCACCGCTAGGAGTTTTGAACAGTGCTAAATGAAGCTCTTCCTACAAGATAACAAACATAAATTATAACTATATACAACTATTGATTAAAATTAAACCTTGTGAATATGTGATCAATGTTAATGTGTCCATAAACTATCAATCAATACCACTGCATACTCAAATTGGATGATGATCATGTATATAAGTGTTAAGTGCCAATTGATTATGTATGCCCTTTCTGCTTTTTTTTTCTCCCTCTTTATTAAAAAAATAAGTTCACATCATCAGCCAAACCTAAATTTTTTTGGATAGATTTGTCTCACTGACTCAAGAAACACTAAACCAAATCCTCCTCTAAACCAAGCCTTAACCCCCCACCAACCCAATAAAAGTCTGAAGTATTAATTTCAATTTTCATAACTTGGCCATCCTAATTATACCATGTATCACTGAACTTGTCAACTAATTACTCATGAAAAGGGAAAAACCATACTACCTGTCCATTTAGACACAACAATAAGTTTTATTTTCATCCAAAAAACACACACACACTAGTCATATGTGAACTTCTAAGCTTAAATACTCATCTTATAAAAAAAGTAACTTATGGCAATCACAGGCCAAATGAAGGAAGAAAAAAAAAAGGAATCCCTGAAATGCGTCATCCGGCAAAAAATAACACAACCAGACCAATTCCCAACAATCAAAATCTATTTACCTTTTGAATCAACCCATCATCAATAATTGAACTACTCAACTTCTTAAACAGCTCGTATAATGCCTCAACTTCATTCACAGTAACTGCATCGTTAAGAGCATATGCATTAGCTCATATAAAATAACATAAAGCCGACTATATAGTCAATAAACCCCAAAAATCACCTACATCAGATTATAAACTAGTTATGCTAATGCTTTTGCAAATATACAAGTTACAGTAGTAGTTTATGCAAAATAAATTTTTATTATTTCTTTATATTTATTGACGGTAAAAAAAGATGTTGGACGGTGATTATTATATGTAAAGAAAGAGAAACAATTAAAAAATTTAAGAACAATTGATATTATAATGAAATAGAATATACTTTTTTTGACATACACAAAAAAGTATAGAAGAAATCATGTGAGTATATACAGTTGGGTAAATTCTAAACTAACATGTTAAATTATCTAAACAAGTAGTATCATCAAAAAGCGCTTACAGATGGTTTCGCTGGCTAAGCGAGCTATCTCTTCAAAGCGGTTCCCGCAGTTCTGAAGGCGTGGTGGCCTGCACTCGAAGTAACCCTTGACAGCGAATATCAAACGCTCAAATATGGCTATAAGCGGTACAAACGCCACACAGACACGCTCGCATATTGTCAAAGAACTCGATCCCTGTACAATAAACAAAACACATCATTCGTATATATTATTGCATGAAAAACAGTAAGCCACCCCAACAATAATAAAAACTAAAACCAACGGCGAAAGTATGTGGTACTTACTGAGTAATCCATGTTTGGTTTGACGAGGTCTGTTGTGTTAGAGTTTGAAGTTGTACCTCGTACATATATATTTTAATGGATGGAGATTTGCAGGTAATGATGTAAAGAGAAAAAGATGAGGAAGGTGAGGAGGGAAAGGACAAAGAGAAATGAATTGATTGACGGGACTTGTGATTCCGTAGAGGTTGACGCGGACGACTCTTTTATTTTGAGTTCTAGCGTCATTTCTTTCTAATTGACTTGTGTGGTGCATTGGTTTTTTTTTTTTTTTTTTAATTAAAAAGAGCCAAGGATATGAATTCTTCATTTCTTAACTATCGAATTCTCTATTAAAAAAAATTGGAGTTCTTTAATTTTTGTAAAATAGGGTAGTATACTAGGAAATGAAAGATGCGTAAGATAGTTTCTATCTTATTATTACTTTTATTTTTAAAAAAAATTAACTTATGAAATTCACTAGTCCTTTAACTAGATCAAATTAGGTAAGATTAAACTCCAGTGTTTAATTTTACACCACATGTTTTTACATTAAATGATTTGTCATTTTGATGATCCACTACCTTATACCTTATTGGTTGTAATTTTGAATGATGTAATAATAAGTAAAAGATTCATATAAAAACTTATCTTATTTTTAGTCACTTTGAAAGATATTATATAATACTATCCCTTTGGAAAAAGATACCATAATATCATAGAAATAAGTACAAAGAAAATTATATGCCACTTTTAGTAGGGGTTTAATTCTTATAGGGTTAGAATATTACCCTGTTTCCTCTTTTATCCTCCTATCAATCATTGCGAAAATGAAAGTGCAACCCTCAAAGGGTTAAATACAAAGAAATTCTTGTGATGTGGATCCTTATCAATACCTCCCTTATACTATAAAATAAAAAAAAATTTAAATCCCTGTGTTATTTAAAATAATGCGATAAACCATTCTATTAGACTTGTCTACTTTTACTAGATGAAAAATGATGATGCAGGAAAAAAAAATCCGTTTTCATTAATTGTCCTTTTATTAGAAAGGTAAAATCATAAATAATTTCCATCCATGAACAAAGCATGATCTTCAAAGAGTAACAATGAACACACTTTGTCGATTAGATTGAGATATGATTGCCAGATGCCACAAGGGTCTTGCACACATTATAGTAGCTTTGGAAATTGGAACCCCAAGACCAATGGTTGTTTGGGAAGACATTCTTGGTCAAGTTCGTCTTGTCTTGAAAATAAACTAGCATTTGTTAGGTCATAGGTGTGTTAATTTGTGTTTGGTGTGCTTGTACTTCAAGTTTGTGTTTGATGATTTGTGTTAAAAATTGTCTTAGGGAACGCAAAAAAAAAAAAGGGATTTAGAGCTCATACTTTAAGGTTTTATGCACTCAGTGGCAGAGTTAGAATATTTGTTAAAGTGGGCAAACTAAATATATCATAGCGTATTACACTATTTTTTTCTTTTCTTTTTTTAAATGTAGGGGGCCAATTTTATTTTTTATTTTTTGTAATGAATAAGTAATTTTATTGGTAAAAAACTCTTGAAGAAAGAACTTCAAACAAAGCAAGGCACTCAAGCTGCCCAGTGACTACAACAACACTGAAATGACACAACAATCTCCCCTGCTACAAACTACACATGCAGCCCTAACCTATAACTACCAGTGTCATATTTACAGAGGAAGAGATAAACATTCTCAATCCCTATGATGAGCCGTGCAGCATTAAAATATCCTAGAAGTTCAATTAGTTCTAGATTGGTAATAAAAAATGGTGAATAATTCACCTTTATCAATAAAAATGGTAAATAATTCACCTTTGGTTGGTGAATAATTCACCGTTAATTAGCAATAAAAATGGTGAATAATTCACCTTTGGCAATAAAAATGGTGAATAATTCAAGAAATCGATTAGTATTACGTAAGGTACTAAGTCAGCAAAGTGACATAGACAATAATTAAAGACGAAATGTCAATGATCCCCAAACTCAAGAGATATTCATAAAGTAAACTATAATAAAAAAATTGAAATATATGCAATGAAAATGTAATTTTCACATATACTAATAAGGCCCACAAAAGAGAAAATCATCTAAAAGAAAATCAAGGAATATTTAGGATGAACATATTGGCCATGCTTTAATTGATCAGTTAGTTTATTTGGTTATGTCTAAATTTTTTGTAACTTTACTTTTTCTATGTATAATTATACTTTAATCAACTTCAAACAAATTAGCAAATCAGCAAAATGGTCATCCAAAAGCACTAAAGAAAGACTTCTTCAAGCTCTAATTTAAATTGCATCAGATAAACATTATACGAATCAAGACAGATTCTGTACACAATCAGCAGCATTTGATTACCCAGGAAAAAAAAAACAAAAAAAAAACACACACACACACACACAAGGTAATCAAAAGGCTAAAGTTTGAGGCAACAATGCCATACAAACTAATTACAAGAGTAAGTTCTTTGCAGGCTGAACAATGCATGCTTTGAATGGTGCTGCTTAATTATAAAGCTTCTCCTGGCCTTTTTGCACCAAAGAAAGCATAGTGGCTACCCCTTTTTAGGGGTAATGAATGATGATGAACAATCTGTCATGATTCAAAACCATTTTTATTAGCAAAATCCATTGAATTTGCCAATCAAAGTAACACTGCATGGAACTATAGCTTAGAACACCTTTATAAGGGCTCTGTTGATGGAAAAACTTTAGGTTCTCAGTCTTCAACCTTTGTGTTAAAAACAAAACTCGGAAATACCGTTGTCAGATCCCTGCAGTATGTACAAATATTGACAAGCACATTCAGTACTTCTTCAAGATTTATGGAATCAACAATATAGTTGGGCACATAGATTCAAAGAAGAGAAAGAATTAATTGGGGGTAAAACAGCATGTAAGGGTGCAAGTTTGCATACTTCAAATAAGGAAGAGTCATGTTCTTCAAGAGGTTTGGGTTTCTAAGAACAAAATCCTTCCACTCTTCGCTATTGATTCTACCATCCTTGTCGGCATCAGCATCTGCAAATGTCTGCAACAGTGATCTTATGAGTACTAGTATGTTCCAAACAATGACAAAAATTAGAACGATCAAATTTGGATATATGCTTGCTTACCTTGTCAATGATAGCCTCAAGAAGATCATCTGACAATGTCATATCAGATTCCATCAAAATGGCAATTACCATTTGCTTAACCTGATATCAACCAAAGGCTGCTTAGCTAAAATATTACAAATGCACTCAAGGTTTCAAAAATCAGTACCTTCAGGAACATAAAATGGCTTACAATTTAGTTTTTGACAATAATTGTTATAGGTTCAAAGACTACAGAGTATACTTACTTCTTCTCGCTCAATAAACCCAGTTTGTCTCAGATCATACAGCCTGAATGCAACTGCAAGAACTCAACAAGAAACAAAGATTGGATAGATCCATGAATTGCACTCAATTGTATAAAACAAAAGATTGTCTCTTGAACACTTACAATCAATTTTTTCTTCCATGGGAGCATTGGGATGGAAGACACTGAGTGCATGGACAAATTCGTCAAATTCAATGACACCATTTTTCTTTTCATCAAAAAGATCAAAAATCTAGAAAAGCACAAAAAGTAGTTGAATATATATACTAATAAAGAAAGGAATTGGTTGTTATGGATTCACATCACGAGAAAACAAAGAACATTAAATTTCTCAAGTTTTTGTGTAGATGTTGGCATGTAATTTCAGTAACTAGATAGAAAGTAAATGGATCTAGCATTAGGCGTGCCACCATAGGTTCAAAATTTAACAACTAGTAACTGTAAAAAAAACAGCTGCAACTAGTAAATGCGACTTTTAAAAAAAAAAAAATCAAAGGATCAAAAAGAGTAAAAAAATAATCCTCTACTAAAAACATTGCAACAATTTACTATAGTTCAATTGTTGAATTGTCAAGCAATAAATTTGAAGCAATGCCCAAAATGCTCACAACCGAAGGGAAAGAGAGGAGAGGAAGTAGAAGTTGATCCAGTCCATTTACCCTGTCCACAAAAAAAGAATCTCACCGCTTGGAGTTTTGAACAGTGCTAAGCATAAGACAAGTTTTTTGTCTGGAGGTTCCAGCTAAAGCATTGGACAAGTTCTTTTGAAAAAAAGAATCTTCAATGTGGCTTTTGTTCCACTAAAAATATCAGCATATAGTTCAACTGTTGAATTGTTACTACTATCATAGTTTCATACCACCAAGGAACCAACCAATAAATTTGAGTCAATTCCCAAAATGCCCACAACATAAGGGGAAGAGAGTAGAAGAAGAAGATAAAAGTTGTTCTAGTCCATTTACCCTGTCCACAAAAAGATTCTCACCACTTGGAGTTTGGAACAGTGCTAATTGAAGCTCTTCCTACAAGATAACAAACATAGATTATAGCTATACAACCATTGATAAAAATTAAACCTAGTGACTGATAAATGTTAATGTGTACATAAATTGTCAATGAATGCCAGTGCATACTCAAATTGGAAGATGATTGTTTAAAAATGTTAATCTATGTCCTTTTCTTTTCCCCCCTCTTTCATAAGAAAAATTAGCTCATATCATAAGGAAAAACCCAATTTTTAAGGATAGATTTGTCTCACTGACTCCAGAAACACTTGACCTTTCCTCCTCTTAACCAAGCCTTAACCCCCCAATAAAAGTCCAAGCAAGAGACGCATATTGGTCCATTCAATCTGAAGTATTAGCTTCACTTTTCATAATTTGGGTCATCCTAATTATGCTATCTATCAATGAATTTGTCAGCTAATTACCCATGAAAAGGGAAAAACCATACTATACCTCGGTTAATCATAAGCTAACACAACACAAGCAGTATTTTCAATTTTCATCCCAAAAACACATATACACATTACTTCTTGTAAAAATACTAATCAAATTGAAACAAAAAGTAACTTATGGCAATCACAGACCAAATACTCAACTTCTTAAACAGACGAATTCCCAAAAATCAAAATCTATTTACCTTGTGAATCAACCCGTCATCGATAATTGAACTACTCAACTTCTTAAACAGCTCGTATAATGCCTCAACTTCATTCATAGTAACTGCATCATTAACAAACAACCACAAACAACCATTCAAAACCCACATTGCACATTCCAACAACCTCTTCAAAACGAAAAATAAGCAAATCCATCAATTCAAAATTACATTTTTTTTTTAAGCATAAAGGAATCTCTTTTGACCCGTTACATTCACATGTAGTATTTATGACTAGTTGAGTTATCTAAACAAGGCGTATGATTATTAAATAAAGTTTTTAAAAAAAAGTCATGTAATGGATTGAAGGAAATTCAAAGTCCTTACAGATGGTTTCATTAGCTAAACGAGGTATCTCTTCGGTGCATTTCTTGAGGCGTGGTTGCCGGGGCTCAAAGCAATCGGAGAAAGCGAATATCAAAACCTCAAATATCGCTATAAGCGGTATAAACGCCGCACAGATACGCTCGCCAATTGTCAAAGAACTCGACCCCTGATCAATAAACAAAACACACGTTCATATTGCATACAAAACAGTAAGTCTCTCAAAACAAACCCAACTGCAAAACTAAGGTGCTATATTATTATTATTTACCGAGTAATCCATGTTTGCACAAAGCTGTTCGTGTTTGGTGAGGTCTGAGTTTGATGAGTTGGTAGTTGTACCTTGTACATTTGAATAGATTCAGATTGGTAGGTAGGAGAAATTATTGGGAACTCCAGGCGGACCACTGATGTGGTCCTCTGGATCCTGCCATCCAATAAGGTTATGCCACCTAGCCATTTTATAAAACTCAGCCACACGTTATCTTATCCATTAATTTAACTATAGTTAGAAAATAAACCCAAGGATAAAACTCAGCAGCTCCACTTATGACTTACCCACAGCCGGATTTAACCCAAAATCAATTAGCAGTGGGGCTTGAGATGTGGTTGTGGGTAGGAATGGCAACGGGTCGGGTTCGGGCCGGATTTTTGCATATCCGGACCCGACCCGCGGGCAAAGACCTAAGACCCAGACCCGGATCCGGCCCCAGCCCGTTTATTAAACGGATTTTTTTCCTAAAACCCGAACCCGCCCCGCCGGGCCCTACGGGCCCCGCGGGCCCCGATAAGCCCAACCAAAAAGGAAACTTTTTTTAAACAAGCCCCAAACTCAACATCAAAGCCATGAACAAACATGAAATCCCAAAAACCCCTTCTTTTCAAATCTCCACAGCCACACCCAAATTAAAAAAAAAAAATCCAATTTTTCAATCCTCAAACCCAGAAATAACCGAACCAATGGAGGAGATTTCGGATCAAACAAAAAATAAATCTAAAGAAGAAAGTGCTTAGGTAACAGAGATTTCAATCCTCAAACCTAGAAATAACCAAACTAATGGAGGAGATTTCGGATCAAACAAAAAATAAATATAAAGAAGATAATGCTTAGGTAACAGAGATTTCAATCCTCAAACCCAGAAATAACCAAACCAACAGAGGTCTTCAGCCTTGGGTTTTAGATCTAGAGATGGAGGGAAGAGTGCTTAGGAAAGTGCTTGAGAGTGCGTGAGTGACTAAGTGAGTGACTGTGTAAGGTTGAGGCGTGGCTCAGAGTGAGGCCGAGGAGTGACTCAGAGTGAGGCCAAGGCGTGGCTGCGTGCTCTTGTGCGTGGTTGCGTGCTCTTGTGCGTGGCTGAGTGAGTGACAAAGAGATTGAGGGTTAGGGTGAGGGCGTGAGTGGCTGAGAGACTGAAGGTTAGGGACAGGCAGATGGGTACTGGGTTAGTGTTAGGGTTTACAACTAAATATATATATATATATATATAAGGGGGGGTTTTAGTAATTTCGTGGTACCGGGCCATAACCGGGTCGGGTCTTGGGTTTTTTTGATAAAACCCGAACCCGACCCGGACCCGCTTCGGGTTTTTTTTTTAAACCCATACCCGACCCTATTCTTTATCGGGCTGGGTAAAATCCAGCCCATTAGGGTCGGGTCGGACCGGGTATCCGCGGGTCGGATTTAAATTGCCATCCCTAGTTGTGGGGTTTGGATTTTTGAGATGTGGTTATGGGTGTGGGTTTGGATTTGTGATGTGGCTGTGGTGGGTTTGGATCTGAGATGTAGGGGAAGAGAAAGATGAGAAAAGGTGAGAAAAGTTTGCTGGGCTTCATCTGCTCTGTTCATCACGCATCTGGGTCCAGTTTTTTTATTTTTATTTTATTTATTTTTTCTTTGCCGAAGCTGGTTCTCATTTTATGAGAGGCGGAGTGAGGGTTTGAAGAGCTGAAGATTGGATTCGGGGTTCCTTCCTGCTAAGACTTACGCTGGGTTCGTGGAGGGGTTTGGGAGAATAAACAGGGCTGAAGGGAAAAATAAAATGGAATGAGGTATGAATGGGTTCGTGAAGGATGATATGGTTTTGGTTCTGTTTTAGGAGGTAGAATGGTTGATGTTTTGGTGCTTTTGAGGGGTGATATGGTTGCGGCTTCTGATTTATGAAGCAAATGTGGGTTAAGTGGGGTACTTAAGACCCTTGGTGATTATTGTTGGACTTTGAGAAAAAATCTAAAACTTAGAGAAGTAGCTCGTGATAAAATGTGTTTTTTGGTGGGTGATGATTCATCTATTTCTCTTTGGCATGACAATTGGCATCCTATAGACCCCATTGTAGATAAATTTGGAGACCGGATCATCTACAACTCAATTTTGGGTAGGAATGCATTAGTGAAGGATATCATTGAGGGAATAAAGTGGAAATGGCCCATAGCTCAATCAATAGAGTGACTTATATGTAATCAAACTCAAATAACTTATTTGGACAGCTCCACTTAGGTGCTGTTGTTGTTGCCGCCGATGATGGTTTCTGAGGACATTTCCCGGTTCCGCCACACGAATCCGACGGGCCACCCATCTGGATCGTTGTTGTTGTTGAATCCGCCGGTGATGTTTTCGACTGGATTTGCCCAATATCTTCTCTAGAGAGATATTGGGGAAATAGAGTTAGAGGGAGACAGGAACAAAGAGGCAAATAGGCTTTAAGTGTTTGAGTTAAAGAGGCAGAAAGAGGAAATAGAGTTGATTTTTGCTAATTGATTTTGCTAATTGATTTTGCATTAAATCCGGCTGTGGGTAAGTGGAGATGATGTGGAGCTGAGTTTTATAAAATGGCTAGGTGGCATAACCTTATTGGATGGCAGGACCCAGGAGAACCACGTCAGTGGTCTGCCTGGAGGTCCCAATAATTTCTCGGTTGGTAGGGATGTTAGAGGAAGTAAAGTAATCAAGGAAGGACAAAGAGAATTGGGTAATTATTGATTAGTCCATATTACCATAAATGCTAATTCTCCTTTCTCACATGAATTATGTTTCACTGTAAATTTAATTAATAAGACTTATAGTGCTATGAGAAAAGAAAATACGGTTTATGGGGCTCATTTGGTAGAAGAGTTTGAGTAGTATTGTTTGTAATTTTTTTAAAATACGCGTAAGTGAAAAAGTGTGTAAAAATATATGTAATATTGTTTAAAAGCTAAAAATTGTTGTTTAAAATGCCCTACCAAAGCCCATAATAACTTGGAATATTCAATAATTTTTTAGAGAATTATTGATGGATGGATGGAAACTTGGGATTCCATCAGGGTTGACGCCAATGTCTTTGTTCCCCACGTTTTGAGTTCTGACGCCATCGTTTTCCCAATTCTCTACCCCATTCATCATACAACTCGTGTGGGTGTGGCACCGGGAAAAGTCCATATATTAATATTTAACTCCAAACATACTTGTCCTTCCCACTCGTTTTTTTGGAGAAACTTGTCCTTTCCACTTGGTCAAGAAGAATCTTCTGTAATTCTTTGTTCTTGATATAGATAGGTTTAAGATATGGATGCATTTGCTGTAAGATCATTGCTCTTTATATGTGTTTGGATAGGATTATCTTGCGTTTACGTTTTGTGTTTCCTTCCTCTTTTTTCTTTTTTCTTTTTTTTTTCTTTTTTTTTTTTTTGTTTTAAGAGACAAAATGCACTGTTCATGAAAACCCACAATCACTTTATTAAAAAATATATTAAAAATAGATCCTATTTAACTATTTTAACAACATTCAAAAGAATTTATCCTATTTAACTATTTTTAATCCCTTTAATATATATTGAAGTACAAAGAAAACTTTATGCCACAAATTGTAGGTATTAACTATTAAATGCTTATAGGATTAGAATATTACCCTTCTTCCCTTTTATTCATATCAATCATTGAGAAAAAAGAAAAATACAAAGCTCAAAGGGTTAAATCATAAATGCAAAGAAATTTATGTGAGATGGGTCATTATCATTTCATTTATCAAAACATGTAAGTATAATGTAAAATCAACATTTTAAGTCCTTGTGATATTTAAAATATGCGATTGACTTATTAGACATTTGTTACTTTTATTATATTGAAAATGATCACAAAAGTGCACAACAACTTGGGCAACTTGGGCCTTGGGGGAGGGGGAGAGAAAGGATTTGAATCTTTGATTTTGAATATCTCCACTAAAAAAGGTATAGCGTATTAGTTGAATTACAAAGTTCTTAATAAAATAAATAAATCAATTTTCAACCGTCCTTTTTACTAAAAAGGTGAAATAATATATAAATTATATTCATAAACGGATCATGATCTTCAAATAGTAAAAATGAACACACTAGCCGATAAGATCGAAATTTGAATCATTTGATTGCCAGCTAGGCAGCTACCACATTGGTCTTGCACCCATTAGTTGTGGGTAGCTCGTAGGTACCGTTTGCGTGTAAAGTTAATTCTTTTGGAATATTAATTATGCATTTGCTGGCCAGATCGGCTAAGGAAGAAAGGAGTAAGGAAATTTTCCCAAAAAAAAAAGGAGTAAGGAAATATAATAAATTAATGATTGGTGACTGGTGGTCCCATACATTTTTAATGTTACAATATATATATTTTTTTTTTGAAATGACAATATTTTTTATTTGAGAAACTAATGTTACAATATAGGTATGGTACATCGTATGTTATAATGTGAGAACTACATTGAGGAAATTAAATTTTTAATCAGCATCTTAAGTTAATTTAATTTAATTCATTATATATATAGCATACTAGGTCATATAATAACTTATCTATATATATATATATATATATATAACCGAAACCTTTGAAACTCCTACAATTTTCCATGTCATCACTATTTTTTTCTTTTTATTTTAGATTTTTTTTATTCTAGATTTTATATCTTATATATTTATTATTTCTCTTCGACGTGTAATTATCTTTTCAGTGATACAATAGTTTAGTTTAAGTAAAACTCTATTAGATATATTTTGTTGACCTCTCCAAAACTTATCACATCATTATTATTATTTATATATAATTTATATATAATATAAAATTGAAGATTAAAAATTAATTATAATTTTTTAAGATACCTCACGTTAGAATTAAAAAAAATGACTCACCTTAGGTTTCAAAAAAAAAAACTTTAGGATTTAAGAAAAAAAGAGAGAGACTCTTGGAAGGACTTTCTTTTCTCTCCTTAAAACCCTAGCAATTACCATCTCAAAACTCTAAACTTAAATTCACTTTAAGATTAAAAAAAGAACAAGAAGAGAGACTCATGTAAAAAAAATATATAAAAAAAAAAAATACGTAGGTTCTTTATTTTTTATTTGCTTTCATATGTGCTTAAGATTTTCATTCTATCTTATTCTTTTGTTATGTTTAGAATTGATTTTCTTTTGAGTATTTAGGTTAATCTCTATATTATGCAATGTTTTTGTAGGTTTAGTTTTTGGGTTGTTATTTCTAATAATTATTTTATATTGTATATGACAGATGAAACATCTTTATTTTTTGGAGAAAAATCAAATCTACAACCTATGTCTTCTAGCCAAGGAGTGGTAAATTTTTATTTGGTATATTATATATGAATTTTTTTATCTTAATTCTTTACCTTATATGTTTTTGGTTTATTGAGAATTTTTATTTGGGTTTGTGTGTTTTTTTGTTTTCTTAATTAAAGTTATGATTTTTGGTTGATTGATTATTTGTTTGGATTAATTTCAATTAATTATTTGTTTGGATTCAACTTAAAAGATAATAGAATTAGGTGTTATAATTTTGATAATGTTCCATGTTTTGAATTGTTTATATTGTTATTACTATGACTAAATAAGATTTGTTTATATTTTTGTAGTTTATATTAGTTTTGAGTGTGTGTGTATATATAACTTTTGGGAATTTTGCTTTATTAATTTAGGAATTGTAAATTACTTTGTAGGTTTCAGTAACTATGCAAGACAATATAAGCATATATATATGGTATAAAACTTTATAAAAATCTCTCTTACAACCCAATAACATTCTATGTCAAACAACACTTCTAAACTATAGAAAAGCATAGAAGTTAAATATTTCTTCCCATTGTATTTTATTTAATTATGACATGTCTATTTTTTTTTTAAAATGCTAACTAGCAAAATATCTATAATATGCATATTATTGACCCAATTTTCAATTTCTAAATTTCTTAAATTTTATTATATAAATAACTTTTCCGTGCATTGCACAGGTTAGCGACTAGTTATATATATAAAAAGCATACTAGGTCATACCACAAACTTATTTTATATATATATATATATATATATATATATAACATACTAGCTAGGTTTTATCATAACCTTGTTTCTCAAAAAAAATAAGGTTATATCATAACCTCCTCCTGTATAATGCATACAAAATATTTTATCACAAACATTCCTAGTCCTATGCATTTAAAATATTTTAATGTGAGTGGTTCACTGGTTTGACCCACATGAACCAGCCTTATTTTCAACTTTTTGAGAATTCAAAATTTGATTAGTGAACTGCTTATAGTAAATTATTCGGCAGAAGTTTAGGTTAATTAACTATTGAAATAGGATTGAGTTTGATTTTTTCCCCCCATATTTTATTGATTATTTTGTTCAACCCAAAACAAGCTTACAAAGTACTCGCAGCTTCTAAAGAATCTAAGCTGCAAACACAATATACCAGCAGTAAAAACAAATCAAAAGCAACTAAAAACTGCTAACAATAACTTTGACTATACCCTTTGGCCCTGCTCAACAAACAACTCAACAATATGAGTATAAGACATTAAGACTCTTACTTCTAACTAATTTGTTGATAAGGGAAAGGATAAGTATCTTTTTGATTTGTTTATTAATACAGGATATTTGTTAGTGAAGATTTAATTTTCACAAATCTGAAGATAGTATCGATGATGTTTATTTAAAATCAATTAATATAATTCGTCATTTACTTTTAGAAAGAGTTTGAATTTGTTAAATCAAGTATAAGCTAGACAAGTTTGAGATTAGATTGCTAAAATCTAATAATTGAAAGGAGTTTGAGAAATATGGATTATAAAGACTATTTAGAGTTCTTATAATAACTCTCTTGTGAAGTTCTTAAAAAATTATCCCTTCACAATGAAATAAGTGGATTGGATTTTGAGATTGGATGTGGGCGAAATTCCCGCCAATAAAATAAGTGGATTAAGTTTTGTCACATCGAATAAGTCTATTGATCAATTGATTTATCATTTTTCAGATTTGATAGAAAACGGATAAGTAGGAAAATTTTGGCAATTCATAATTAGTATAGTGCATATAATAGCTATTAGGAAAAGTGCATTGGAGTCTTTGACTTGATAGAAACAATTCAATTTTTCTAGCATCTTCTCAATCTGTGTTGTCTCCTTCCTGTGTGCATCTATAGAGCCATTGAACTTTATGCTCAATGCCAAATCTAATAGCTTGGTGGTGCCTATGAAAGTTTGATTGGATTCCACCGAATCTTGATTGATTAAGTTGAATACGGATGCTAAGTTTTAGGGACTAGTTTGGTGGTAGAATTAGATGCTCTGATGGTGGTATCCTTCCTAATTAAATGGTTTGGGGAAAATTAACTTTGGCTCGTAGTTGGTAGTTGATATATGAAGGAGAACAAAGTTCAGTTCCAAAGTCCAAACCAGTTTGGAGCTATTTTTTTCCATTTATTTCGTGGTGATTTATAAGACTATCAATATGTATTATTTAATAAAGTCATATGATTCATTGAAAGAAGATAACTTCGAACCTGAATAGGGCCCCAACTTTTTCCTATAGTAAAAAAAATAGAAAAATTACAAAATATTGCACACGATCAACGGCCACAAAAAATGAAAAGTCCATTTTCAAAATAAGTAGGCATCAATGTTTGCAAACATACGTAACAATTAGACAGACTCCCATACTTAACTCTAATTGTATTTGATAAAATTGTGTTTTCATTGATTTGGATAAATGCTTGATCCTACAAAAGGTTCCATTATATAAAATTGAGTTTTCGTTGATTTGGACAAATGCTTAATCCTGTGAAAGGTTCCAATATACGGCATATACGCATGTACCACCACAATGATCTTAATTTTGACTACTTAACAATTAGCGTATGCATGATCCAATTATTGCGTTGGTTTGATAAAATCAAAAAAAGTTACGTGTTCCCTAAGTTTGTTTAATTAACACTGAATGTGGTTTCTTTGTACTTGTAGCCGGTTACAAGTACAGAGCAGGCAAAGCAGCTACGAGCATTCGCATCAAGTTTCTTCAAACTATTCTATTTTACCATCTCAAAATCTACTTTATCATTTATACCATACTATTTTACATCACTCTCAATATCCCAACTTTTATTTTCTTATTCTACTTATTAAAATAATATTTCTACACAATAAAATATATTTTTTCTTTTTTTGTTTTTTCCCAATTTTCTCCTCCACATGCGTGTACCTTCCAGAATCGTCCATTACTTTACTTTTCACCTTCTTCCAAACTCCTCCTCCATCATCCATATCAACCCAGATCGGCGAAACAAAAAAAAAAAAAAAAAAAAAAAAAACCATCACGCCGATCACAATGCCACAGCCACCACAACGCCGATCACATATACCAACAAACCCAAAAAAAAAAAAAAAAAAAACACCATTAACACCCATGACGATCACAACGCCACACCCACCACAGCTCCACCGATCTCCGCCACGCCAATCTCCACCGTTGTTAACACCCACGCTGATCTCGTCAAAACCCACGTCGATCTCCATCGTTGTCAAAACCCACGACCCACCGTCGTCAAAACCCACGCCAACCCATGCCCATGTCAGTCACAATCCCACCACCACTAGAGAGAGAGATAGAGAAACCCACAACCACCAGATGAGAGAGAGAGAGAGAGAGAGAGAGAGAGAGAGAGCATGGGGTCTCAGGTCTGAAGAGAGCAGAGAGCAGATGAGAAGGAAAGAAGGAAGAGAGAGAAAAGAAGAGAAATAATGAGAGAGGAGAGAGAAATTTCGCGGTTCAAAAAGGAGGAGAGAGAGTATTAAATATTATTATTTAAGTTTAGAATTGTGCTACAGTACAATTCTACCTTAGCACAATTCAAAATTTTTTTACAATAGTTCGTTTTTACAATCCCAAATGCTAAGGTCTTTTGGGCTTAAAATGCCAAACCCACCTTACATTTGGCATTTGCAATGCCCAGTGCAAATGCTCTAAGAAGGTGGGCTTAGGAGTCCTCTCCTATGTCTTTCACTGTATTGTACAATCTTGCCTTGTATTCATGCAAAGTACATGGACAAAATTCACAATTTGACAACATGAGATGTCTCCATCTCCTCTTCTTCATCATCATCATCATTGCCATCGTCGTCATCTTCTTCTTCTTAATAAAGAATTTTGTTAACAAATATTTTTTTAAAACTTTTTATGAAAAATAAAAAAGCAACTAATATTTTTGACACTTTTTTATATTTTTTATAAAAGTGATATAATTTTTTTCTAAAATTATTCATTAATTAATGTTCTAAAGATAACAGTTAACTGAACATTTTAATAAATAAGAATCTTCATTAAAAATGGAAGGGGAGGAACCTTCCCCCATTTATCTCCCAAGAACATACCAAAAAGTTGTGGAATTACAATGGGAATGGTTCCTTGTACATGACATGTAGAAACTCAACTAACAATTATGTGAGTTGCTTGATGAGTATATCTAAGATTAAGAACATGATAAAAATGCCAATCGGGTGGCCAAACACAAAAACTGACATAATATCCTCTATAATAGATACAATAGACATTAAGGAAGAGAAGCTGGTCAGAGAATGAGTTGGATAACATGGAGAGCATCTCCTTCAAAAATAATATTAGCAAGCCCAAAAACTAACTTTGGACGCTGCCAACAATATGGCCCTTGCTTGTTGACCCAAATAAGAATGACTCGCAACTTTAAAGCAAATGGAGATGGTTCATTTTATTAATGGAGATGCTTGTCATCCGTGTCATGAATGACCCCATGACCCTAGGGCAAATTGCAACTCGAACAATCGAATTTAAATGCTAAAATGGCTAGACGAAGAAGGTTAACCACCATATCCCTCACCCGGGTTTATTTAAAATATCATTCTAGAGAAAGATAGAGAGAGATTCATAACAATTTATCACTATTTATATTATGTTCTTAAGGGAGTAAGAGCATTTGCAACAGTGTAGTTATAATGCTATAATGCTAAAATTTAGCTCCACAAACACAAAAATCTTGCTATAGCAGTATAGCTAAATCTAAAAATTTTAGCTCCATTGCTACAGTGCACATCTATAGATAGATATGCACTGTTCATAAGAGCTAAAAAAAATTTTATTTTATTGAATTTCTCTCTCCTCTTCCATTAAAAAAATATTCTCTTTCTTTCTTTTTCTTTCTCTCACTCCGGCTTCTCTTCTTTCTTCCTCTTTCTTCCTCTTCCAGTCCTCCATTTTAATCAGACCGTGCCTCTCTACTCAGTCCGTTACTTCTCTTTGCTCAGTCCTCACACTTCGTTTCTGCCCAGCGCCGACCACTCTTCGCATTCTCCACCTCAAAGGCCGAACCTCCGAGCTCCACCCTCTCTCTGCTATCTCATGCCCAGTGCCGATGTGGGTTTGTGTTTATGTTTTCTGATCTGTTGTGGGCAGTGGGCTTGTGTTTGTGTTTGTGGCAGTGGGCTTGTGCTCGTGGTGGGGTTTTTTTTTTTTTTTTTTTTTTGATGTGGACTAGTGGTGGTGGTTGTGGTTGTGGCTGTGGCTGAGGAAAAAAATTGGAGATTTGGGTTTTTTTTTTTTTTTCCTGCTGTGGACTACTGGTGCTGGTGGTGGTTGTGGCTGTAGCTAATGGTAAAGGTGGTTGTAGTTGGTACTGTGATATTTTTTTGGATAGTGGAATATATTATTTTATTATAGTGGTTATAATATTTTATTGTGATATTTATATTATTTTATTATGTTGAAAGCTAAAATAGATCCACTGCTGCAGCATGTATGTAGGTAAAATAGATAAAGTAACTTTTATTGGTGCTAAATAGCTAAAATTATAGATTCATTGCTGTGGATGCTCTAAACAACCTAAACTAAAAATAAAACCAGTAAATTTGCTTTTAAAAAAAAAAAATTAAAACTTGATAGGCCAACCTAGCCCAAAAAAAGGAGGTCCGATCCAGCTAACAATCCACCAAATCCCCAATATTGGGCTGGGCTTTGCTGGGCTGGTATCAGTCTAGATTATCAAGAAACCAACTACGTCACCATACACCAAGTGACACGTCATCCAAATAGACACGTGGAGCCAAGCTTTCTATTAATCACAATTCGCTCTTTCAAAACCCACGGGCCAGTCAAAACGTGTAGTACACCTCATAAATAATAACCGTCCGATTAATCAATTCGATGATCACGTGCCTCACAAAGATCCACAATTAGAAAACCACCAAATAAAACAGTGTCAATCCGAGTCTGCAAAAAAACACATGAATTACCGAGTCACACCGATTCCAACCGAGTCAACTCGGAACCTGTGCGAATCGGTGGCCGTTTTTCGCGTTCTTCCTCAGAATCAAACTCTCTCAGCCTCTCTGTATCGCTATATTCTAACAACAATGTCGTCCTCAGCTTCTGCTTCGTCCGATAGCGACGAAGAAACTCTTCGCCGAAGCCGAATTCTCAAAAGCAAGCTGTACTTCGATGTTCCTCTCTCCAAGGTAAAACCCTATACATTCATATATTCCTATGTGTGTGTTTTATTGGACTAAGGTTGTTTGATCAATCAGGTTCCTGTGATTTACGCGGCGTCGTATGATATAGCATTTCTCGGCATAGAGAAGCTGTAAGAACTGAGAAGCTCTTTGGATTTCTCATTTTTGTGAGATTTTTTGTTTAGTATTTGATATTTGCTGATTTAGTGATTTTTTTTTTAATCTAAATTTTATATTTTTATGACTAATGAATTTTTAGGCAGTATGATAAATGCGTTAGTTGATAAATATATCAAAGTAATAAACTTTAGCACCACTTCTTATGCTCAATTTGAAAATTGAAAACTGGGCCTATTAGCTTAGTGGTGGGAGTTCTGTTTTGGGTTCAGTTCAATCTTTATTTATGGTTGGTATGGAGATGGGAAATACATAAATCCTAAATCTTTTGAAAAAAAAATAGAATCTTTGAGGCAAAGGTTTGGCATTTGTGAGCTCTTGAAATTGGTTGAGATGATATAGAATGAGTAAGTCTAATGACAAAACAAATTTCACAACTGCTAAGATGGCAAGTTGTGATGGGTGTACCATAAAAGTAACAACAATGCTAAAGACACAACTGACATTCATGGACCCACCATTTTTTCTCCATCACTCGCAGTCAACTAACTCAGCATTTGTGAAATTTTTGTGAAAAAATTTGCATCCATATCACTTGAAAGTTGGGAATTTTTTATACAGTATTGAATTAGTTCTACACTTGAAAGCAGTAGTCTTTGGTGCTTCATGCCAATGATTTTCTCAGCCCATTTATTTTCTGGAGAATGACTGCAAGTCCTATTATAGCAGTTTATAGATCTTAGGCAGAAAACCAACTGTGTTGGGTTCTAAAATGTTGGTCATTTGGTGTGCATCAGATTGGAAACTAAGTCATCTTATCCTAAGAAAATGACCTCTATTGTTTTTGTTAATGATTGAGTGGCCCCAAGAGGATGGGGGATTAAGAGATTTGACCAATAATTTGACAAGTTTACTCAAAATATTTTTAGTATGTCAACTGTGGGCTTAAAACCGTGTGCATAATACTTTATAATCAGCAGTACACTGTTTCTTTATATGTTAAATAGTTGTTGCTAAACTTTATTAATTGTTGCCCTAGCTGTAGAAATAGTATGGCATGCTTTATTGCATAATTTTTACGTGAATATGAGTTGGTCATTTGTGACCTAATTTGGCCATTGAAAAAAAAAATAGAATCTTTATAGCTTTGTTCTTAAGTGTGGATCTGAGTTGTTAATTATAATCTTGGCCTTGTTTCTACATTTAATTTATGTAGGCACCCATTTGATTCAACTAAATGGGGTCGCATATGTCGATTCCTTGTCTCTGATGGTGCTTTGCACAGAAGTCGTATTGTTGAGCCTCTGGAAGCTTCAAAGGATGATCTCCTTGTGGTAATTTCCTTGTTAGCATGGACATTGGGAATTTGGGATTGGCCCTACCAAATACTTCAAAGCATGCTATTGTATATTGTATTTCATGATCTTTTAAACTAATGGTATTACTTGAGATGTGCAACTTGAGTAAAAAGAAGTTTTTTGGATGCCCATTAGTGTAAGATGAGTAGCATGCATTATTTCTAGTATCTGTATCTTAGCTGATCAGTTCTTGTTGAACAGGTGCATTCCGAATCATACTTGAATAGTCTTAAGAGTAGTGCAAATGTAGCCATGATAATTGAGGTAATGTGTAGTATCCACCCTTGTCTAATTTGTTATCTATAAATACTTTCTTACGAGTGCTAATTTGTTTTATTGAAGATCATATGCTTTTCCTAAATTTTATTAAAGAAAAAAAAAAAACGTGATGTTTTTGGAGATGACTTCCATGAACTTGTTAAAAAGAAAACACTGATTTAGTGCTAGGTGAAAGAATACAGATAGTATTGGTTCTGCATGACAGTGGTTTTATGATATCCATGATCTCCCAATTAAAGTTTTGATTTTTATTTTTAATGATTTATTGGTTTAAGTTGGGGTTTCGTAGTTGCAAACTATTTTGTTATTTGCTCAGATCACCAGCTTATCTGAACTACCATACTATAGGTCCCTCCTGTTGCACTATTTCCCAACTGTCTTGTGCAGCAGAAAGTTCTTCACCCATTTCGCAATCAGGTAAAGTCATCATCCACCTGGGATTTAATTTTCATAGTTCATGTTATTGTTTCCTGCAGAATTGGGTTATGTAGATCATTGCTGCAGGTGGGAGGGACTATTTTGGCAGCAAAGCTTGCAAAAGAACGAGGATGGGCCATTAATGTAGGAGGGGGGTTTCATCACTGTTGTGGGGAAAAAGGAGGTGGATTTTGTGCCTATGCAGACGTTTCCCTTTGCATACACTATGCCTTTGTTCAGTTAAACATATCAAGGTACCAAGAGTTGCAGTTCAGATGAAATAGTTGCAGCCCTTGTAATTATAAGTTGGGAATTTTAATTCAAATTTGAAATTAAATTGGAGCTGGGATTTTCTCCTTGTTGTTGCTATTTCTACAGGGTGATGATAATTGATCTTGATGCACATCAAGGAAATGGCCATGAACTAGATTTTGCCAATGACAGTATGGTTACTTATTTTTCCTCATGGTGGTTCAGTTTCACTGTCTTTTGGAATATTGATGATAGAATTTTTACTAACAGGACGAGTCTATATACTCGATATGTACAATCCTGGCATATATCCATTTGTAAGTTGCCTTCCGTAAATTTTACTAGAGTTTTTAGATCAAACCTCTGTTTCCTCTCTATTACCTCCTTTAAAATATTAATTTCATTTGTTTACTTTATGGTGCCAGCTACCCTGCTGGAACATTGTTTAGCGGATGTTCAAGGGTAGGGAGAAATAGCGTACCCTACCTTTGTTAGTCCATTGCCTTGGGACTAGAGAATAAAGCATGAGATCTTTTCTTTTCTTTTTCTATTCAAACTTATTTATTGGTCTCTGTGATTAATTTTTGGCTCCATCTGTTCCTATATTACTATTTGTGGATTATGTATTAATTTTAGTTAAACATATACTGATAACTCCTACATCATTTCTTTCCTCTAAATCTTTTTGTTCATTAGGATTATGAGGCAAGGAGATACATTGATCAGAAGGTTGAAGTAGCGGTAAGCAGTCATGATCTCATGGTAAAATTAGATTGTAGTTGCTTTTGTTCTTGACCTACTGTAATTGTTTCTTTTACTGAATGTGAATAGAGTGGGACCACAACAAATGAGTACTTGAAGAAATTAGATGAAGCACTGGAGGTATATATATTCCCATTTCTGTCTTCGTATGTAATAATACTATGAGGAGATATTGACCTATCAATGTGTGCTATGTTAAAGCTTCCCATTATTAATGACCTAGAGGCTCCTGGATTACATTTCTTGCATCTTTGAGATTTTTTTATGTGGATATTAGGTTGCTGGGCATACGTTTGATCCTGAGTTGGTGGTTTACAATGCTGGAACTGATATTCTAGATGGAGATCCTTTAGGCAGATTGAAGGTAATTTTTCCTTGGATCCATTTGGTCAGCACAAAATTGATATCTCCATTAAGTGTGTATAAGAAACAAGAATAGGTCCTTAATACGTATATGCATACAGAGTTGTTACATTCACCTATTTCCTATATATTGTAAGTTTGCTTCTTTGTGCAGATCAGTCCTGATGGGATTGCCAATAGGGATGAAAAAGTTTTTAGGTTTGCTCGTGAGAGGAACATTCCAATTGTCATGCTTACATCAGGTCCAATCTCAATCTCTTCCTCAAATGTGTTATAGGATGGAAGAGAGTGGCTTATTTTAGCAAAGCCCACAACCTTATATTAATTTTCCTCTGTACTTGTATGTTTATGTGGGTTGTAAATGGACAAAACTATCTTGGCCTAGACAAACTCCCCACCCCCCCCCCCCCCCCCCCAACCACAAAAAAAAAAATAATAATAATAATAATAAAAAAGAAGAAGACGACCCAATACCTGCAGAGGGTTAATAGATTTTCCTGATTGACCAGCACTTCTTTGTGTGCATATAGCACTTAGAACCTGTGACTATGAAGGTGTTGTCATTGGAATTTCCATTAAATTAAATAATTTGTTGTGTCACTCCATGGGTGATCCACAAATGTTGCCATTGTAGGATACTTTCTCCTGTCTCGTCTTAAAAGGGGAAAAATGAAAGTAAATAAATGGTTCACGAGGTCTTTGTAGCTGGTTACTTTCTCGTCTGTTGTGATTTAAAAGAAAACTCAACTCAACTCAACTCAACTCAACTTAGCCTCTTGGAAAGTTTGGTATGTTTATGTGCTCATTTAGCCTTGCATGTGTTCAGGTGGTTACATGAAGTCAAGTGCCAGAGTTATAGCAGATTCCATGATCAACCTCTCAAAGAAATCCCTGATAGATTTGGGTAAGAACGCCTGAAGTATTCATCACTGTTCATGGCATGAGTTTCTGGGAAAATATGCATACAAAATCAGTTTGTGTAGTTGATCGCTAAAATTTATATTTGTAAATTATCATTACAAATTGTGATTAGTCCTCCTCTTTTTGTCTTCATTCTGTTGATACTTACTGGTAGGACTGTATATTGAGAGTGAGCAACATCTAGTAAATAAGTGAGAATTGTAGGCATTAGAGCTCTGGCATCCCAAGTTAGTTTTGAACATTCTGAAACCAAACCACCCCCCCCCCCCCCCCTCCTCTTCCTCTATCTGCAATGTAATTCTGACAATTATTGTCTTAGTGAATGGAAATGCTAAACTTTAACATAGTCTCTCTTGTGGCGATAGCTCTGCTCTATTGGTTTTGTCATGATCAGACTTTCCAATCTTGACTGCATATGCTACAAATATTGCCAGTGTTCTAGAAATACTTTCAATACTTTATCATGTGAGTGTAGTGGTTGTGAAAATTTATAAAAAAAAATAAATAAAAAAAAAGGTCCCCCCACCCCCCTCCTCTCTTTCTTTGGATTGGATTATGAGCCATTTGAAAATTTGGAACGTATTTTTGTGGGATCACCCTAACATGCCAGGCTATCTTTGTAGGATAATATATTATGATGGAGAAACTTATTCTGCCCTTAATTGGATGCTTGTCACATTTTTAAGAAATAGACTCGTGGGCCTTATCTGCAAAAAATGCAAAGCAAACGTGCTATACTTTTCTGTCTCAACGTGTTAATTTTTTGGATCTCACAGTCACAGATCTTATGTGATGTTGCAGCAATTTAGGGCCACAGCAATAATGTTGAACTACGGATCCCATTCCACCTGATTGATCTACTCTGAAAGTTTAAAAAAAAAAAAAAATGAAGAGCATACAATAGGGACATTGCATCAAAGGATGGTTTGCATGACCACAATGGATTTTGTATGATTCTTAAGCAGACTTTGAAGATTCTAGTTGAGCAATTCAATTTCAAAATAGTTACTGAAAGTCTGAAATAACATGGCACAAACTAGACCAAGATGAAGAAGCCAACAACTCTGTCAATTTGTTTGACCCAATAAGACAAGAACAGTAATAATAATAATAAAGGGAACGAAAGAATAGTGATAAACATTTTCAATGACAAAATGGCAAAAATTGCAAGTTGCAACAAGGGTTGTCACATGTGAGGAGGGTCCCAACTCCCAAGGGTTCATAATATGATATCATAGTGGAACATTATTGTCAGCTTGTAATCAAAAGAAATAAAAACTTTCCTTATATTTCATAACATCACAACACGAGTCACGACCGACGTCTGTCTTTAACTAACCCAATTAAGGCCTCAACCAAAGTCATAATCTTTGGACAACCCCACCACGCTTGGTTACTTTTATTTTATCTGTGTTCTTTAACTCGGGAAGGTTCATTTCTTTTTATCAAACATGACTCAATCGCTCATTAATTACAATGTAAAATGCCTCCTATTGTAACTCAGCCGCTCATTAATTACAATAATTTATTGAGAGTTTGTTTGATAATGCCGTAAGTGTAACATTGTCAAGGATTCAAGCATACAGCGAGGAATTTTGTGGTGTGGTAGCAGGTGTATATATATACTTTTTTATAGAATATTGTTGGGTAAGCGTTTTTTTTTTTTTTTTTTTTTTTGCTTAAAGAAAAATTTATTGAAACACATCAGATACAGAATCCTGGGCAGCCTCATCCAAGATTACATTTACAAAACTCGGAGGGCCAAACCCCATATCAAAAGAACCGAAAAAAGATTGGCCAAGAGACCACTTGGCTAGCTCATGTGCAGCCTGATTAGCCTCCCTATGAACCCAATTAAATGATACATGTCCAGAGTCCCTAAATACATTCTTAACTGAGTCCACAAAATTCACAAGCCTCCAAGGAATTTCCTTCCCACCAGCTCTAATAGCATCTATACAATCTTTACAATCACTCTCTATAATGCAATTACAAAAAGAGAAGTTCAAAGCAATGTGAACAGCCAAAAGAATAGCATCAGCCTCTGCTTGAACAGGGAAATTGGTGTTGACTTTCTTAGAAATCGCAAACACCAATGTCCCTTTCCAATCTCTGGCAACAACAGCTATACATGAAGAAATAGAACCCACAGCTGCATCACAATTCAGTTTTAACATACCTTGGCTTGGACACCGCCACCTTGCACTATTTCTAGCTGAACCTCTAGTCCACACTGGAACTTTAGGCCGCCAATGCTCCAAAAACAACTTCTGAATGCTTCTGATAATTTGGCCCTCCATTGGAAGAGAATTCTCATAAATTGCTTTCTTTCTCCACTTCCAAATCAAATCTAAAGCTAGAGCTCCAAATAGCAGGAATTCATTTCTTTGCTCTTTATCCAGCTGAAGACATGGAGGAGGTTCAATAAGCAACTCAATCAATTGAGCCAGAGATTGAACATGCCAACTATCAATTCTAATGTTCCAACGACTACCAAACCAAGTAGCTCTAGCAATGTGGCAATGAGTAAAAAGATGCAGAGTTGACTCTATCTCAGCATTACAAAGAGGACAGCTAGACTCAGAGGAAGTGGAAAACTCACTCAGCTTGTCTCTAGTGGGAAGAAGATTGAATGCAATTCTCCATAGATGCATCTTTAGCCTCTCATGAATGTTGGCCTTCCATATTTTCCTTGTAAGGGAAACACTGCCAGCTGAATTGTCACCTTCGGAAATAAGACGATAGCAAGATTTCACCGAGAACTTCCCATTTTGAGATTTGGCCCAAATCCATCTATCATCCATACCAAAAGACCAAATCGGGATGTTTTTAATAGCTTCAATAGACTCTTGGTCAAACAGATCATTCAGCAAGATTTCATTCTAGCCTGTACCCAAAGAATTTAGAAGTTGAGAAACTACCAAACAAGAATTATCATCTTGAGCCCTTGGTGTTGGAATAAAACCTGATTTGTCAGGTAGCCAAGGGTCTTCCCAAACAAGAATAGAGTTCCCCGAACATACTAATTTGCACGCACCTAACTTGATTATATCCTTCACCCTTTCAATACTCTTCCAAACCCAGGATGCATTAGAGACTTTAGGAGCTCTAAGCCAATCAGCTCTAACCCTGTACTTGGCAACCAGTTGCTTCACACAAAAACAATTTTTCTTGGACAAAATCCACCATCCCAACTTAGAAACTAAAGCTTTATTCATCTTCTCAAACTTCCTAAAACCAAGACCATCTTCGTCTTTCGGCCTACACAAATCATCCCATGCCATAGGAGTGTAAAACTTATTAGAATCCTCTTTTGGCCTCCACCAGAAACGTCTCACAGCCGCATCTAACTTCTCATTAATTCTCCGTGGGAGCAAAAAGGAAGACATAGTATAATTAGGGATGGATTGGGCAACAGATTTAATCAATGTAGCTCTACCCGCCCAAGAAAGGCTTTTACTCTTCCAACTAGTCAATCTTGCATCAACCTTCTCCTTCACATAGGCAAAATCTCTAGTCTTGTTATTTGATAAGAACAGTGGCACCCCCAAGTACTTAGTACCTTGTCTGAGCTTTCTAATTCCCAACTGGTTTTTAACTTGTCTCAAAAATTCTGGGTGGACACCTTTCGAACTAAAAATGCCGGACTTCTCAACACTTATACTTTGCCCAGACCATTTGCCATAGCAATCCAAGCAATTCAGCAGGGTTCTTATTTCTAACATCTTGGCACTACAAAATAACATCACGTCATCAGCATAGAATAGCCTTGTGATAGGTGGAGCTCCGTTCGCTAAATGCACCCCTCTAATATTTCCTTTAATCTCCTCTCTACTAGTTGGGTAAGCGTTTTGCATCAACAAATGTTTGTATTTGAAGTACTTTATGTGAGTGTTTCATAAATGTTATTGTTAATGTGCAATAAATGTTTGTAAATGACCCTAATAAAATATCATGATATGATTCCATAAAAAGTCTAAAAGATTATTCCTATAAAAAAAAAAAAAACAAAAAATCTAAAAGATTATAACAGGAATTTTGTAGAAAATAGTAAAAACAATTTTGACCATTCTATCCCTCCACAATCCACCCTAATCATCGAATTATAAAATAATAATAATGATATTGTTAGGAGTCGATTGCTTATAGAGCAATTTGAGACCTTTGGCATGCGGGAAAGAAAAGGCTTTGTACGAGGGTTCATTGCCTCCTATTTTGTAATAACTAATAATTGATTTTTAAATATGGTTTGATTTCCATTATGTAGCCTAGTGATTTTGTTGAATACATTTCTAATCCTTTAATGAGAAATAAAATTATCATTCTCAAATTAGTCTTGATAAATATCCTTCTCATTCTCCAAAAAAACAAAAATCTTTTTCCCCCCTTATCAGGATAGATTATAGAATATATATGACGAAAGATCCACGACTCCATGTCAATGCTCTGTAGAACCATAATAGTGGTCAGATGGGCCATTAGGCCCCAAAACCTAATTCTAGTACAAATTTAGATCTGACTTGTGATTATGGCTATCTTGCATGATGATTTATAAGCACCATGTCTCGAGAAATCTACTGTAACTATCGGTCTTATCATGTTAAGTGATTAAAATAAAGGGAGTCTTGTTGCCCGTAAATCATAAAGGTCTCACTTAACATTGGCTTGATTATATTTTAACTCACAATCACAAGATAGGGTGGCATTAGGGGTGTCAATTCGGGTTAGCGTGTCGGGTTCGTGTCGTGTCGAGGTGGAGGTATTCGACTAAATGACTCAACCCTAACCCGACCCATTTAATAATCGTGTCATGATCCTTCAACCCTAACCCGACCTGTTAATAAGACGGGTTGACCTGACCCAACCCATTTGACACGTTTAATAAACGAGTCGTGTTGGGTTGACACAAATGTAACACAACCCATTTCAACCTGTATAATACTAAATATAACATCCATCTAGAATAATTATTTTTACATCCCAAAAAGCAGTGCATACACTTTAAGTCTTCAACCCACATTCAAAATAATATAGTTTAACAAAAATATAACATTCATCTAGAAATAAGTTCTTTACACTCCAAAAGAAGTGCATACACTTCAACCCAAATTCAAAATAACAAAATTTCACAAAAATAAAATAACATAGTACAACAAAAATATAATATTCTTGGAACTCGTCAAATGCTAAGTATCAATATTGAAAGAATTTGAATAAACAGCAGACTAATCCTGACTATGACCACGATTATCATCCATAGATTCTTTGTTGATGTCCAAATTCATAACATCTTCCACAAGCTCATCCAATTTCATTTGTGTAAGTTCTATGCCAAAAAAAAAAAAAGTATTAGTAGTTCTAAGGTCTGTAAAGTTTCAATTTCCAATTATATCCCGTGTAAAATTTTGTAATTACTTTTTTTTTTCTTTTTAAATTTAAAATATATGTTGGATATAAAAGGTATTTGACAAATCTAAAATAAAATAAATATATATTTGTTATATGAGTTAAACGGGTTGTGTTAAGTGGGTCATTTCGGGTTGACACAAATAAATTAGCGTGTCAAACGTGTCTATTGCGGGTTGACCTGTTTATGACCTGTTTCTTATCGTGTCACTTTCGGGTCGATCCGTTTATGACCCAAACCCATTAAGGCCTAACCCTAACCCGAAAAAACCCGTGTCGAGTTCGTGTCGTGTTCGCGGGTTGGGTCGAACATTGACACCCCTAGGTGGCATAAGTCTCATAACCGAAATTGTAGAAATTCATATTATTGATTCAACAACTCTCCTAAACATAGCATTTAATGCAATCCCATCAAATCCCATTAAATGTTATTAGATAATCATCTATATATTGCTTTTCTTTATAATACAAGAGATGTGAAGATTGTCAGACACCTCATGTTGCCTTGAAACATGACTAAGAATAAAGAGTACAAAGGTATAATCTACAAGTATGGCATACTGATTTGGAATAATGGGGGATGGCCATATTGCCATAAATAAAATAAAAAAATCCTCATAGATAGTAAATATTTACAAAAAAAACAAAAATATGCAATCTTAGCTGAGACACTACCATTTTTGTTTATCTTCTTCACCCGTTGGTCTACGAATGAAACTATCGGAGCTGCTTTAGTCAACTTTTGAGTTATTCTAGACCAAATTGAAGATTTTCTTTCTTAGTAGAGGGTTTGTTAGATTGCAAAGACTTATCATTGTTTGGACTTAAAGTCTTTGTTGTAGTTTTGTCCCTCCTATGAAAATTTTCCCACCCACAACATCTTAACCTATAGAACATAATTGCTTTCCCCATTAAATTAGTGTTCATCCCCCAAAATATCCCTCTTTCTCTCTTTATTTTGGGATTTATTATAGAATTTATCTTTAACTATAAATCATGATCCTTAAATTTAATTGCATTTACAAGTAGCATTGTAATTCAGTGACATCATTCGTTATTTTTACAAGCAAAACCAACATTCAAATCCTCCTAAACCTACTTATCATTGACAAAAAGAAACAAAAATCTCATTAAAAGCCACTCACCTCTATAACACCAAAGAAGAGAGAGGGAGAGATCAGAAATCCAACTAATCCCTGTGACTCCATTGACTCTTTTTTTTTTTTTTTTTTTTAATTTTATAAACCCATTGACTCTTATCTTGATTGGATGCTCTTGCAACTTACTCTCTGATTGGACCGGACCATAAGTCCATAATAAAGAATTAAAGATTCACACACTGCTGACTGCTTTTATTTATTGGGTACAGTACTCTCACACAGACACAGTTGAGCCTAAAAATAACCATCTTTCCTTTCCTCCCCAATCTATCTTTTATTATTTGGCTGGAGGAGGAGGAGGGAGGTTGTTTCACTATACACTCTCCTCTCTGTGTACGTGACTCAACACTTTAGATTTCCACTCCGTCGCTTTCTCTCTCATTCCTCAATTCTCTGCGCCTCTCTCTCTTTCTCTCTCTACAAATCCCAAAAACGACGTCGTCGTCGTCTCTTTGCCAAAAAAAGCTCAAAAACTCTTATTATTCACCAGCGTCGACGACTCGCTTATTCTGCGCCTTTATTTTTTCCTTCCTTCTTTCTCCGCAATGTTGAAAAAGTTTCCATTTTGGGTGCTCAGTCTCTTTCTCCTTCTCTGCTTCGCTCTCTTATTTTCAACCTCACTCGCCGACTCAGACTCTGACTCAGATCGCCTCGACCTAGACCACTCCAACTCGTCCGAGTCCAATGTCTCTCTCTCCAAACCTAAAGAAGGCAGCTTCGCTCACATGATCGATCAAGCTCTCGCCAACGAGTTCCCCGAAAACGATCAACCCGAAGGTCCTCTTAGATCCAATCTCTCTCTCTCTCTCTCTCTCTCTCTCTCTAGCTAACTCAAATTATTTTCGAAATTTTCAAATTTTTTTTTTGAATTTCTTGTTGGCAGTGGCTGATTCTGGAAGCTTCAACAACAGTGTAGCTGAGCAACAGGTTAGTTTGGCATTTTTTTTTTCTTTTGGAATTTTGAACTAGTTTATTACTACAAACAACTTCAATTACGCCACTGAGTTGCATTGTTTGAATGATTTTCAATTGAAAAATCCTGATCTGTTAAAACGCTATGTTCAGTTTAGATTCCAATCATAACAATTATAAATTTATTCAATTTTTGCATTATTGTGATCATTTATTATTTTAAATTCGTGCTCTTAATTAGTTGGATACTCTAGATCTTATCTCTCTGTGCTAGTTTGAATTTGAATCGTTTTATTTCTTTATCTGTTCTTGTTGATCAGGCAACTCTGGAAACTGTAGCCAGAGTTAGAACGAAGAAAAATGACACAAAAGAGGAAAAGTATGCGTTTTTTTTTTTTTTTTTTATAAAAAACTTTTAAATTCGAGGATTCATTTGTAGTTTCTCACTCAAATTCACCAACGGTTTGTGCGTTTCTAACTCTATGTTGTTGGTTTCGACTTTTAGGTCATTTCAACTTCAAAATGTTTTTAATCTTGATAACGATAATCGAGCTGAAGATACACCTACATTGATAGATCGGAAGGTAAGGTTGCTTCATTATTAAAAAAAAAAATTAAAAAAAAAAAAAGAGTTTTTTTTTTGGGTACATATACGTGTTAGATTTAAATGAATAATTCGTGTGCTTTATTTTTCAGGACAATGTCTTTATTATATCTAATTTTAAATCGAAATATCCAGTTCTGCAGCTAGACATAAGGTAAAACTTGTGAATTAGTTTCGATTGTGAAGTCATGTTTCCGCACATAACTCGTAAGCTTATCTGAGCTCTTTTTTTCTAATTATTTCTTTGTAGATTGATATCCGATTTGGTAGTTGTTATTGTGTCCGCAACATGTGGTGGCATTGCCTTTGCTTGTGCTGGACAGCCGGTCTGATTATATTTTTGATCTATACTTTATTCACGACAAACTGCAATGTTAGAATCTGTTCAAGTGTTGCATTTCACTGATCGTCTGATATTTTTTGTTAATCATGCTAAATTTTTTCAGGTTATTACTGGATATTTGCTAGCAGGATCGTTTATTGGACCTGGAGGGTTCAGCTTCATCAGTGAAATGGTCCAAGTATGTTGCTTGTTTCTTTAAAACCTATTAGCCCTGCTTTCTCTTATTGCTTCCTTTAAATGTCTTGAAAATGATGGGTTTTTTGTTTGGGTCTTGGTTTGATTATTATCACGTTAATTCCTTTTGAAATTAGTTAAAGCCTAGACATTTTTCACTTGTTCTAGAATTTTTGTTTGCAATTATTTAGGTGTTTGTAACTTGTGTCAATGTGCCTATGTCAGATTTTTACTAAAGATCATGCATTTTTGTTACATTGCCATCAAGGAGTCAAGGGCACAAAAATTTAAAAACAAATCATCAAGCATGAAATGGTGGCCTCCATCATATAATAGCAACTGAAAATAAAGATGATTTGCCCATGTAGTTATTTGCTAGGCTCATATGCTCTTATTGTCACAAGATGCTCTCTGGTGGAGATTATTCATCTTAGTATTCTTTTTTTATCAGATGTCTCTACAGGTCACTTACTTTTTTGCACTGATGAATGCACATAGGTTGAAACAGTGGCCCAGTTTGGTGTAGTTTTTCTTCTTTTTGCACTGGGCTTGGAGTTCTCCATAACGAAGGTCAAATTCTGTTCTTTGGCCTGCTTCATTTTCTTTCTCTTTTAGTGAAATTGTGATTCAAACTCAATAATTGTGTGATTGCAGCTTCGCGTTGTTCGAGCAGTTGCTGTTCTAGGGGGCCTGCTACAGATTTTCTTATTTATGTGCCTGTGTGGCATACTAATATCGGTATGTCTACAAATTCTAACAGAACATTCACAGAAGTTTGCCCCTTTCTACTTGTGAAAACTACTTGCACCTGATTATGTGCCATAGAAAAGTTTGATTGAACTGGGAATATTGGAAACGCTTAGAAGAGATGCAAGTTTCAAAGTGATAAAGAATGATTAGAAATGGATGACAAGTTTACTGAGGATTCTTGTATGATATCAACTTCATCTCAGGTCCATTGAAGAGTTATTTTGCTCTTTAGTTACATATCTTTTGTTATATTTTGTAATTATTTCTTAAGCTTCGGATTTGGGCTCTCAAGTTAAAGCTTTTTGTTTAAAGGCAGCATTTATATAGAGTAATTTGATGGTGTTGAGAGGTTTCCAGCATAAGAAGTAGTTGAACCAGTAGATGCTGGTGATACTAAGTCCATGTTAGGCAGAAAACTTAAAAGATAGTTTTGATTTTATTCACTTCGGTTTGGTCTAGTTCCTTAGTTGTGTGGTAGTATCAGATCCCCTTTTGATTGAGCCAACATGAGGACTATTTTCTATTATAGCAGCTTGAAGCTTTCACTCCATCTAATCCTATACATTATTGATGATTTTTTTGTGTGAAGCCCCCGGGCCTTGAGTCAAGATAAAGGAGTATGGTTTGGTTTGGGGTGGGTCTTAGGTCTGACTTCTAACAAACAAATGGGGTGAATAAATTTATCATATTGTAATGCTGCACTTTCATTGGATAATGCTAATGCATTGCTTTGATTCTCACATTGTCAAGTTTTGAATTTCTAGTAGACTGTGTTACATGATCTCATTAACAATGCTGTAATTAGTGGATGCTTTTTGCAGTTATGTGGTGGTAAAGCTTCTGAGGGGGTATTTGTTGGTGCATTCCTTTCCATGTCTTCAACAGCAGTGGTAAAACTTTATGTGAATTGTCTTATGCACGCATGTGCTTGCAGTTCTAGATGTATCTACTTGGGTGAATAACAGGCATAATGCTGAAGTTTCTCTCTTTGGGACACAGGTATTGAAGTTTTTGATGGAAAAAGCCTCTACTAATGCCCTTCATGGCCAAGTTACCATTGGCACCCTTATTCTGCAGGTATTTAGTTTCCTTTCCTTTTCTTTCCCCCTTTTCTTTTCCCAAATGATATTTCTTCCATAGACTCCCCACTTTGCGTGTAAGTGTTTTGTTTCTAACACTCAAATGATTGATTTGAACTATAATTTCCTCTTTCAAACTCTCTTTTAAGTCTCAAGAATTTTTTGCCCTCCAGGACTGTTGTGTGGGTTTACTGTTTGCTTTGCTCCCAGTTCTGGGTGGGACCTCTGGTGTTCTTCAAGGAGTGATGTCCATGACTAAACTGTAAGTGAAGGACTTATGAAGCACTACAAGTTTCCAAATTCCTTCCTTTTTGTCTGAGAAGTGTCATTGTGTTTAATTAGGAAATAGCTCATTTGAAGATGCGTTTTTGCTACTTAGCGTATTGAAAAAGGACTGTTAAGGGACTTCATGGTCTCTTAAAGCTATAACACTTTATAAAAGAAAATACTTATAAAAAAAACACTATATAAAAGAAAAGGAATAGAGTGAGTATTTATTGATGAGGTTGATGGGGAATTACATACAGAAACATTATGAAACATGCATATCTAAAACATTCTATAGAAATGTTTTAAATATATGCATATAGTTATTCTGCAGATGAAATGAAACTCAAAACTTTAGATGTCATCTTCATTATTCTAGACAAGACCACTTGAATCTTTACAAGTGAAGGTAAAAGTCATTTCTGCTTGAGATGACGATACCATATGTGGATATGAAGAAGAAATGGTGAAGGAAAATCTGTCTTTGATGAGCTGAAAGTATTAAGGATTAGAATTGGGACAGTTATGACTGTTTCTTTTTTAGAAATTTTTCCTCTTCTTTTTACTTCCTTCATTGTCCCTTCCAATTATGATATCTGTTAATACAATCTGGCTAGGGTCATACCTTTTTTCACAACTTGCAAAGGTGGTAAGTTGTGATTGGTGGGCAATAAGTAACACTACTTTCACGTGGTCCCACAACTACCACCACTTTTATTTCCTACCAATCACTACTTGCCACCTCAACAAGTTGTGGAAAAAAGTTATGTCCGTAGAATTATACTCTGTTATGACATCCTACTTCTTTTCTTTGCTAGGTTGGTGGTGTTGATTACGTTTTTGGCTGTTCTGTCAATATTATCTCGTACTTGTGTTCCTTGGTTACTTAAACTGATGATAAGCCTATCATCACAGGTATGGTTACTTGTCTTCCACATAATGTTAAAGATGGGAACCCACACACACGTTTCTGCAAGATTGCTGAACATATGTGTGCTTGAGATATTGTAGTCGTTTTGATTTGTTCTATAATTAAAATTGTATCTGTGCAGACCAATGAACTATATCAATTGGCATCAGTTGCGTTCTGCTTGCTTGTAGCCTGGGTTAGTTATGCTTCCTAATTTTTTATTTTGTCTAGAACTCTTGCTTGCACTTAGACATTTTTTTTTTATCTCATTCCATATGCATTTGCAATTACTTCATGTTTGGATAAACATATTTGGTGAGGCTTATTGATGCATTGACCCCTCATATGTTTGATAGCAGTTTCCCAAAATTGCCACTATTTGATTAGCTATTCATTTTTTCATTGATAAGGTTGATATGAGGAAGTGGGGATTTCAATTTTTTCATTTAATGACACATAATTTGGCATGAACAGATATGTAAGTGACAAAAGACCAGATCTGTTATAATAAACAAGCAAGAAAGAGAAAGAAAGAAATAACCCTAATCCACAAGGGTTATGGCCAACAAAAAGTACCAAACTCTTAACAAATTTTGTAAACCAACAATAACAAACCCGAATACCTATGCAAGCTCTTTATAATCATCAGCCAACTTGCTCTTGAAGTTATCTTAGGCTCTAAATTAAACTCATAAGATAAACAAGCCCGGCTTTATCAGGAAACATGAAATCCCAAATAATTAAAACCCATAAATTGCCCAGTCCAGATTTTATTGAATTCCTAAACACCCTTATTGACTAAAATAAAGGATATTGAATATTATAAATCTGAAAATTTTATAACAAAGCTTCTTCCTTGTCCTTGTTGCTGCTGCATCAGAAAAGGTTGACACTCAATAGGGAGTTGTTTTCCTCCATGCTTCCTATTATGAAAAAAACCACAATCAGATCTGTACTTTTTCCATACTTTTTCATTGTCCTAGTTCAAACATTAAAGCCACTCAATTGCAATGACTGGATTTTAAACCTGTTGTAATATATTGGAATGATAGCCTATGAGAAAAGGGTTCTCAGCTGGTTGAAACCAACTTAGTTTATTTAATTATCACCCAAGAATTATCTTCCATTAGAAATTTTTGATTGTCTTTATCTTCTATGCTTAAGATAAAGAAAGTAGCTTTACATATTCTTGTATCAAGGACGCATGCATGAGTTTTTGACATTTGACATAAGAGGGTACCTCCAGAGAAGAAATGTGAAAGGATTAGAATGGACAGATGAATGGTACATTTGACACAGCTGAAGGCTATAATTGTAGTTTCCATGTTAATTATGTTGGTTGCTGCAGAAATATTATATATATTGGGTATTGTTGCTGTTGAAAGGCTGTGAGTCATGACCTTGTATTACTTGCGCACACTATAGATAGATCCTAAGCATGCAACTATTGTCTAATTGTACATACAATTTCAGTGTAGTGATAAGCTGGGGCTAAGTCTAGAACTGGGTTCCTTTGCTGCTGGAGTGATGATATCAACAACTGATCTTGCTCAACATACACTAGAACAAGTAAGAATATCTAATATATGATCTGTTATCGTAATTGCTATTTTGTGTAACATCATGTCTTGGAATTTTATCTTCCCCCAAGTATAGTAATGATGGTTTCACAACCCCTCCACCCCCCCCCCCCCCCTCCCTCTTTTCTCTCTTCCCCTATTTCTTTTCTGTAATACTCTGTAGGATAATTTGATAATATGTTGTGATTCATCTGTGTAAGATAGCATGTTGCTAGTTGTTATTAGGTTGGCTTTGAGAAACTTCACAATTTTGTAATCTGCGCAGATTGAACCCATTCGCAATTTGTTTGCGGCTCTCTTTTTAGCCAGCATTGGGATGTTGATCCATGTTCAGTTTCTCTGGAACCATGTGGATATATTATTAGCGTCTGTTCTTTTGGTGATCATTGTAAAAACATTCATAATATCCACTGTTGTCAAGGGATTTGGTTACAACAACAAGACTTCGCTTCTTGTAAGACTCCAATATCTCAATGGTTATATCATAGTTCTTTGAAACAAAAATTATTTTCAATTTTTACGGAACTTGGGTGCGTGTATAGGTTGGAATGTCTCTGGCACAGATAGGGGAATTCGCTTTTGTTCTTCTCAGTCGTGCTTCTAATCTTCATCTAGTTGAGGTTAGTGTTACAGATTCAGTTTGTCATTCTGATGCTCAAAATTTAAAACAGGAAATTTCCTATTATGGATATCAAACATGTCTGGTGTCCTCATTGTTACTAATGAACATAGTATATCCCTATGGCCATGTTTTCTAGTTCTTTGTACTGATAACTTCTAGCAGGAAAGTAAGTGAAAACTATGAGCTAATGTAGTGCTGAAACTTTGAACATTTACAGGGGAAAGTGTACCTTTTGCTTCTTGGGACTACAGCTCTTAGTCTGGTATGAAGTTGTTTTGATTATTTTTTACTTTACTTAATGCATAGTATATGGAGTCTATTGATGTACATTGGTCTGTTTTGTCATGAAATCATGCAATTTTTCAGTGTTTGTTGAGGAATAATAAAGTTGTGTCATGCAATTCAAATGGAATTGTTAAAGAGTGTCTGACTGTATTGTTAAATCATTTTTAATGGTTCTTTTTAGAGGAATGGCAAATTTCTCACACTTACTTTTATGAATGAAATTCTTTATTTATTTATTCTTTTCCTGGAACCGAAACCATGAATGATGGATTAACTATTTTCTGAAACCATTTTGAAAGAGTTTTATGATGACAAAATGCAACTCAGCCCAGAAATGCTTTTAATGTTTACTTTTCCCTCATGCTGCATGAAGATGGGCTGAAAACTCGGATTTGAAATGATAAGCACATACTGATGTGACATAATCTTATAGAAATGAGAGGAACAGGCCCTGCAAGGGGCTTGGAAAATATATTTATAAAAGCGTAGTTTGCAGTTTTCTGTACAATTATATATTTGTTCCTTTCTTCTTTCCCAAACTTAACCAAAACAAAATGTATTTCTTCTTTTCTGTATGTTAAAATGAAGGTTAGACATATCCATGATATGTGTTTGATCCGTTGATGAATTTCTTCAACAAAAGAAAGTGTGTTTGGTCTTCGTTGGTTACATGTAAATAAATAAACACTAGTTTCACTTTCTGGCCATGTAAGTGTCAAAGTTTTGTTAGTCTCGATTGAGCATCCATATTACTTTTTTGATAAAAAAGAATCATGCATATAAGAAGGCACCGTCTGTGGGAATCCATATTACTTTTGTTTATTCTAGAAGATTAGGTGTTACTGTGTCAGTGATAATTTTGAGATCATGGAAATGAGAGCATTTGAGGATTCGAGATTGTTGAGGAAGTGGTCTTATCATATGCATCAGTGACAACTATGATCGTGTTCGTGGCTGCAGTAATTATCTTCCTTATAGTAATCATGTGTTTTTTCACAAAATCTTCTCTAGGTAACGACTCCTCTCCTTTTCAAGCTAATTCCTGCTGTAGTGCACCTTGGTGTGCTATTGCGGTGGTTCTCCCCTGACAGTTCTGTCGAGGTAATTGCCAGTTTACATTGAATTGTCTAGGTGCTTAGCAATGATTGAACATAGAAGTACCAATTCTATGCATTCTTTCACTTTCTTGGTAGTTTTTTACCTTATCCTTCCAAAGGTTTGTTTTTCCAATGGGTTTTTTTTTTTTTTTTTTTTTTGGGTGTGGAACTTCAGATTGGATTTAAAGGAGATAACCTCCGCACGGAAAGTGGAAAGCAGCGTGTTATATTGATTGACCCAGGATCTCATGATTCATGAAGACTGTATGTGAACTGAAGGGGGATTTCAGTTTTATATGACAAGTTATACATTTAGCACTGGCTTTCGCGTGTCACCAAGTTGATCAGATTCTATTCTGTGTACAAAGCTTTTCCATGATCTGTTACCTGTTACTGATCAGACTAGAGATCAACAAATCAATTTGAGCATATGAAATTTAATAACAGGAAAGAGGTGTAAATCTAACTGTTGAAAGGACTAACTGATGAAAGCTTTATCTGTGATATTCATTCGTCTCCGTGCAACTTGTGGAGACCATTCTTTCTAAATGTAAGTTGTAACATAGTTTCAGTTTTGTAATCTAAAGTGATTGATTTCAAATAGTACAGAATTTTGAATGTATCGAGGGACGTCTGTTTCATTACAACTCTATAAGATTTATTTTTAGAGTTTCAATTTTGTAATCGTAAGTGAAAGTTTTCATTTATATATGATGTGAGGAATTTTGAATGATCAATGCATTTCTGTTTCATCATAAAATCCTTTTCTGATACACAAAACAGCGAGCTCCCAATCTGTATTTCTAAGGATATGCATAGTTTTGCCACCAGGAAAAAGATTCAAAAGAACATAACTACGTAAGAACCTCTTTTTTCTTTTTCTGAAAGAAACACGAGACCAAGTACAAGAAGATCATCCAATCTTCATAAAAGTGTTTCCTGAAAGGTCAACAAAGGGCGCCTTCCCCCACTGTCTAGGAGTAGAGAAGAGAGCACCTTCTCTTGGCAAAGCACTTATTTCCTGCTTGGCCAAGATGTGTTAGAGGGAACTTTTTTTAAAATTTTCTCTAAAGGCGGATAACCCGAATGTGCGTAGAGCCCATGTAATCAAACTGGAAATTTAACTAATATGCGTTAAGCCCATGTAATCAAACTGGAAATTTAACTAATAACAACTATGTACACCATTTTTTATGATGCTAAATACATCGAAACCAAGATTGACAATAATGTGCCAAACATTGAATGTCCTATATTTATTTATAATTGCATGTTTAAATAAGAAATAATAAATAAAACTTAATATCATATATATTCTATATCTATATTTACTACCTCACTTTGAAGGCTTCACAACATCATTATTTTATTTTTAAACCAAATTTTACCACTACAAACGTGTCTCTTATATTTTTGTTGTGTACTTTGGTCCTATTCGGTCCACTTCAGTCCCATCTAGTCCTATTCTGTCAATTCTGTCAACTTTGGTTCTATTTGGTCCACTTCGGTTCTATTCGATCCAAATTACTCCTACTCGGTGCATTCTGTCAACTCCGGTTCTATTCGGTCCATATTGGTCTTATTCAGTCCACTTTAGTCTTATTCAGTCCATTATGTCTATTTTTGTCCTATTCGGTTCATTAGGTCTTATTCAGTCCACTTTAGTCTAATTTGGTCTACTTCGGTCAAATTTTAGTCCCATTCGGTCCACTTTCGTACATTTGGTTCTATTCGGTCCAATTTGGTCCATTTTTGTGCACTTACCTAATGGAAAAGACAGGTTTAGGTTGAATGTTTGTCAATTAGTTTTATGAAAAATAAATGGATAAAATTTAGTTACAAAATTAGTTGTAATCAAACTTAATCAATAAAATAAATATTACTACATATTTTGAAAATCTAACTATTGAATTGCATGTTTTTTATGCTTTTAATATACATGTCAAATTTTGTATCAATTGGATATTATTCACTATATAATCTATAAGTTTATATTTTATACATAATTTTAAACTACAAAAACTTGCAATTTAAACAATTTATTAATAACATAGCTATCAATCTTTAATTTTCTAGAAATTTTGCAAGCATAGAGGATATAAGAAGAAGATGTAATCCAATATAGGGGTGTCCAACTCAACCGGTGGCCCAACCCACCCGGTAAATTCGACCGAACCCGGGCCGACCGCCGACTAACCCGACTACTCCTGCGGTCGGCGGCAAGTTTTCTTCTCCAAAATTCGAGGAAGCTCAGTTCGGTCTCGGATCTTTTCCCCAAAACCCGAAGAAACCCGAACCGACTGAGATACATAGCAATTTCCAGCGAGATCTCAACTAGATCCATGAAATCTCCACCGGATTTGGTGAGATCTCGTCGTTTACGCTCAGATCCAGCTACAATCTAATGGGTTTTGCTCAAATAAGGCTCAGATTCGGTGAAAATATGATGGGTTTTGCTTAAATCCGGCGAACTCCGATGGTTTTTGCTCAAATCCAGGGACAATTTGGTGTTTTTTTGCTCAAATCTCGTGAGTTTTGCAAAAATCCGATAACGACTTGATTTTTTTTTCCTTAGATCTAGTGATTTTTGCATAAATCTGGATCTAGCGAAAAATTACATAACACTGTCAAAAGGAATCTCCGGCAGCATCATCATTGGCTTCGACCGATTCAACTGCCAATCAAACAACTCTGATCCAACCTGACCCGTTGGTTTTTGCGGTTGGCGGTGGGTTTTCTTGTAGAAAACTCGATGTCATCGGGTTGGTTGCGGGTTGGGCACAAACCCAACCCAAACCGACCCTTGGACACCCCTAATCCAATGGTGGATTTGTCAAAATTCACCCATAATAAAAATATATTAAATAAGGTTGTAGTCTTAAGTTACAACTAATTTTGTAACTAAATTTTGTTCAAAATTGGTTTCAAAAAAAAAACTTTGTTCAAAATAAATAGTATAGTAAAAACATAAGTAGCATGTCTTTGTTTCATCTGTGGGTTCTAATTAACTCAACTGGTAAAGTCTCTAATTGTTGTATAAGAGATTTGGGGTTCAATCCTCGCCTACACCAAAAACTGATTGGTGTCTTGGTCTGATAATAAAGAGCTATTATTAGGAGCGGGCGCCATAGGTTAAAACTCTCTTTTAAAAAAAAAAAAAAAAAAAAGTCTTTGTTTCATCTAATAAGAAGTCATTTATTTTGAATTAGAATGATTGGTTTTCATTTGTTTTTTAACCGACTAATTTGTTTTAATTATGCAAACCTTTTGTTGACACCTTATTAATGGTTACAAGGAGTAAATAAAACATTCTTTGCGGCCAAAATGGGCAAATGCCCTTTTCGTGCAAAGTTTTCAGCATTTTGCCAAATTTTTCAAACTAATTAGGGAAATGCCTCTCTTTTGAAACTCGATTTTCTCAAAATCGAGTTTCAATTTAAAACTCGATTTTCTCGAAATCGAGTTTCAATTTAAAACTCGATTTTTGGACAATTGAGTTATGGCAAACTGAAATTTAAAAAAAAAAAAAAAAAATTCTGGAACTTAAGCTCCATGAACTCGAGTTCCATGCAATTTTTTAAAGCCCTATAGTGGCATTTTAAAACATGCAAGTTTTTTTCTTAAGTCTGATCGCTCCATAGAGAGCCCTATAGTGGCGTTTTTTTATGGAACTCAAGCTCCATGAACTCGAGTTCCATGCAATTTTTTTTTTTTTTTTAATTTTATCTATAGCTGCATTTCATGGAGGCCTATAGTGGCATTTTTTATGGAACTCGAGCTCCTTGAACTTGAGTTCCATGCAAATATATATATATATATATATATATTTTTTTTTTAAGTTTGATTGCCTTATACTCGATTTTCTACAAATCAAGTTTTACATTAAAACTTAATTTTGAAAAAATCGAGTTACAAAAAATGAGTATTACCCTAATTAGTTTAAGAAAATGGGCAAAATGTTGAAAACTTTGCACGAAAGGGGCATTTGCCCATTTTGGCCCATTCTTTGCCAACTGACGACTTGAATTAATTGTTATTGACAAATACTTTATGTTGAGATTTACGCCAATTGAACCTATGTTTTTTTTTTTTTTTTTTTTTTTTGAGGGAAATTGAACCAAAGTTGGAGTTATATATTAACAGAACCAAAATGAAGTTTTTTTTATTTTTACTTTTATTTTTTAGAAGGAACCAGAACGAAGTTTGAGATCAGACATTTCAACTTTCGCCTGACTGTCCCTATATAAATGATATAAAAATTATTAATTACTAAGTGGTGACGTGGAGTCCTATGCAAAATGATCTGTTTTAATCTAAATCTATATCTATATAATATTTAAAAGTTTTAGCGTAATATTTATTATTGCTAGTTTTTTATTGAGCTATAATGGTGTAATTTGGTCAACTTCGCCCATTGTAAAATCTATTAGTAAATAACTAAATAAGTTTATTCTTATAAAAAAAACTAAATAATTTAATTATTATATAAAAATCTATTAGTACATGAAGTCATTTAAGCCTTTTTTTTAAAATTAATATTAGTAAAAAAAATAAGATCTTTTAAATATTGTATCTTATGAATGTTTTCATTTAACTTTTTAATAGTAAAAAGAACATTTAAATGGTTTCATATACTAATTAAAAAATTTACAAAGTAACATGTTTGGTTAGTTTCACAACAACAACATAATAAATAAATCCCTAATTATTTTTTAATTATACTGTAGTTAGCATAACTTTACTATTTATATGTCTTTCAAATCTGTATAATATATAAAAACTGAAGAGAAGCATTTATTTGAGTAATATCAATTGTAATTATATAATAATTTTTTACCATCATGATAATCTTCGTAAGAAAATGAAAATTTTGAATAATAAATTTGAAACATAAAAATTTCAGTCGTACCAAAAGAAATTAAGAAAATATAATACATATTAACAATAGTGAGAAGAATGTAGACCACTTCAAAAAATAATAATATCAATTAAAAACACATGTCAATCGGATATTATTTACTACATGATCTATACCTTATATTTTATGCAAAATTTTAAACTACAAAAATTTACAATTTAAACAATTTATTGATAACATAGCTATTAAACTTTAATTTTTTTTAAAAATTTGCAAGCATGAAGAATATAAGAAGAAGATATAATCTAATGGTAGATTTGACAAAATTTACTTTCAATAAAAATATATTGATTAAGGTTGTAACCTAAGGTTTCAACTAATTATGTAGCTAAACTTAGATTTTTTTTTTTTTAATTTTTAGGAAAAAAAATTATATACAATAAAATTTAGAGAATAATTTATACATTATATCACATCTAAAAAATAATTATATATTCTTATACATTGCCCGGAATAAATAATTACTGAATATGAATAAACCCAAGAAAACATTCTTGTTCTAATCGAATTAGACTATTGGAGGGAAAAAGAAAAAGCAAAAGTTAATAAAAAAAATTGTTAGATCTTTCATTGTTTTTATTCTTGTCGTTCTTATATTTGTATATGTCCATGTCCTCAAGTGATTCTTCCCAGGAAACTGAGGTGCTCATATATAATATATTCATAGATTTATAAAACAAAATGTCATACACTAGTTTTCATGTAACACAAGTGGGTCCAAGTAGAAGCCATTGAGAAACATAATGTTACTTTCAATTCTTCCAGTGGCATCGGAGTTACAAAAGTGTTAGTTCCAAATCAGGGGTTGCACTTGGAAGTCTGAAGAGTGAGCTTTGTGGTCAAACCAGAAGCAGCATGAGCAGGGAGGGACTCAACAATATTATTATGAAACGAAATAGGCATTGAGTAATGAGTAGAGGAAGGCCACTCAGAATAGCCAACTTTTCCATGATCAAGCACCTTAGAATTTGTTCTCTTCGATGGAAACTCAAATGAAACAGAAGCTGCTTCACCACTAGGCTTGAAAACACATGAATTGACCAGTTGAGGTCTGAATTTGTTCCTCCCTAGCTGCCACAATAAAGGGTACAAATAGTTACATGACACTAAATACAACTATAAATCTATAATATCTAATAACTATGAACTGCAAAATAGATATTTTTCAAATGGAGAAAATCATTTTCAACTAATTACATCGAAGAGGCTGGGTCGACGCTTTCTTTTGTTGTGGTTGTTATGCCGAAGAAAGTATTTTTGCGCATGACTGGCTACTTGGGTTGGAGTTTTTGTAGGCACAAAGTTCCTAGAGATTCCCCTCCAATCTCCCTTACCGAGCTTCTCCAGACCAACTAGAAACATTTGGTGCTCCTTCTCAGTCCATGGCATGCCTGAGATATTAGTGGTAATATAAATTTTATTACATAAGCATGATGTGTCGTCAATTATAAAAGAAAAAAATGATAATTCAAACATTTATTTATCATATTATTGGAGTGATATTAATTGTATTTCATGTCATGATCGATCAATTAATTTGTCAGCATTTTCCAATAAAATTGGTAGTAGTTTTAGCATTTTTTATTAATGTATGATCAAAATAATTTACACCTTTTTCTCCCCTCAATTGACAATATCCTTGTAACTAGAGAAAATCAAAATATGAAAAAGATAACTTGAAAATAACACGTAACATCAATTGAAAATTAGATATAATACTGTACAGATTGTCCCGAAATGAATAGAATAACTAATTTTGTTAATTACAATACATTACTGCTTCTTTTCTTATTTCTTCTTTCGTGTAGGGGTTTCATAATATGTATAGATATCTTGAAACATAATGCTTAGAACATCTTAAAGAGCACACTAATTTCATATGAGAGAGAGAGGAACTCATGAGAAAACTGTGTTTTTTGGGGTGGTTGAAATAAAAAATGATGGAATAAGCTGAAGGAAGAATTGGGGAATTTCACTAAAGCATTACTACGAAATGAAAATTTCACTTTAGGATAAAATAAGGTCATATATATCTGAGATTGAACACTAGGAGAAAGCCCCATATATTATATAATACGTACCAAAATAAGGAGATGAAGATCCATGTATAGAGAGAGACAAATGAGACTGAGAGATAAAAAGATTGACAAACTGATTCTTACCCTTCTTTCTTTCTTGATTCCTTGCAACGAGGCCATCAGAAACATATCCATTACACATTTGATCAAACTTTTCATCCATAGCAAGGAGAGAAGATGATGAAGAAGAGGTAGTTGATGAAGATGGCAAGCAATCCATGCTAAAACTCTTCCTCATAACAAACGAAGGTGAAAAAGAAGAAGAAGATATGTCAAGTTGCACACCAAAGAGCCTAAATTTAGCACTCCTTTTACGAGTGTTGCAAGTCCTTGAATTGTGACCCATATTCCCACAATGTGAGCATTTTCTTGCCATTCTCGCCTAGACAAAATGACAATCTTTCACTTCACAAACTAACCATTAGCACCCGCAAACATAGACTAAGTGAGAAGAAATATTTTTTTGACAACTAGTCTGCTATTTAGTGGTTTATATAAAGATCGACAAGGTGGGTACAAAGTCAAAAGCAATAAATAGGGATATTGTTTTTTATTCAAAGCCAGAAATCACCACTTGTTGAAGTGATAATTCGTGATCGATGAAATATCACTTTCAAATAAGCTTATTATTGTTATTATTGTAATTGTGCGTTAATCACAACATTCCACCTTAATATAATTACGAGAATTTTTTGTGTCAATAAGATTTATTGTAATAATATTGTTTTTGGGCTCGGGCCATCTTCCTTTTTCTCTTTCTCTCTATCTAATAGGATCAAAATTAAAAAAACTTATCCCTAAAATGGCATCTCTCTAAGTGCGCATGACCTAAATGGGGTCCTCATGAAATGAAATTATTCTAATTAGTTGTATGCATACAACTATAGTACGTATAGACATTGAAAAATACGAATTGCTATATATATATATATATATATAATTGGCTTTGCAAGCTGAAACATCAAGAAATGAATGCCCTTTACCGTGTAGTAAAGAAAAGGGTCCAAATTCTATTTTACTTAAAGGACGTCACTATATTAAGTTATTAACTAAAACTAATTTTCTTCTCAAAAAAAAATAAAACTAATTAATTAAACAAGAAGGTGCATGCCTACCAGTTTCCTTTTTATTTATTTATTTTTTATGTTTAGCATTTTATTTATTAGAAGTCGGTGTCTTTGAATTAAAGCAAGAAAGTAAAAGCAAGAGCACGTTTAACCTATGGGGCGTCAATATAAAGAAACATGAAAGAGATGGTTGTTGAGGAGGGAGTGCAAAATCCACTGCTTCTTTGGTACCCAAAGTGAACTATATATAAATAAATTTGGAAGGTGAAAGTAAAGGTGCTATTGATCGATTAAGCAGCATTTTTATTTGGAATGCGATTAAAAAGGATCCCAAGGTTTTTACTTTTGGTTTGCTAAAAAGTATTAATAACCGAAGTTGAGTTCTTCACCAACTGCTTTTGAACAATTTAATATATAGAAATCACTCCCACTAATTTAGTACTAGAAGTGTAGAACCCTTCCCATTTGGCATTAATTATTCGTTATAGAATCTTTTCCAAAAATATAAAAGAATCTCTCTCTCTCAATAGTGTTCATTATAATAAATTTCCTATAAAGCGCTTTTTAAGTAGAATGGTATAACACCACTCGTACGAGGTGCTTTAGTAGTAGGATACCCTTTGGGAGTCAAAGGTTGAGAGTTGTTGATCCCATGCTATTCATAAGTAAGGTTCAAATAGACCAAGAGCAATGAACTTAGTTGTGAGCTGCCTTTCTTTTATTCATTAAAAAAAACGAGTACAACTACATAACCAATTATATCATCTAACATATGAATCAAGCTTGGATTTTCTCTATGAGTGTTCCCATTAATTAATTATCTCCTTAGTAATGATGTTATTACCTAATCCAAATAAATAATAATAAGGCATGATTCATACCCAAAATTCCACAAATTTTCCTTTTTCCTCTTTTCTTTTGTCACATTTAGTACTATAATTGTATAAATATATTTGGTTAGCATTTTTTCGTTCACTTATTTGTTTATGTGCTTTTTTTTTTTTTAAAGTACCTTTTTTAAAGATATAATTATACTTCTTGTCAATTTTTAGCAAATAGATTTTTTAATAAAAATACATATTGTTAAATATTCTACTATATATACATATGTTATGATTCATTATAACACAAGATTTGTACTACACTCTAATATATTATTGATGTAACCTTTTAGAGTTTCCTCAATAATATATTAAAGTGTAATACAAATTCTATGTATATATAGTAGACTAAATCCTAGACTAATAGACTTATAGTACAAGTAAGAGACTTGACTTGCATAAAGTAAAATTAGGCTTGAGCCTATACTAATGGGCTAATATATCTTTGACACATAATAATAATAATAATAATAAAAGCTATTTAAACGTATGTTAAAGTCAACAATTAATGGGTATGCATGCACATCCTAAGATCCTAACCACAATGAATCTGAAAAAGAATTCAATTTTGCAGGAAAATGAGCACCGGTCTCATTCTGATCATGATTAGGTAACTAATAACTAGCTTATTTGGCAAGCTACAAAGGTAATTTTTTATCAGAACTTAGGTAGGGTTTGTCTTGCATGCATTCTTTATGAACATAATGCAATATGGTGGTAATTAACACATACCCATTTTATATAGAACCCAACCTCTGTATATGTTGTACATAACGTAAAAGAATGTCATCCTGAAAACATGAATTTTGTTAGAATAGTAGCTTAATGATTAACTTCATTTTTTTTCTTAACAACTAAAGCTTTTGGAAACAAACACTAATTTATCAAATCTAATTACATTTTTTTTTGGGTCATGCACATATTAATGTGATGCTAATCTCAGTTGCCAATCTGAACAGCTAATGATTGGGTCGTAGCTCATAAGGCAATGTGTCGCAAGGTAATGATCCCATTATCCAAAAAAACAAAACAAAACAAAACAAAAACAACTAAAGTACTTTGGGTACAGTTTCGCATGGACAAAACTTATGATTCAGTCTTAGGTATTGTTCTTTAGATTCTTCTCTTAAGATTTTGCCATGTGATCACTTAACTAAAAAATACACTTTCATCTCATAGGAAAAAAGTCACATAACAGAATCTTAAAAGGAGAAATTAAGAAACAGCGTCTAAATACTGTACTTAAGTCTTACCCTTGTTGCATATATACTTACTAGCTAGTGGGCTTCAATCCTTTGTTCATGAAACCGCAAGAAAGTATATATGCTAATTCAGATGGTATACACTAGTAAATACATTAATTAATAGTTAGTACTAAGACCCTAAGAAAGTTAGGGAATTTCTGATTGGTAATTTCCCAACAACTTTGTATTCTTCTTTCTATGGATATGGGTACCATATCCGGATCCACATATACAATATTACAATCGAGTTTTCCCAATGGTTTATTGTTGGTAGGAATAGGATTGTAAAGCTTTTAATATGTGCTTGAAAATTCAACAATAGAGTAGGATGTTGGGTTCACAGTTTTGACTTGAAGTCATGGCACCTTGGTAGGTGAAAACTCGTAAGAGTCATCTAGGGTTGTTTTCTTTTTTTCTTTTTTTTCTATTGGCTCCCTAGTAATAATTATCTCCTGCACCCATTTTATGCAGCGGGCCTCTTACACTTTGTGGTTTCTACAGGTATGTAGAGGAGATACTGACTATAAGAAAGATGAAACGGACATAAAAGATAACTTTTCTTTTTCTCCTGATAAGTTTTACAACATAGGATAATACAAAAAGAATATACCATATAATAGCTCCCTCACTAGTCTAAAGTTATAAATACAAAGTCGTGAATGTTCTCGAGTGAACATTTTGAACGTGCATGCATATAAGAAGAGAATTGAAAGAGAAATCAACATTTTTTTTTGTTTATATAGAAAACATGTTTTAACCTGTTCACATACAAGGAATCCACCGCGCCCTAATGATTAATATGGTGAAGAGTCATTTTTATTTTTTTTATTTTTTAGTTTAGAAGTGCACACTTGTTTCGCGTTGGTTTCCACGATTAATAGCGTTCAACTACAAAATTGATCAACTTATGTCATCTTGCACAATTAAAAGATTGGAAAATATTTAACTGGTAAAGGTTCATATCAACTCAATAAAATACTTTTTTTTGCACCCAACTCAAATAAACTACTTAACCAAAAAATTCCCATTAGCATTGCATTAAGCTTAATATATATACAAATTAAGAGTTAGATTAAAGTTTAATCCACATACTTGAAAGCTCTCGATGTTTTTGTGGATCTGATTTCACCTTCTTTGTTTGGACTTGGTTCCTCTCTCTCTCTCTACGATCTTAAGATTAAACAAAACCTAGATTATGTCATCGATGCATATAAGACTTGGTGCATTCTTTTTGAGTGATTTTGGGCAACTATTTTTGATACTATAAGTTAACATAATAATTCTTCTTCCCAATAAAAATTTATGACCCCTTATTCATAAATTAAGGGATGAAGCATTCTTTTTCACTAATATTGGTTCTTACTCAATTTGGCGTGTCTCATGCATACTTGATATTACCTATGAGAGTATTTGTAACATGCATACTTGATATTAATCCATCCACTAACCTAGGAGTGTTGCATACTTGAGAGATTAATCTACCTAATTATCTATTTATTAGACACTAATTTTAATAGAGAGAGAGAGCAGAGATGAACATTAAACTTATTTTCAAATTAGAGTTTGGATCCAAGATTTTGTAATTTAAAATATACATTGCAAATATCATCGTAATTAAAAGCAAATAGTGGTAATCAACCCATAATTAAAAACAAATCCCACCTCTCTAAAAACAAAGCAATGTCTATAAACATGATATCTTAAAAAACAAGGCAACAACTAATTTTTTTTCCCAAGTGTGATCCTCAAGACATTGTAAATTTTTAATTTTTGTCAAAAAGGACCCACAAGTGGTCATTGTCCACAAAACAAAGGATACAACTACAAGTCTACAACCACAACAAACATAGGATGCATGCATATGCAATTCACGGCCTCTTTTGCATAATAAGATAATGTATTTTATAAGTTATTGTATAATTAGTACTAAAAGCATTATGTTATTAAATTTGATTATGGGTTATAATGTCGCCCAAAGTTGAATGACTGAATCATGAAGATTACATCACAATCCATTCCTAATTCTAGAAGACTAGAACTAGGTTGTTGCAGAGTTTCTCTCTATTAACTGCATGATTATATTTTATCCCATTCCTAATTCTAGAAGACTAAAACTAGGTTGTTGCAGAGTGTCTCTCTATTAATTGCATGATTATATTTTATCTTTCTTTAATTTTCTTAGACCTCCTTTTTGTAGGACTATGAGAAAAGCTTGTTTCTACTTTCTTTCCCAAGTTTTTAACTTTATAATTAATTTCACTTTCTATTGCATAATAATCATTAATCAGATATCAGTCAACTAGACAACGAGATGTATTTTTCCATGACTTCAACCTCCAAAGTCTCACAAAAACATGAAATACACTTTGGTATATATCATGGTGATTCTAGAGGAAAGCATATAATTTTCAAAAAGAAGAAGAAAGCAAATGAATAATTACAACAACTTTTGTCAATTTATTTTTTATTTTATTATCAAACAATATCGAATAGTGGATAATTAATTAATCTCTCTAAATTAAAAAAAAAAATTAATACATTTTGTATTACTATAGAAAATTTCCATGAGCTCTGTGAGATTTCTATGCTTTCTCAGTTTCAGGCTTTCAACGAGAGAGTGATAAAAGCTCTGTGTGTTTGTTGGTTACGTTCTGGGCTATATTTTTAAATTTTGTTGTGGGCTTTTTTTAAGGGATGAAAATTTTGTTGTGGGTTTTTCTAAGGGCTGAAAAATTTGTAATATTTTATCAAGGGTTGTGGGCTAAAAAAACTGGCGGCATTTTTTTTTTTTTTCACTTTTATTTTAAGGGTGTTTTAACTTATTTTGATGGACCAAATAACCTTTGAAATAAAGTTGAGTAATATAGCCTGCCGCATTTGTATTTATAGATTGTATCAACAGATTTTGGTAAACCCTCGATAAAAGAGGGTTGAAATAACTAAAGTTTGTTGTAGTGCTATTTACTTGCAGTATCTCCGTGTGTTGTGTATAGATTGATTAAAAATTATATGTAATTAAAAAAAATCACAAACATTATAAAAACTGAAAACTGAAGAATATAATTATATGAAGTTAAAATAAAATATAGACCATAACTTTTATTTTTAGGCGAGATGCATGATAAGCACATCATATATATACATTAGCTTTTACATATATAACGCAAGCATAACACACTGACCATTAGTCCATTACTTGAATGATATAGTAATTAAAGATTATATGCTATCGTTGAATCATTGCCAAGAAGCATAAGAGTAGTATCATGTTTAATTATATACGCAAAATCATTTGTCAGTTTTTGAAACCTGCAGGACCAAGTGTTAGTTGTGCTGTCAAGCTAATCCCTAGTTGACAATCAATGATTATAAGAATGAAAAATCTCATTAGACTAATCCTTTATTGACATCAAAACTGCAATCTCTTCAAATTACATAAATAATTTATTCGAAAAAATTTGCACCATGGAGGTGGGAACAAGCACAAAGCTCTTTGGGCCACTACAAATTTGTAGTAATCAAAGTTAGAGCAAGGTAGGCCTAAACCACTGCAGCCCACTCGCAATTGTTGAAGCAATAAGCTCATCTTTCTTGTGGATCTAGGCAAGCCTAATTGGGCTTCTCTCAAGGGCTTAAATAGATCAAATTTTTAATAATTTCCCTTCTCATCATCGATTGTATTTCAAGATTTTTCAATTGACATTTTCTTCTATTTTCAACAAGAACATTTGAATTTAAATCTTCCTTCTCTCAACTATCATATTATCATAAAATAAAATCTCCTCTCTTCCTCTTAAGTCATACCCAACTCAAAGAAAATTAAACCCAGCAAGGCTGAGTCCACTCTCAAAGCCCAAAATACCACATTGCAACTAAACTAAGCCCATGCCTATCGATCACCCTTTAAAACTGGCCCAGAACTAACTTCTAAGTAAACGCTTAGATTTTTTACTTCATCTTTGTTTTTGGGCTGAATGATTGCTTTGTTTCCCTTTGCCACACCATGACAGAATCAATAACCCTATTGTAGGAATGGTGATAAGTACAATATCTAGCCCTGGCTTCGATTGTGTACTATATTCTCTATGGACCATGTCTCGTTGCCAAAGTAAGAGAAAGTAAGTATGTCTTTCTTCAATTGTTCATTATTGATAAGAGAATCATAACTTTTAAGAATTACTAACTTGGTTGTTTATATAATCAAATTATAAAAAATCATGACTTCCATGGAAAATCTAACTTTACAGTTTTCAGTACAATATGTCAATTTTTGTATGTTTTGCATTTGTAAGAAGTATTAATTTAACACTCAAATTTCACTCTTCTCTAGAAAAGTAACTAAGTTAATTTTAGAAAGAAAAAAAAACATTTATATTTCCCCTAAAAAAATATATTAGGTTCTACTAATGTTAGCAAACCATGATAAGTTGTTACCGCTATGAAGAACTCTTTGGAGAGGTCTTCGAAATCTCAAAGATAGTCCACAATGGGTGATCCATATTGGAAGAATTCAAAAGTGCTTGAAATAGTGTGGAGTCATAATGCAAGTTCTACTACTGGTAGCAATGAGAATCGTGGAAATGATTCAATTGTAAAATTTTAATTCAAATAATGAATTATTCGTTGGGGTAGATGGTTAACTACTCCTAGTGGTTTTTCCTGTGAATCCGTTTATAGGTTTTCCACTTCATCATCAGATTTGTTAGAAATATATTAACCCATTAGAGTAATGCGTGCTTTATTTTTATTGCTTATTTCTTCATTTGGTGATTTGTTAAATCTGTAAGAGAACTAGGCAAGGCCACTAAACTACAAAGCCCTTAGCAGCCGTCAATAATTTTATAATTAAGGTTATGACCCTCAAACATGGTTCTAAAAGTAAGTTAATATATTGTATAAATTCTTAAACATGAAAATCTCAGCATCTTATTTGATGTGCATGAAATGGCACAAGCACTTATATCTTTTCGTGTACTCTAACTAGAAAATGGGTAAAGCTTATTCCGTGGGAAAAGAAGTGATAGCCTTTTGCCCTTATGCATGTATAATGAGAAGATTGAGATTTTAAGAGGACTGGGATAGTACTAGTTGGTAAGCAACTTGGTGCAAGTGTGCAACACATTTTCGTGTGGCTTAAATGTCAACCCTGAATTCAACGGCAAGAACAAAGGAGATTTACTTTTGTGACTTGTGAGCTCAACCTTAGAGAGGATACATGTGACCATGAAGCCTCATCAATGCACCAACCTTGTCAGTCACTTATATTATCATATTTTAACTTTTCTGAATTATGTAAATGTGCAAATTTAAATTAAAATATTAATACTTTACTGTAAAAATGGGGAACAAAGCTTTTTAAGTATGACTTATGCTCACATTAAGTCTACTTTCTAGATAAAAACACATGCTTAAGTTAGCTAGTTAGTGATCCTTTAAAATTTTTGAAGGTCAAAAAACTGCATTATTAGGTCTTTCTCTTTTTTTTTTAATAATAAATATTAGGTCAATTTCTTGTTGTTAAAGGTTTCATAAAAAAATAAAATAAAATATGTGATTCAATAAATCCTCCTCTATATCTGTTAGAGGTCGAGGACTCCTAGTTCTCCTTATGATTTTGCCCACATTATCTTCCAAATTGAAAGCGGTCTTTATTGCGTGTTGTACCATAATTAGTACACATGATTGGTATATATATGCGGCTGATTGTATTTTTACAACATCATTTTAAATTTGATTAACATTAGTCTACACGTTCTCTGTCTTCATAATTAGGACCATTAAACTGGCTTTTTTTGATAAGTTAAGTGTATTAAAGCGACATTTTCACGTGTTTAGGACCAGAAAGTGCATGCATTTGGTGTAATTAAATTCTAATTAAGCCAGCTATATTTCAGCATCAAAATGATAAGTATGGCTAAGTTTGAAAAGGATGGAGTCACTAGGCTAGACTAGCATTATTTTTCAACGAAGATTTTTCTTTACTTGCAAGTTGCAAGTTTGAACTCTAATGTGGTTTAACTTACTTGACTTAAGTATTAGGAAAAAATAACACAAGTTAAAAAGGGTGTGTTTGGATGTTTTGGTGGCAACGTTTAAATAGGGGGAAAAATCAAAATGTCATATAGAGTCACTGAGTAAAATGGAAGTAAATAACAGCTGACACTCAAGCTGAACCATTTGGCTGCAGATAAAATAGTATACAACTTAAAAGCAATGAAGCAAATTTAAGGACAAAATCATATAAGGCCAAATAATTTGCTAAGATTATTATAAGTATGTACAAAAGCAACTAGAAAAGGCAAAACTTATCATCATGTAATCATGACCTCAATAATTCTTATCGTCAGCAATAAAACAAATAAAACTACAATAACAAAGCTTTAATCTCAAATTTCTCGGAATTGACCATATATATGAATCCTAACAAATAAAACTAATTAGCTAATTTAAAAACAATTACAAAATGAAGATTTATATGATATTAATAACTGAAACATTATTGTTGAATTAAAGTGTGGTTCTCTCTATTTCAAAAAACAAAAAAACAAAAACATAGATATTTCTGGTTTAACTTTCAGCATTATTTCCTTTAAAAAAAAAAAATTCAGCATTTTATTGAAGAGAAAAATGAAAACAACTTAAATAATAGCCTTTAACAATACAACTGAAATAATTCACCCAACAAACCCAAATATAGAAACCAATCCCAACTATCTAACCATTAAACAAAAGGCATTAAGATCCAACTTAAAAAACAATACTTTAAAAATAATATAAAAAATAATAATATAAACAAGTGGTACTCAATACACAATCTCCCATTGCTGCAGGTTGGTCTCCGACCACTAAAAATTTAAACAGAATCTAAACCACCGCCATCACCACCACCACCACTGCAACCATCGAATTCATGCCCATGCAATGAAGCCATGGCAACTGAGGCAAGCTTCTGAAGGTTCAACTTTATGACAGTGTCCACAAACATCTTCGTATCCTCGCCTGTATTCCCAGCTGGAATATCTACAATATAAGACTCTAACACAATGGTGTACACCTTGTCGTCCTTGTTAAACTCGTTCACAGAAGTGACTGACCTATAGTTGTTGAGCCTGTGCTCACCCCCCACAACCCTAAAGCTCAATACATGCTTTTCATCATCCAAAATCTCAAGCCTCTCGGTGCTTGTGGAGGCTGGAAGCCCCGAAACCACTGTGACCTCTCTTATGCTTCCAACCCCACCATCACCTTTCATGTTGCAACTTTTGATGAAATGCTTGTATTTATGAGGGTTTTCGAAGCTTCGAAGGAAAGGCCATACAGCATGTGCTGGAGCATCGATAAGTTGTGTTATTAGGGATGAGCATGTGTTGGGTGAGGGTTCGAACTGGTGGTAGTTGTGAATGATGGGCTCGAGCTCGAGGTATTGTTCTTGGGTTAGACCATGAGGGGGAACTTGGTTTGGGTCCATGGCCAATATGGGATAGCAGTATAGCACCACTCTCTAATACGTATTGTAAAGTAACTATTTTTTGAACAAATTTAGAATGAAAGAAGAAGAAGAAGAAGAAGAAGAAGAGGAAGAGAAGGTAGCTTTCTAGTGCAGAAAAGTAAGGCTTTTGGTGGTGTTCATGGAGGAAAATAGTGAGCAATCAAATGAGAAC